>OY283142.1:43694962-44002035 GCA_958299785.1 Medicago lupulina
ATGGTACCACATGCATATGCATTGTTGCATTGTCGTTAGTCGTCGTTGTGTCTTTGCATAGTCGTTGTCGCTGGTCGAGTTGTTGTCGTCGTCGTTGTTGTTGTTGTTAGTTGAGTTTGAAGGTGATGATAATGTTGTTGGTTATTGAAATTTATGTATATTGAAGTATTTTGTTGATATTTAGGGTGTTAGATTCAATTGATGAATTATAATTCTATTATTATTGTTTGAGAATCTCACCCCTTCTGCTTGAAAATGTTGCCCTTCGTATGGGTAACTTGCAGGTGATCCAGAATAGTAGAAGTGGTGGCTCATGTGTCTTAGGGCTCTGATACGTAACGGGATGGGAATTAGTTATTGTATTTTCATTCCTTTATGTATCAAATTTTGAAGCATGTTGCTGGAGTTTCATTTTGAAAATGAATGTTGAAATATTACTTATGTTGGGGCCTTTGTGCCAGATTTATATGTTGTTGGATGTAATGTTTTAAAAGATTTTTCCGCTACAATATTTTGTCGTTGACGTTGTTGAATAAATAGTATTTTCAATCTATTTATGGAATTTTTGAAAAGCAGTGTAATGCTCCGTTTGTTGCTTTACTCTGATTTTATATTAATAATTAGTTGTTGGGATAACGGGGTGTTACAAGAATCCTGTTGACTTCAGTTCCTTAACTCATCATGGTTGCAATATCCAAGAATATTATGCTGCTCAAGGTTGGATGCATTATTTCGATTTATTGAATAGTCCAACATACAAAGTTCTGGTAAGGCATTTCTGGGTAAGAGCTACCATTTATGACAAGCAAGCTGCTGAAGAAGAAGAAAGGAATTTGGTTCTTCTGTATCCAGAACTGGCTGGGAAAACAAGGGAGGAAATGCAACTGGAACCCTTCACCGGTAATGAGATTAGATCAAGTGTGATGGGAGTCCCTATACAAATCACTGAACAGATCATAGCTTCTGTTCTTGGTGTTGAAGCTGAAGGAATGTACTCAGGGATTGAGATTCCTAACCCTAAAACCAGCTCCTGGAAAGATATTGTGAACATGACATTGTTCAACTCTACAAAGGCTGGAAAGTATTTTGATTTGGATATGCAAAAGAAGATGCTTCTGAAGATCCAATATGAAAACCAGCTACCAAAGGGTGGTGGCAGTGATCAACCATCTCTAGCTCACAAGGTTTTTATTCACCACATCATCCATGGTGAAAAGGTCAACTTACCCAAGTACATCTTCAAGTACATGGTAAAGGAACTGTGGAAAAGCCAGAATGAAAACAAAGTTTGGGTCCCTTATGGAAGGTTCTTGTCTGAGATTTTCCATCAAGGACGTATAATAGTTGCTCTTGGTCAAACTCATTTCTATACTGATCAGATGCTAGAAATTGTGGTTGGCAAAGTGATCAATGGAAGAACGTTGAAGAATATGTCACTGGTCACAGAGTTCACCCCTCTGAAGACAGATATCAGTGAATCCATGGTGGTCTCTGATTTAATGGCCAACTTCCCTCCCATTTGCAAGAAAGATACATTGGCAGTACAGATGGCACTGTTGAGTGATCATTTCACTCAAACTGGTGAAATTGTAGGGCTTGATGAAGTCCCTGAAGACATGCCTGGAAGCAAGCTGCCTGTGGATAAAAGCAGAAAAGCAAAGAGGAAGGAGTTAACTCAGGAGGAGTACTTGGAGGCTGAGAATCCTCCTAAGAGACCTAACAAAGAAAAAGCCTCTAAGAAGCTTAAGTCTGGTGCTTCTGAGGTACCTTCAATTCAGGAAGAAGTTCAGGATCTGAATCCAGAAGCTATAATCTCTAAGAAGACCATAAGTGGCAAAGTTGCTGCTTCTGCATCCACCATAGCTCCTGAACAAACACTAGAGAAGAAGAAGAGGACATCTAAACCAAGAAAGCTGAAAGAATCAGTGTATGTCACTGAAGAGGTTGAAGATGAAGCTGCTGCTACTGAACTGGTTACCAGGGAGGTAAGGAAGCCAAGGAAAAAAGTTCTTAACAAAAGCTAAAGCTTAGTTTAGATTTTTGAAGTTGTATTTCTTGGTGTTCCTTCTTACAAGGTCCATACTTATGATGTTTACAAAATGATTTGTCTAAGTCCTTCGATATTGGATGGAAAAAGTTGTTTATGAATGAATGCATGTATGCATGATTATACTAAAGAACATAGAAAACAGGGTGAGGTTAAGTTCCACAATGTTCGAGTCAAAGGTAAATGCGTCACAAGGTAAGAACTATGGCTTCACAAGCATATGTAACAAGGTTCTACAAGGTTCCCAAAGTTGTCAACCACTTCCAAACGTCATCGGGTTGCAAGATTACTCTTGGTCCAATGACTCTCGTAAGAAGGTCTCGTTTGGGTGTAGTTTCGTGTATCAACCAATGCAAGATTACTCTTGATTAGCCACTGTACTACGTCTTAAAAGGCTAGGATGGGTTAAAGGTAACTAAGGTCCTCAACTTCGACGGTCACTTGAAAATAATAAAGCCAACATGATTACTCGTGTCAACATGTATTACTTCCAAGATCCCTCCATTGAGTGGGGTTATCACATGAACCAAGACTCAAGATTACTCTTGGAGTGGAACTTTGATTATACCCCGTCCTATCTTATATTTCTCTCAAGCCCCAGTGCAGGACTTATCTCACCACTCACGTTAAAAGTAAACAAAGTAGGCACGTATGCACAAGGTATAAGCAATAATAAAGCACAAGTAAAGAAAGGTAAGATGGGCTTAACCCACTTAGGAAAATTTCCTCCCCTAGTGAAGTTGCCATTTCTGTGCTCGTGATTTTCGGGTATCAATCCATTAATTGATTTTGAACCTTCAATCTTTGAACTCTCAACTTTTATTCGTGGGAAGGGAAAAAATGAGTAAAAACCCTTATGAGATCAAGGTCCGGAGGTTGGTTTCGAATAGGGAAGGTGTTAAGCACCCTAAACGACTTCGATACTCCGAAGGAGCCTCTTACCTAAATTATCTTGCGCTAATTACTTGCTTATTTATTTGTAAAATATTGCCTAAAGTCTAAGTGAAAGAATGGATGGAGAAGAAGTATTTTTTTTTTATTGATTTGGAAAGACATAGTCTTTTGCCTACATACCCACAAGTGGGATCAAAATCATGTAGTTCACCTCAAAAATTTATTTGGTGAGTTGGGTTGATTTTAAATTTTTAGAAGGGTTGCGAGACTTCAAAGGTATATAAAAATAAAATGGACTGAAGTTGATTGATTTTATTTACAAAGAGACAAGTCTAAATATAGATTAAGATTGATTAAAAGTTTGATTAAGAAAATAAAGGAAAAAGATCACTTGGGTTAAAATCCAAAAGAAAATATTTTTGGAGTTTTGATTATTTGATTTCTTGGGAAAATGATTTTTTTAGCTAACGGTAAAAAACTATACGGAAAGGCGTAAAAATAAATACCGGGGATATTGGATCCCAAACTAAAATCTCAACCTAAAATTACTAATTAGTTGATTTTAAGGCACTCATATTAGTCAAGTTTTTATTCCTAGTTTGTCCCTATTTCAATTTAGTCCTCACTCACCATCAAGCATAAAACGGTAAATAAATCGTGGTGTCGGTGCATGTGTTATTTACATCATTACATAACTTCCTAGATACATTCTAAGATCTAGCACAAAAGTAAATGACGAGAAATAAAAATGCAGAAAATTAAATTACACCAAATCATATTATACACACTAATGATCTAATGATAATAAAGTAAAATGGCGAAAAATAAAATATGCATGAGATGATGTAAAATAATAACACAAATATAAGGTAACAATAATAAAAAATAGTAGCTAAACAAATAAATTAAAGCATAATATTTTTTGCAAATTTAGAGGGAAATTTTTTTATGTAAAAGAGGTGCAATAAGTAAAGGAGGGGTGTAATTAGTAAAATTGTAGAGAAAAAGGAAAAAAATAGTTTGGCTCAGACTGGCCAGTTCTGAACCATTAGATAAATCAAGAGGTCCAAAACTGATCCCAGAAGGAATCATCATAGCCATTGGATCAAAGATCCAAAGGTTAAAAACAAAAGAACACAGCAAAGAGGTGGAGCCACGCGCGCATGACTTAAACACAGGCGCAACATCGGCCATTAGATCTTAGATCTAACGACCTAGCCCTAAAGGTGTATGATATGATCATGTCCTTGCGTGCATGGAATCTGAAGCAAGACAAACAATATAAAAGCAACTTCAGTAAAAAAACAACACAAACGAAAATCACTTCTCTCTCTAAGTTAAACTTAGAGAGAGAAGCTATCTCTTCTCATTCAAAAGAACTTGGAAAGAAGGGGAGGAGGAAGATGAACTTCATCTTCTTCCTCAAGAACACCGCCGTACCTTCATCTTCTCCGGCAAGTTTTGCTTTTCCGGCGAGGTGGCCGGTGGTGGCACCACCGCGTCGGAATCAAAACTTCACCATTTTAAAAAAACAAACATCATTTTCTAAAATCCTTTTCTTCCCTCATCTCAAATCTGAGTTTATTTTACGCAAAGACTCACACACAAAGCCTAGATCTACACTTTTATTTTCGAAAAGCTTTGGACAAAGATGAACAAAAACAACAACTAAACGGTTCTGTTACCTCGGCTTAAACGGAGAAAGTGTTGTGTAGACGGAAAACTTCAAAGAACTTTCTAGATCCGGTTAGGATTCGAACCGGTTGTGTGTAGATCGGTCCGGTTTGATCTGTTTGTGAATGGTTTGGTTGAACCGAACAGTTGTTAGTTGAGCTTTGTAAATCTGAAAACAGTTTCTATGAATTCGGTTTTGGTGTGAATCGAAATGTTGATTTTAGTTGCTGGAAAGTTTTGTGTTCATAGTGTTCTTGGTTTGTTCATATTTTTTGTTGATTTTGATCTGGAATTTTGGAGAGAGAAATGGAAAAGGTGTTTCTAACTTGAGGGCTGCTTTTTTGACTGATTATTCTCTCTGCCCAATCTACTTTATATCTAATCCTAAGGTACATATGCCAGTCCTAATTGCATAACCTTAAACCTAAAAATTGGCTCCAAAACAATATTGACCGTTGGATCTCTATCTTTAGGCACAACTATCATATCTCTTATCTAAATGCTAGCTTGCACACTCACAATTCAAATTCAAATGTTATTAATAAATTTGTTTCATTTCCTATGCTATTAACAAAACACAACACAATACACGTGTTTCCTTCCTTTTCCCAAAGCAGAATTTATCTCTGTCATCTCACCTCAATATTGCTATTCATTTTTTCTTTTTTTCAATCCAAACACTTTCAATTGTATTCATGGAACATCAACAAAATCATCAGCATGTTGTTTCCCACATTTCTTCAATGATAGATTATGGGTTTTCTTACTTTCAACTAAAGTTGATTTTGGTGGTCGGTGGTTACAGAGGTGGTGAAGGTGCCGGAAGTGGAACTATGGCAGATGGTCGGTGGTTACGGTGGTGGCAGGTGGTTACGGAGGTGGTCGGTGGTTACGGAAGTAGAGAATGAAAGATGGTGCAAGAGGTTTAGACTGAACTATGGCAGGATTCGGTGGTTACGGACGGTGCCAGAAGTGGAAAGAAGATTTTGATTGGTGGCTTTGACGAGGTCGGTGGTGGAGTGGCGCGGCCGCTATTTACAACAAAGGCGCCAACGATAAGGTTCCAACCCAGATATAACCATCTCGATTTGTTTGTTTTGGATTTCATCAGTCATCTTTGTATCGGCAAATTTATGTTAAATAGATTGTGTAATGTTTCGTTTTCAATGAATTGGTTATCATTTATGGTTTAATCCTACTTGGTTATGTATGCTTTGAATCTGCAAAAAACTATAATCAGAATTTGATCTATATTAATGTCTTTACTGGCTCTACTTAATTGTCTAACATGTTATTTGTCTGATTAATTCTAAGTATTGCTTGAGTCTTCTCATTGGCCATTTGATTCACTGACAATTTGTTCGAGTTGAAACTCGAATAGCAACTTTGATTGACATTTAAAGAATTTGAGTTGATTTTTGAAACTGCGACAATTACCGCAAATAAGTAAGACCATGTCATACATAAAATTGGTTTGAGTTGATTTCAGAAACTACGGCCATTATTTTGTCCAATCCAACTATGGTTAACAACATCAAAAGAAAGTTCGATTTGTTTTATTAAACATACAATTTCTAAAAATATTTATAGTTGTGAACATGGTATTAAGGGTTGTTAACAATACACTACATATTACTCTTCGGATTACGTTTGATGCATTCAAACTGTTTGATTATATGCTCATTGATTTTGTGCTTAAAGTGAACATGTGACAGATGCAAACTTAAAGTAAAGGAAATCTTGAAAAAAATTAACTGTCTCTAATATGATTTATTTACATTCTTTAAATTAAAAATATATACATTATGTTGTCAATTGTTATTATCCGAAGTTAAACAAAACTAATTGCTCTTTGTTTGTGATTTGTGTTGATTAATGAATGATATGGGTATTTACAGCTGAGACAGATACATAAAAGGGGAAGGTGACAGTTTCGGGGAATGTGGATCAGTTTCTTATATGGGAATGTGAATCAATTTTTCTTCTTACTTTTGCCTTCCCCGCCTGCTTGATATAATCCTTTTATGAACTTTCACCTATAAATTTGATTTTTCTATCAAATATTTGAAACTCATTTCACATTCGCAATACTCCATATTCATTTTATTATTTTAGTGTTAAGTTTTGATTTTGAATTATAATGGCTAATATCTTTTTTCCTGTATCTTTATTTTAGCTTTACTTTAATTTTTTAAATCATTATTTCCACTTCTTTCGAGTATAAATAACAAGTTGTTTTTGATGCTTCACACAATTGGTTGACGAGAATTCGATATTGATGAGAGAAGCTAACTCGGAATATTGTTGAGGTGTGTAGATGAAAAAATAAACTTGCTCATAAGTTATAGGTTTTTGCCCTCCATGTTTGATTAATGTGTCGTTTATGGCATGTCGTTTTAGTTGTTTGGATTGTAGCTATACGACCTGGAATTTTGGGGACATCGACCTTATCAGATTATGGACCAGTCCACCCATGCAGCAGCAGATCAAACATTGTCACTGAGGTTGGTATGCCTGCTACTGTCAAAGAAGAAGATAACTTGCACATTTTAAAGGAGCAATTGCAATTAATGGTTAAGAGTCATCTGAAGAGATTGTAAGATGCTGATTTGGGTAATTTCTTCTATCATTTATTTATCATGGTTTGTCATCATTCATTAAATCAGAAGGCTTCGACCATTACTAGAAATCTGTAATATTGTTGAGGTATAAATAACAAGTTGTTTTTGATGCTTATGTGTCCTCATTTTGGTATGAGTATTTTAGTGCATGTTTATGTGTTCTTCCTTTTGAATGTCCTTTTTTCTAAAAATAATGTGTGTAGTAAAGAAACTTTCCAGCTTTAGTTAGTTACCACAAATTTAGTTAGTTACCCTCTTTTGATTGTCATATTTCATTGTTGTTTGTATCAGCTCATATTTAACTTCTTTTAGAACTGACGCTTATACTTATCTTTGTGTCAGCAGGACCTTAATCAAGGGAAAGTGAAAGAAAAGTTAGAAATGAAAAATAATAGTATATCAATCATTTTTTTTGTACGATATTTTTATACAGCATTTTGGGAGTTTATGACATCAAGTGAGCAAGTTGAAGGCAAGTAGGTTTTGCCTCGGCAAGGAAGGTGTTGGGCTTAAAATTTGATGCGATGCTCTATGCTTTTGAACTTTTGTCCCATTATAACATTATCACTAAATCAATCATGTGGCATTGATTTCAATGACAAATGAGTTTTGTAAAATTCTCTCTAAATTATGGATTTGTGGTATTGCTTAGGCTTTGCTTTTGTTCAATCATGGGCTGTTCGGATTACTACTACATAAATTGGGCTAATAGTCCTTATGTTTATAAAATTAATTGCAAATTAAAATAGTCGGTGCACACATTTTAATTGCAAATTAAAATAGTTCTTATGACAGATGAATATTAAATTGAGACTGTACGATATAATTTTGCTTTTGTCTACTACATTTACATTGTATATGACCCGTGCCGTAGCACGGGTGAAAAGTCTAGTGGATAATAAATGCAAGTTATTTATAGCCTGTAAAACTAGGGTTAGGTGCTAATGGGCCAATGATATGTTGACATGTGGACCAAAAGATAAGGACAAAAGACTCAAGGACTTAAAATAATATTTAACAGAAAAAAATAATTAATAAAATACTAATAAATTTGAAAATAAATAATAAAAATAAGTAAAAAACCTAAAACCAAAAATAAAAGGTAATAATATAATAAAAAAATTAAAATTGTCCCTTCAGAACCAAAAATGAGGTATATTAAAATACCTTTCTGCCGAAATTTCATCTGAGACGACGAAATTACTCAGCTTTTTTAAATACGAACGAAAAGACTCGAACGCAGATAAAACTAAGATTAAAATGCGACTGCAAAGAAATTTTAAAATGCAAATAAAATTGAGAATTAAAATACCAACGTGACGAGCGTTAAAGTACATTTAAAAAATGAGAATTAAAATGTGAAAAAAAGAAGGAATTAAAGGTGAATAAAATGGGTTTTGAAATGCACATAAAATGATGGTTAAACGGAGGACCCTGGTCAAAATTTGGGGTATGACAACAAGCTACTCTATTTATAGTTTACAATGACTTAAGCCCTAAGAAATACATCACTCGAATGTTCCACAAGAAACCATGGGCATTTAGGTCAAAAATAAACTAATAGGTAGCTTTTCCATGAAGCATAAGTAGCAAAAGAGTAATCCTGGGACATGGCACAGCCGTACGGATAATGGCACGGGCCGTGCCAAGCTTCTGACTTGGGGACGTCATATTTTTGTGTTGAATCTTTGTATTTTCCAGCCCGAATCAGCACCTAATCCTCTTTCTTTTACTCCAAGACAGAATCTTTATGATATTTGTTCCTGAAATTAAATAACTTGCAATTGAAGTAAAATAGTTCTAAAATGAAATAATATTAAATAAAACAAAATCAAATCTAAATAAAACAGACTCAAATATTATATTTAAAACACTAATTATTGACTCATCAATGAGCTATTGAGAATTTTAACGAAGTTGAGATGGTGATGTCTGATTTGTAATTGGAAGGAGTATTATCATTTGAAGCTAAATTCCACGAATTAGTAATCATTTGATAGTATATAATTGCTAATTTTGTTGAATGTTGAAAAATATGGTGCATAATACTTTTTAAAATTTCAGTGTATAATGTATATATGATGCT
Source organism: Medicago lupulina (assembly GCA_958299785.1). NCBI lineage: Eukaryota > Viridiplantae > Streptophyta > Magnoliopsida > Fabales > Fabaceae > Medicago > Medicago lupulina. The sequence goes on from OY283142.1 coordinate 43,704,285, forward strand.
AATTACTAATTATATCTTAATTTTATTTTTTGTTTCAACCTAGATATTGTATGTCTATGTGATTCAAATTCAACATTGCGGAATTGCTCAAGAACCGACAGAAATTTCAGGTTCTTCCTCTGTGTCTCCAAAATTGCCGCCTAAGATTAGAAAGTCTGAGTCTGGGCTGAGAAGCGTAGGAGAAAAAAAGTTGCTTAGTTAATTCAATCCCAAACCGGAGCTCTCGATAAATTTATTATAAAAGAACCACAAATTCCTAGTGATGATAATGTTCATGTTGAAAATGTGGTTACTACTAAAATTATAGAGGATAATGCTCATGTTGTTACTACTGAAAATAATAATTTAGATGATATTGTTAAAAATCTTGATGTTGTTGCTGAAAATGTTTATGATAATGAAGACTATAATCAAAATGTTGATAATGTTAATTGTAACGCCCACATTCGTTTTAGTATTTATTTAAATCGAGTTTAGGTGATTATATTATATTTATATAATATATAAGTGTTTTGATATGTTTTGATGTGTTTTGATATGCTTGGGATAATTTTGTGGTAAGATTTAATGCTAAGGATAAGGTTAAGAGACTTATTTTATTGTTAAATAAAATAAGATTTGAAAAGAAAATAAAATATTTAGTTGTGGGTTAGTTTTGGATTTTAGAGAGTTATGTGGGAGAAAGAGTAAATAAGATAAGATTTGTTGGCAGTATAAATAAGGAAAACTAGGGTTAGGAAGTCAGTAACGTATCAGGCTTTGAGAAAGAGAGAAACGCACGCGCGTGAGAAGAGAAGAGAAGGAGAGCTGCGATTTTCTGCTTCAATCCAGGTAAGGGTGGGACTAATAACTCTTTAATATTGATTAGCATAGTTCTGATAGCAATTAACAAGGATTAGGATTGATTTAAGAGAATGAGAAAACTAGGTCAAAACCTTAGAATTTGAAGAATTAACGGTTGGAATAGGTTTAATTGATGTAGAAAGTGTTCTTAGACCTTAGAAAATGTTTAGGATGAATTCTGGAATCAATAGAAGGCTTAGAACCATGAGAATTTGTGAGATTTCGAGAGAATAGCAGTTTTGGCCGCAGCGAAATTCATCGCTCGCCACGGCGAGCAGTGATCCTCGCCTCGCGAGCGATGAGCTTCATCACTCGCAACGGCGAGTACTTATCCCCGCCTCGCGAGTTGCTTCTGGCAGCTCGCCACAGCGAGCACTTTTCTTCGCCCCGCGAGTTGCTTCTGGCAGCTCGCCACGGCGAGCTAACCCACTCGCCTCGCGAACACTACCAGTTTTTGGGAGTTGTGAGGGTTGTGTGATCTGTTCCGTGTGGTTGACTTGGAGATGATCCCTGAGTGTTATTTAGGCCTAGTGGTGATGCTGAGAGCCCTGTTCAGAGCCTTTCCAAGTATGGATTGTTGGGTTATGGTAGTAGAGCATGAATTAAGTATTATACCTTGTGCAATTATGATAAAGTTTTATGTTGCCTTGAATTGTAATTGATATAATGATATCATTCTGTTCTTGTGATTTGAATTATGCTGCTGATGTTATTAAACTGAACCGTTATGATATGTGTATATATTATATATGCGATGATAAGTTGTTGTTTAGCTCCAATTTCTTGGATGCATGTTGATAAGATGATTAAGGATAAGTGTTGTTTTGAATTGGGTCCATGCATAGCATACATTGAGCTTAGTCCTCACCATGATAGGAGCTTTGTCCTCCGCACGTTTATTAGGAGCTTTGTCCTCCGCACGTTTAAAAGTATATTAATACTTATGATGAAGTTTGGTACCACATGCATATAAGAAGTCTAAGAGCATTGTCGCATGGTCATATTTATGATGTCATGTTATTGATAAAGATTGAATATATGATTACGTGCTAAGTGTTATCCATCTATGCTACTTGCTTAAAGATGATATGAAGTTGATTATGTGGTTATGTGTTGATTGTTATTAAATTATGCAAGAATGCTATTGATGTTTGATGTTAATTGTTATTCTAAATTATGTGGATTAATATTATTTTGTTATGAAATCTCACCCCTTCTGCTAGAATTGCCGCCTTGTGGGCAAGTGTGTAACACCCCGTTCCCAATATGACATAATAATATGCAACAATTATCAGAGTTCAACCAACAACGGAGTATTACATCTACTTTTCAAAATTATTTAAATAGAATATAAAACTATTTAAAAACATCAAGAAATTCCATCATATTAAATTTCTGCAGCGGAATATTTATTATAAAAATATCTCAAGTCATATACATCAATCCTTGGCACAAAGGCCTCAACATAGCAATATTCTCCAATAATGAAATCAACAACATAGTTCAACAAGTGATACATAAGGAATGAAGAACTAAATATGCAATATTCCCATCCCTCTACGCATCAGAGCCCTAGACACAGGAGCCATCAACCTACAAGCCTTCACTACCTGCACTTGCCCACAAGGCGGCAATTCCAGCAGAAGGGGTGAGTTCACAAATCAAAAGTAATATACAAATATATGAATTCATCAAAATACATTGGAAACAACAACAACAGCAACATTATCAACATTAACATCTCAATATTATCATTTAAATTCATCTTAGGTTAATATCAGCAACAACAACAACAACACTTGTGGCGACATCACACCAACAATAATCCCAAAAGGACAACTCACTCCTACACTAATGCAAGACTCCATCAACATCTAATGCATTATGCATGTGGTACCAACTACGCGCGTTGAATGCTAAGCATTCCAGGGCAATAAGCCCCCAACAGTTTGGATGGTTAAAGCATCCCAGGGCAATAAGCCCCCAACAGGTGAACGATAAAGCGTTCCAGGGCAATAAGCCCCCAACAGGTGAATGATAAACATTCCAGGGCAATAAGCCCCCAACAAATGCATATGAGTATGAAATGACTCTATGGTGTATATCTGCATACAACCCAACATCTTAATGGAGCATATCAGCATGCAACCAACAACAACAACAACTTAGGATACCCTCCCCAACTGGACAATACTACTTCACAACAATCAAGACAACTCAACTTAGCAAAGTATAAATATTTGCACATAACCATACATAATTCCATCTTAATCATCTTAATATATAAGTTTTATCATCTAAACAATTCTTAATAAATCCAATAAACATCTTAGACAGCTTAGGTTTGGGTTTGGAACACTTGAGAAAAATCACATTTTGGGTCGCACAGGACCCAACTCGCTTGAGCGAGCAGCATCTCGCTTGAGCGAGTCAAAACACGAAAGTTGGGTTTTAGTTCGCTTGAAGCTCGCTCCTGGTTCGCTTAAGCGAACAGGTTAAATACACAGTCCTGGGCAAAAATTAGCGTCTCTCGCTTAAGCGACGGGAATCTCGCTTAAGCGACGCAAATGACGAAGGTTAACATATTGCTCGCTTGGGGTTCGCTCGTGGCTCGCTTAAGCGAGCGACTAGAATTTCAGACTGGGCGTGGCAAAAAGTTGCTCGCTTGAGCGAAGGGTATTTCGCTTGAGCGAGTGCTCATCTGGGCAGAATTCTAACCTACGATTTTCTAACCCTATATCATCCAAAAATCCCATTTTTGATTCCCCAATCACCCAAAATGGTTTAGAAACAATGTTTATGGGTTTAAGGCACAACAAAACAGCAGAACATATCATAACAACATCATTGCAACACAATTCATCAAAAAAATGAGTAATTCATCATATTCATAAACCTAATTCAACAATCACCAATTTCAATCCATTTTCATGAAATCATATATATATATCTATTGACAATTGAAGAGTAAACCCACCCTTACCTTAATTTAGCAAATTTCTACAGCAAATGATCAGGTTCTCTCTTCCTAGCTCTTCCCTCTTGGTTCTTCTCTTTTCTCCCAAAAAGTCTGTTTGTTCTTTACTGTACGTACAATTTTCTTTCCTTACTGACTTTCTTATTTCCTTTTTCCCACAAAGTGTAACCTCTCCTTTTACTCTTAACTCCTCACTAAATTCCTTTTTAATTTTCATTAACCCCCCCTTAACTCTACTAATTCTAAATAATTAATAATTCCTCCTATATTATCAAATAACACAAATAATTATATAACAAATACTAACACATCAAATTATTCACATAAATCACATAAATTATATAAAATACATAAAACACACACAAATCAACTAAAATAAATAAATAACAACTTAGGGCGTTACAACTCTCCCCAACTTAGAGAATTTCGTCCTCGAAATAATACCTTAAGCAACAAACAACTCAGGATAGGACTCTTGCATCTTGCTTTCCAACTCCCAAGTTAAACTCTCACCAGTTACACCGCCCCACACAACTCTAACCAGAGGTATCTCCTTGCCTCTCAGCTGCTTCACCTTACGATCATCAATCCTCAAAGGCAAAGTCTCAACAGTAAGATTATCTCTAACCTGCACATCATCCCTAGGAATAACATGCGAAGGATCTGCTACATACTTTTCTCAACTGCGAGACATGAAACACATCATGCAAGTTCGATAGGTGTGGTGGAAATCCAATCCTGTATGCCACGGTTCCAACTCTCTCGGAAATCTGATAAGGACCAATGAACTTTGGAGTCAACTTCTTCGACTTCAATGCACGTCCTACACCCGTCATAGGAGTAACCCTCAAAAACACATGCTCACACTCCTGGAACTCAAGGGCTTTTCTCCTTTTGTCATGATAACTCTTCTGACGATCTTGAGATGCTTTCATCTTTTCTCTTATCATCTTGACCTTTTCCGTAGTCTGCTGCACTAACTCAGGTCCTAACACAATACTTTCACCCGACTCAAACCAACATAGAGGAGTTCTACACCTTCGACCATACAAAGCTTCGAACGGTGTCATACCAATACTCGAATGGTAACTATTGTTATAGGTGAACTCTATCAACGGTAAGTGGCTGTCCCAAGCTCCACCTTGCTCGAGTACACACACCCTCAACAAATCTTCTAAGGATTGGATAGTCCTCTCCGACTGACCATCTGTCTGCGGATGATAAGCCGAACTCAATCTTAACTTCGAACCCAAGGCATCTTGTAAACTCTTCCAAAACCTCGAAGTGAACCTCGGATCTCTATCCGACACAATACTTGACGGAACACCATGCAATTTCACAATGTCACGGATATAAATCTCCGCCAACTGAGCTACCGGATAACTGATATTGATCGGAATAAAGTGCGCCGACTTAGTCAATCTATCAACAACAACCCAAATGGCATCATGCCCTCTTGGAGTATTCGGCAAACTCGTCACAAAATCCGTAGAAATGCTATCCCATTTCCACTCAGGTACATCTAACGGAACCAACAGCCCTGCAGGCCTCTGATGTTCAACCTTGGACTTCTGACAAGTCAAACATGCATAAACAAATTGGGCAACATCCCTCTTCAAACCGGACCACCAAAATAATTTCTTCAAATCATGATACATTTTAGTAGCTCCAGGATGAATACTCAAACTACTCTTGTGACTTTCTTCTAAGATCAACTTCTTCAAACCCTCATCATCCGGAATACAAATCCTTCCTCTAAACCTCAACACACCTTGGTCGTCAACTTTGAAATCACTATCCGCATTCTGCTCACTAGCAGCCATCAAATCCACAAACTTAACATCCAGCTTCTATGCCTCTTTGATATCATTCAAGAAGTCACTATTAATCTTTAACATTCCCAACCGTACACTTTGAGGCGATCTTTCACAAACAAGACTCAAGTCTCTGAATTGTTCAAGTAACTCGAACTCTTTCACCATCAAAGCAGACATATGCAACGTCTTTCTGCTCAACGCATCCGCAACCACATTGGCTTTACCAGGATGGTAATTCAAGCCAAAATCATAATCCTTAAGCAACTCAAGCCACCTTCTCTGCCTCATGTTCAACTCCTTCTGATCAAACAAATATTTTAAACTTTTATGGTCGCTAAACACTTCAAATCTGGAACCGTACAAATAGTGCCTCCAAATTTTCAACACAAATACCACGGCTGCCAATTCTAGATCATGCGTAGGATAATTCTTCTCATGCACTCTCAGCTGTCTAGAAGCATACGCTACCACCTTGCCATCTTGCATCAAAACACCACCTAATCCCAGTTTAGATGCATCACAATAAACAACAAAAGGTTCTTCTGGCTTCGGCAAAATCAAAATAGGAGCAGTCGTCAATCTTTGCTTCAACTCATTGAAACTACTCTCACATTGAGCATCCCACACAAATGCTTTACCTTTACAGGTCAGTTGCGTCAAAGGAAGTGCCAACTTCGAAAATCCCTCAATAAATCTGCGGTAATAACCAGCCAAACCAAGAAAACTTCTCACCTCAGTAACTGACTTTGGTGTCTCCCACTGCGACACAGCATCTACCTTCGAAGGATCTACAGCAATACCTTTACCAGAAATAATATGGCCAAGAAAACTTACTTCATTCAGCCAGAACTCGCACTTGGATAACTTGGCATACAATTTCTTTTCCTTCAGCACTTGCAATACAATCTTCAAATGCTCTGCATGCTCAGCTTCAGTCTTAGAATAAATCAATATATCATCAATAAAAACCACAACAAACTGATCCAGATACTCATGAAAAATCCTGTTCATGTATTCCATAAACACACCAGGTGCATTCGTCACACCGAAAGGCATCACCTTATACTCGTAGTGACCATAACGCGTCCTAAACGCCGTCTTTTGCATGTCCTCATCCTTCACCTTTATCTGATGGTAACCTGACCTCAAATCAATTTTGCTGAACACACGGGCACCCACTAGTTGATCCATCAAGTCATCGATCCTTGGTAGTGGATACCTATTCTTAATCGTCACCTTATTCAACTGACGGTAATCAATACACAACCGCATGCTACCATCCTTCTTCTTTACCAACAACACCGGCGCTCCCCATGGTGAAACACTCGGTCTCACAAACTTCTTGTCAAGCAAGTCTTCTAATTGTTTCTTCAGCTCAGCTAACTCAGAAGCTAACATACGGTAAGGAGCCATCGACACAGGCTTCGTGCCCGGCACAAGGTCTATCGAAAATTCCACTTCTCTCTCCGGTGGCACATCTGGAATCTCATCAGGGAAGACTTCAGGAAATTCCTTCACAACAGGCAGCCTATCAATCACAGCTTGGTTCTCCACCGACAAGAATGCCAACAAAGAAAACATCAACACGCCATCCTTTTCTAAACGCTTCATCTCCTTGCTTCAGCTCAAGGAATTCTATCTCCTTCTTACCTCGGACATCCTCCGGAAAATACCTCCTCAAGAACTCTCTTCGGAACACAGCCCATGAAATCTCAGCTCCTTCAGCTTGGAGAATGGGTTGAGTGCTTACCCACCAGTCGTCAGCCTCTTCAGCCAACATATGCGTGCCAAACCGCACCATCTGAACATCCGTACACTGCATCACCCGGAAGACCCTCTCGACCTCCTTCAGCCAAGTCTGCGCTCCATCGGGGTCGTACCTTCCCTTAAAGGTTGGTGGATGATTCCCCAAGAAGGTTTCAAGCATCCTTACACCTTCACCAGCCCCACCAACACCTTGCTGTTGTCCAACAACTTGGGCCATTGCTTGCAAAGCAGCAGCAAGAGCAGCATCATTTCTTCCGGCCATCTCGATAGTTCTACATAACAACAGGAATTAGAACAACCAAGACAGTTTAAACCTGTCACACTACTCTACATGGCTCGACACGACTCTTCTAATGGTCTGACGGACCGACTTGCTCTGATACCAATTGTAACACCCCGTTCCCAATATGACATAATAATATGCAACAATTATCAGAGTTCAACCAACAACGGAGTATTACATCTACTTTTCAAAATTATTTAAATAGAATATAAAACTATTTAAAAACATCAAGAAATTCCATCATATTAAATTTCTGCAGCGGAATATTTATTATAAAAATATCTCAAGTCATCTACATCAATCCTTGGCACAAAGGCCTCAACATAGCAATATTCTCCAATAATGAAATCAACAACATAGTTCAACAAGTGATACATAAGGAATGAAGAACTAAATATGCAATATTCCCATCCCTCTACGCATCAGAGCCCTAGACACAGGAGCCATCAACCTACAAGCCTTCACTACCTGCACTTGCCCACAAGGCGGCAATTCCAGCAGAAGGGGTGAGTTCACAAATCAAAAGTAATATACAAATATATGAATTCATCAAAATACATTGGAAACAACAACAACAGCAACATTATCAACATTAACATCTCAATATTATCATTTAAATTCATCTTAGGTTAATATCAGCAACAACAACAACAACACTTGTGGCGACATCACACCAACAATAATCCCAAAAGGACAACTCACTCCTACACTAATGCAAGACTCCATCAACATCTAATGCATTATGCATATGGTACCAACTACGCGCGTTGAATGCTAAGCATTCCAGGGCAATAAGCCCCCAACAGTTTGGATGGTTAAAGCATCCCAGGGCAATAAGCCCCCAACAGGTGAACGATAAAGCGTTCCAGGGCAATAAGCCCCCAACAGGTGAATGATAAACATTCCAGGGCAATAAGCCCCCAACAAATGCATATGAGTATGAAATGACTCTATGGTGTATATCTGCATACAACCCAACATCTTAATGGAGCATATCAGCATGCAACCAACAACAACAACAACTTAGGATACCCTCCCCAACTGGACAATACTACTTCACAACAATCAAGACAACTCAACTTAGCAAAGTATAAATATTTGCACATAACCATACATAATTCCATCTTAATCATCTTAATATATAAGTTTTATCATCTAAACAATTCTTAATAAATCCAATAAACATCTTAGACAGCTTAGGTTTGGGTTTGGAACACTTGAGAAAAATCACATTTTGGGTCGCACAGGACCCAACTCGCTTGAGCGAGCAGCATCTCGCTTGAGCGAGTCAAAACACGAAAGTTGGGTTTTAGTTCGCTTGAAGCTCGCTCCTGGTTCGCTTAAGCGAACAGGTTAAATACACAGTCCTGGGCAAAAATTAGCGTCTCTCGCTTAAGCGACGGGAATCTCGCTTAAGCGACGCAAATGACGAAGGTTAACATATTGCTCGCTTGGGGTTCGCTCGTGGCTCGCTTAAGCGAGCGACTAGAATTTCAGACTGGGCGTGGCAAAAAGTTGCTCGCTTGAGCGAAGGGTATTTCGCTTGAGCGAGTGCTCATCTGGGCAGAATTCTAACCTACGATTTTCTAACCCTATATCATCCAAAAATCCCATTTTTGATTCCCCAATCACCCAAAATGGTTTAGAAACAATGTTTATGGGTTTAAGGCACAACAAAACAGCAGAACATATCATAACAACATCATTGCAACACAATTCATCAAAAAAATGAGTAATTCATCATATTCATAAACCTAATTCAACAATCACCAATTTCAATCCATTTTCATGAAATCATATATATATCTATTGACAATTGAAGAGTAAACCCACCCTTACCTTAATTTAGCAAATTTCTACAGCAAATGATCAGGTTCTCTCTTCCTAGCTCTTCCCTCTTGGTTCTTCTCTTTTCTACCAAAAAGTCTTTTTGTTCTTTACTGTACGTACAATTTTCTTTCCTTACTGACTTTCTTATTTCCTTTTTCCCACAAAGTGTAACCTCTCCTTTTACTCTTAACTCCTCACTAAATTCCTTTTTAATTTTCATTAACCCCCCCTTAACTCTACTAATTCTAAATAATTAATAATTCCTCCTATATTATCAAATAACACAAATAATTATATAACAAATACTAACACATCAAATTATTCACATAAATCACATAAATTATATAAAATACATAAAACACACACAAATCAACTAAAATAAATAAATAACAACTTAGGGCGTTGCAAAGTGCAGGTGATCGTGCGTAGTTGCTGTTGCTTCGTGAGTGGCCTTATCTCACTGTGTCTTCTAGGTCGCTCTGATACGTAACGGGATGGGGTTGTATTATATGCATGCTTCATTCTTTTACGTGAATCTTTATGATATTTTGCAATGATGGAACTAACTCTTTTGAGATATTTTATGGGGCCTGCGTGCCAAACGTTTATGAATTATAAGTATTTTTCCGCTGCAAAGTTTTGAAGTAAATTGGTTAAATAAATTATTATTTAATTGTTTTGGATTATGTTTCATGTAATATCCCGTTGTTGTGTTTGCATACTCTGATAATTGTTTAAGAAATTTTTATGTTGGGAAAACGGGGTGTTACAATTGGTATCAGAGCAAGTCGGTCTGTCCGGCCAATTAGAGAGTCTTGTTGAGTTTTAGTAATATTTGTATTACTAAATCTTATGTTGCTGCTACTGTTTGTTGTAGAATATTAGGATGGCTGGAAGGAACGATGCTGCTCTTGCTGCTGCTTTGGAAGCAATGGCTAATGCTGTGGGACAGCAACCTAATGCAAATTCTGGCGTGAATGCTGAGACGAGGATGTTGGAGACTTTTATAAGGAATCATCCTCCAACGTTCAAGGGAAGGTATGACCCCGACGGAGCCCAGGCGTGGCTTAAGCAAATAGAAAGGATTTTCAGAGTGATGCAGTGCACCGAAGCCCAGCAGGTGCGATTTGGTACACATCAGCTGTCTGAGGAAGCTGATGATTGGTGGGTCAGCGTGTTACCTAGCCTAGAGCAAGATGGGGCTGTTGTGACTTGGGCTGTGTTCAGGAGAGAGTTCCTGAGGAGGTACTTTCCGGAAGATGTTCGCGGGAAGAAAGAGATCGAGTTCCTTGAGCTAAAGCAAGGAAATATGTCAGTGACCGAGTATGCTGCCAAGTTTGTAGAGTTGGCGAAGTTCTATCCGCACTATGCTGCTGAGACCGCGGAGTTTTCTAAATGCATCAAGTTCGAGAACGGTTTGAGGCCCGACATTAAGAGGGCGATTGGGTATCAGCAGATCAGAGTTTTTCCGGATTTGGTGAATAGCTGCCGGATCTATGAAGAGGATACGAAGGCTCACTACAGGGTAGTGAATGATAGGAAAGCCAAGGGCCAGCAGAGTCGCCCTAAACCTTATAGTGCCCCTGCTGATAAAGGGAAACAGAGGATGGTCGTTGATAGGCAGACTGCGAGGAAGGGTACCCCTGCTGAGATCGTGTGTTTCAACTGTGGTGTGAAAGGCCACAAGAGTAATGCTTGTCCAGAAGAGATTAAGAAGTGTGTCCGGTGTGGCAAGAAGGGTCATTTAGTAGCTGATTGCAAGCGTAATGATATCGTGTGCTTCAATTGCAACGAAGAGGGTCATATTGGTTCCCAGTGCAAGCAGCCAAAGAGGGCGCCTACTACGGGTCGAGTTTTTGCCCTGACTGGTACTCAGACAGACAGTGATGATCGTTTGATCAGAGGTACTTGCTATATTAATAATACTCCTTTAGTTGCTATTATTGATACTGGTGCTACACATTGCTTTATTGCTTTAGACTGTGTTTCTGCTTTGAGTCTTGCTGTGTCTGATATGAATGGAGAGATGGTTGTCGAAACTCCAGCTAAGGGTTCGGTGACTACTTCTCTTGTATGCTTGAGTTGTCCTTTGTCTATGTTTGGTCGCGATTTTGAGATGGATTTAGTTTGTCTACCTTTAAGCGGTATGGATGTAATTCTGGGTATGAATTGGTTAGAGTACAACCACGTTCTTATCAATTGTTTTCGCAAGACGGTGCATTTCTCGTCCGCTGAAGAGGAAAGTGGTGCTGAGTTTTTATCTACTAAGAAGCTGAAGCAACTAGAACGTGATGGTATGTTGATGTTTTCGTTGATGGCTTCTTTATCTTTAGAGAATCAAGCAGTGATCGATAAATTACAAGTGGTATGCGACTTTCCTGAAGTTTTCCCAGACGAAATTCCTGATGTGCCTCCAGAGAGGGAAGTCGAGTTTTCTATTGATCTTGTTCCTGGAACTAAGCCGGTGTCGATGGCACCTTATCGTATGTCTGCTTCCGAATTAGCTGAATTGAAGAAACAGCTGGAAGATTTACTCGAGAAGAAATTTGTTAGACCAAGTGTTTCACCTTGGGGAGCGCCAGTGCTGCTAGTAAAGAAGAAAGTTGGTAGTATGAGGCTATGTATTGATTATCGGCAGTTGAATAAGGTAACTATCAAGAATAGGTATCCACTTCCGAGGATTGATGATTTGATGGATCAGTTAGTGGGTGCACGTGTTTTCAGCAAGATTGACTTGAGGTCGGGTTAGCATCAGATTAAAGTAAAGGATGAAGATATGCAGAAGACCGCTTTCAGAACGCGTTATGGCCATTATGAGTACAAGGTTATGCCTTTTGGAGTTACTAATGCACCGGGAGTATTTATGGAGTATATGAATCGCATCTTCCACGCATTTCTGGATCAGTTTGTAGTTGTGTTCATTGATGATATTTTGATTTACTCCAAGACTGAGGAAGAGCATGCTGAACATCTGAAGATTGTCTTGCAAGTATTGAAAGAAAAGAAGCTTTATGCCAAATTGTCTAAGTGTGAATTCTGGTTGAAAGAAGTGAGTTTCCTTGGTCATGTTATCTCTGGTGATGGTATTGCGGTAGATCCGTCTAAGATTGAAGCCGTATCGCAATGGGAGACTCCAAAGTCAGTTACTGAGATTAGGAGCTTTTTGGGTTTAGCCGGTTATTATAGAAGATTTATTGAAGGATTCTCCAAGTTGGCTCTTCCGTTGACCCAGTTGACTTGTAAAGGTAGAGCTTTTGTTTGGGATGTGCATTGTGAGAACAGTTTCAACGAGTTGAAGAAGCGTTTGACGACTGCTCCAGTTTTGATTTTGCCAAAGTCTGATGCGCCATTTGTAGTGTATTGTGATGCGTCCAAGTTAGGTCTAGGAGGTGTGCTTATGCAAGAAGGTAAAGTGGTAGCTTATGCTTCAAGACAGTTGAGGATTCATGAGAAGAATTACCCGACGCATGATTTGGAATTAGCAGCTGTGGTTTTTGTATTGAAGATGTGGAGACACTACTTATATGGTGCGAGATTCGAAGTGTTCAGTGATCACAAGAGCTTGAAGTATCTTTTCGATCAGAAGGAATTGAATATGAGGCAGAGAAGATGGCTAGAACTTTTGAAGGACTTCGACTTTGGGTTGAATTATCATCCGGGTAAAGCGAATGTGGTAGCTGATGCTTTGAGTAGGAAGACCTTGCATATGTCTGCTTTGATGGTTAAGGAGTTCGAGTTACTTGAGCAATTTAGAGATTTGAGTTTGGTTTGTGAAAGGACGCCTCAAAGTGTGAAACTAGGGATGCTGAAGATTGATAGTGACTTCTTGATGAATATAAGGGAGGCGCAGAAAGAAGATGTCAAGTTTGTGGACTTAATGGTTGCTGGTAATCAGACTAAAGATAGTGATTTTCAAGTCGATGATCAGGGAGTGTTGAGATTCCGAGGTAGGATTTGCATTCCTGACAATGAGGAGATTAAGAAGATGATTCTTGAAGAGAGTCACAGAAGTAGCTTGAGTATCCACCCGGGAGCTACGAAGATGTATCATGATTTGAAGAAGTTGTTTTGGTGGTCTGGATTGAAACGTGATGTGGCACAGTTTGTGTATGCTTGTATAGTTTGCCAGAAGTCGAAAATTGAGCATCAGAAACCGGCTGGCATGATGGTGTCTTTAGATGTGCCGGAGTGGAAATGGGATAGTATATCCATGGATTTTGTGACTAGCTTGCCGAATACTCCAAGAAGGAATGACGCCATTTGGGTTATTGTTGATCGATTGACGAAGTCGGCTCATTTTCTACCGATTAATATTAGTTTCCTGTTGCCCAGTTGGCAGAGATTTATATCAAGGAGATTGTGAGATTGCATGGTGTTCCTTCGAGCATAGTATCCGATAGAGATCCAAGATTCACTTCTAGATTTTGGAAAAGTTTGCAAGAGGCTTTGGGTTCCAAGTTGAGATTGAGTTCGGCGTATCATCCGCAGACAGATGGTCAGTCGGAAAGGACAATTCAGTCGCTAGAGGATTTGTTGAGAGTTTGTGTTCTTGAGCAGGGAGGAACTTGGGATAGTCATCTTCCCTTAATCGAGTTCACATACAATAATAGTTATCATTCTAGTATTGGAATGGCACCTTTTGAGGCTTTGTACGGTCGGAGGTGTAGAACTCCGTTGTGTTGGTTTGAGTCAGGTGAAAGAGTGGTTTTAGGGCCAGAGATTGTTCAACAAACTACTGAGAAAGTTAAGATGATTCAGGAGAAGATGAAAGCGTCGCAGAGTCGACAAAAGAGTTACCATAATAAACGAAGGAAAGATCTTGAGTTTCAGGAAGGAGACCACGTGTTTTTAAGGGTCACACCTATGACTGGTGTTGGACGTGCCTTGAAGTCAAAGAAGTTGACTCCAAGATTTATTGGCCCGTATCAGATATCAGAGAGGGTTGGAACGGTGGCGTACAGAGTTGGGTTACCACCGCATCTTTCGAATTTACATGATGTTTTCCATGTGTCGCAGCTTCGGAAGTATGTTCCGGATCCATCTCATGTGATCCATAGCGATGATGTGCAAGTTAGAGACAACCTTACGGTGGAGGCTTTACCGGTAAGGATTGATGATCGGAAAGTGAAGACGTTGAGAGGCAAGGATATACCTCTCGTTAGAGTCGTTTGGTCGGGAGCGACTGGTGAAAGCTTGACTTGGGAGCTTGAGAGTAAGATGCTGGAGTCTTATCCAGAGTTATTTGCTTGAGGTAATTTTCGAGGACGAAAATCTTTTAAGTGGGGGAGAGTTGTAACGCCCACGTTCGTTTTAGTATTTATTTAAATCGAGTTTAGGTGATTATATTATATTTATATAATATATAAGTGTTTTGATATGTTTTGATGTGTTTTGATATGCTTGGGATAATTTTGTGGTAAGATTTAATGCTAAGGATAAGGTTAAGAGACTTATTTTATTGTTAAATAAAATAAGATTTGAAAAGAAAATAAAATATTTAGTTGTGGGTTAGTTTTGGATTTTAGAGAGTTATGTGGGAGAAAGAGTAAATAAGATAAGATTTGTTGGCAGTATAAATAAGGAAAACTAGGGTTAGGAAGTCAGAAACGTATCAGGCTTTGAGAAAGAGAGAAACGCACGCGCGTGAGAAGAGAAGAGAAGGAGAGCTGCGATTTGCTGCTTCAATCCAGGTAAGGGTGGGACTAATAACTCTTTAATATTGATTAGCATAGTTCTGATAGCAATTAACAAGGATTAGGATTGATTTAAGAGAATGAGAAAACTAGGTCAAAACCTTAGAATTTGAAGAATTAACGGTTGGAATAGGTTTAATTGATGTAGAAAGTGTTCTTAGACCTTAGAAAATGTTTAGGATGAATTCTGGAATCAATAGAAGGCTTAGAACCATGAGAATTTGTGAGATTTCGAGAGAATAGCAGTTCTGGCCGCAGCGAAATTCATCGCTCGCCACGGCGAGCAGTGATCCTCGCCTCGCGAGCGATGAGCTTCATCCCTCGCCACGGCGAGTACTTATCCCCGCCTCGCGAGTTGCTTCTGGCAGCTCGCCACAGCGAGCACTTTTCTTCGCCCCGCGAGTTGCTTCTGGCAGCTCGCCACGGCGAGCTAACCCACTCGCCTCGCGAACACTACCAGTTTTTGGGAGTTGTGAGGGTTGTGTGATCTGTTCCGTGTGGTTGACTTGGAGATGATCCCTGAGTGTTATTTAGGCCTAGTGGTGATGCTGAGAGCCCTGTTCAGAGCCTTTCCAAGTATGGATTGTTGGGTTATGGTAGTAGAGCATGAATTAAGTATTATACCTTGTGCAATTATGATAAAGTTTTATGTTGCCTTGAATTGTAATTGATATAATGATATCATTCTGTTCTTGTGATTTGAATTATGTTGCTGATGTTATTAAACTGAACCGTTATGATATGTGTATATATTATATATGCGATGATAAGTTGTTGTTTAGCTCCAATTTCTTGGATGCATGTTGATAAGATGATTAAGGATAAGTGTTGTTTTGAATTGGGTCCATGCATAGCATACATTGAGCTTAGTCCTCACCATGATAGGAGCTTTGTCCTCCGCACGTTTATTAGGAGCTTTGTCCTCCGCACGTTTAAAAGTATATTAATACTTATGATGAAGTTTGGTACCACATGCATATAAGGAGTCTAAGAGCATTGTCGCATGGTCATATTTATGATGTCATGTTATTGATAAAGATTGAATATATGATTACGTGCTAAGTGTTATCCATCTATGCTACTTGCTTAAAGATGATATGAAGTTGATTATGTGGTTATGTGCTGATTGTTATTAAATTATGCAAGAATGCTATTGATGTTTGATGTTAATTGTTATTCTAAATTATGTGGATTAATATTATTTTGTTATGAAATCTCACCCCTTCTGCTGGAATTGCCGCCTTGTGGGCAAGTGCAGGTGATCGTGCGTAGTTGCTGTTGCTTCGTGAGTGGCCTTATCTCACTGTGTCTTCTAGGTCGCTCTGATACGTAACGGGATGGGGTTGTATTATACGCATGCTTCATTCTTTTACGTGAATCTTTATGATATTTTGCAATGATGGAACTAACTCTTTTGAGATATTTTATGGGGCCTGCGTGCCAAACGTTTATGAATTATAAGTATTTTTCCGCTGCAAAGTTTTGAAGTAAATTGGTTAAATAAATTATTATTTAATTGTTTTGGATTATGTTTCATGTAATATCCCGTTGTTGTGTTTGCATACTCTGATAATTGTTTAAGAAATTTTTATGTTGGGAAAACGGGGTGTTACAATTGTTACAATTGAGATTCTCTAAGTCTAAAATGATTGAGTTGTTAGCTACAAAAGTTCCTAAAAGAGATTTAAGAATTGTTAAGGGTCCTAAAGATAAATCTTCTAGACACTTTATGGCTAATTTATATACTATAACTTTATCAAATGAAGAGAAGTGTGATAGAGATTGACTTGTTTATTCTAAAGAGTTTGATAGTTTATTTTGTTTTTGTTGTAAAGTTTTTAAAAGAGGGATTGGTAGTGGTAAATAAGCAAATGAGGGCTTTAGTGATTGGTCATATGTTGGTTTTAGATTTAAAGAGAATGAGACAAGTATGAAACACGTTAAGAGCATGTCTACTTGGTATGAGTTGCGTCAAAGGATGAATAGTTTTCAAACTATTGATAAAACAACTCAAATATTGATTGAGAAAGAAAAAGATCATTGGAAAAGTGTTTTAAAAAGAATTATTGCAATAGTGAAATTCCTTTCTAAACATAATTTGACCTTCAACAGTTTTGTAGACAAATTGAAAGAAGATAGCAACGAGGATTTTTTTTGACTTAATTGAAATGTTAAATGAATTTGATCCATTTTTCCAAGAACATGTTAGACATATTACACATGATAATCTTTATCTTCACTATCTTTGGCCTAAAATCTAAAATGATTTAATACTTTTGCTTGCTTCTAGAATTTAAAATCAAATCATTGAAAAAATTAAGCTACCAAAGTATTTCTCAGTGATACTTGATTGTACTCCTTATGTTAGTTACCAAGAACAAATGTCTTTCATAATACGTTATGTGGATGCTTCTTCAAATTTTGTTAGCATTGATGAGTCTTTTTTAGGATTTTTGAATGTGAATGATACAACTAAACAAGGGCTTTTTGATTTTTACAAGACGAATTGAAAAATCTTGATTTTGGCCTTTTCGATGTGCGAGGACAAGGTTGCGTTAATGGGTCAAATATGAAAGGAAAACATCAAGGTGTTCAAAAGAAGTTTTTAGATATAAATCCAAGAGCCTTTTATATTCCTTGTGGTTTCCATAGTCTTAATTTGACATTGTGTGATATGGCTAACTTATGTCGTAAAACCAAAGATTTTTTAGGAGTTGTTCACATCATTTATACTATTTTTGCCAACTCTACTAAGACTTGGCAAATTTTGAAAGATAATTTAAAAGGATCGATTCCAAAATCATTTTTATCCACTCGTTAGGAGAGTCATGTAAAGTGTCAAAACTATAAGAACCTACATGTCATATTTTATTGAAGCTTTACCTGAAGTGTCAGAAAAGGATCTTGATTCTAAAATAAGAAGTAAAACTAAATCTGTAGCAACACACGAACTTGGTGATTTTGAGTTTTTAGTATATATAATTGTGTAGCTTGAAATATTATCTGCAATTAATTTGGTTAGAAGCTCTTACAGTCAAATAATATGCTTATTGATGTTGCTTTGGCAAAAATAAAATGGTTGATTTCATTTTTTAAGGAATATAAAAAAACTAGTTTTAACAACGCCTTGAATGATGCTACGAAAGTTGCTATTAAATTGAATATCGACCCAATATTTCTTCAAGGGAGCATAATTTGAAGAAAAAGAAAGTTTGATGAGAATTTGAATACCCCGTCAATTGAGCAATCCGAAGAAGAATATTTTATGGTTAATTACTTAATTTGCCTTGTTGATCAAGTTGTTGTATCTCTTAATAAGAGATTTGAACAATTCCAACAATATGAAGTTGTTTTTGGTTTTTTGTTTACTTTCGACAAGTTAAAATCATTAGATCATGCAACTTTGGAGTCTTGTTTTAATAATTTTGAACATGCATTGAAACATAACAAGAAACTTGATATTGATGGGAGAGAACTATATGTGGAGATATCTTGCCTTATGAAGAAATGAGACCTACCGATATTTTAAGATATTTGAAAGACATTAGTTTTTGTCTTAATACAATTGTTGCATATAGAATATTATTGACTATTCCCATGACAATTGCCTCTGCAAAAAGGTTTTTTTTTTTTTCAAAATTGAAGTAGTTGAAGTCTTACATGTGGTCTACATTGCTACAAGAAAGACTTAAGGGCTAAGCATTGATAGCAATTGAGAATCCTATGTTAAAAAGTATACAATACGAAGAGTTGATTGATTAATTTGCTTCGCAAAACATGAGAAAGAAGACTCAATTTTAGTAGCCAAAAGGTTGATATAGGTATACATTTGAACTTGTATTTTTATATTATTTATTAGCATATGAATGTTTTTGTGTTAGTTACAATGATGATGATTTTTTAGGAAATGTTAACCGGTGTCCCCAGAACACTGATTAAGGATATTAAAAAGGGGAAATTATATACTCCCTCCGTCCCTTAATATAACCACCTATTGCTTTTTTCACATTTCTTAAGAAATGTTGTTGGTGTAGTTAATGTGTCTGTTTTATAGTACAATTTTACAAAATTAACCTCATTAAAGAGATAAAGTGAAAAGTCAATTTATTGCACTTTTAGAATTAGTAGTAGTATTAAATAAGGGTATCTATGGAAAAAAATAATTAATGTGTGTTGTAATTTGAAAAGGGAGTTATATTTAGGGACAAAAAAAAAAACAAAAGGGGGGTTATATTAAGGGACGGAAGGAGTATTAGTTATTGCATTGAAAATTGTGAAATTTTTTTAGTAATAACTTCTTCTTTTAATATCCTTAATCAGTGCCCAAATTCACCGGTTAACATGACACTCACAAAAAATGCATTTTTATTTTGTTACAAGTCTTTTTTTAGAATGACACTGGTCGTGGGCAAACAAAAGCCATAGAGCATAATTTCAAGATAATTGCTTTGCTCCCATCTATTTTTGCACATTCCTATTCAACATAAATTAACTCACTTTGAAAAATAATGTACGTAAATTAACTCACATTTAAAATGAGAGAAGAACAATTATCTAATTTCAAAGCACCAAGTGGATAATGCAATTAAATGATCGAATAGTACAACTAACCACTTTATAAAAAAAGTAGTAACCGACACTCACACATGGAAAAGTGGTCCAAGGTGGGCCAAATGCAGTTGAAGGATTAATTAACAAGGATCAGCAAGTCACTCAAAACATAGACAATTCCATTTGTCATTTGAACTCAATTAAAGAATTTATTTTAATTTCATTCATGATAATTAGTTTTTCTAGTATATTCCCTAAAAAAAAAAAAATATCTAGTATATAAAAGAAGACACCGACGTTTTGCTGTTGAATACTCCTAAAAAATAGGGAAAATGCTATTTCTCGAAAAAAAGAAATCAAGAATTTGTCAAGACACGGTTGAAAAGTTTTAATTGCATGATTTATTTGTTCACTTTTTATTTTTCAACCACACCTCTTTAAATTATAGGAAATAGTCCATTGTGATTGACTGTTCTTTATTATGCTACTTTTATAGAGATATAACATTGCTCAAAAAATACACATGATTTAATAATAGTTTAAAGGGTCCTGCTAACCGGTGCCCCGAAGCAATGGTTAAACATACCATAAAAGAGAATTGTTATCATAAAAAGAAGCTGTTTTGACATTATTATAAATTAATTACACAATTTCAATATATTAACTAATATATAATTTTATTTTTCATATCTTTAACCAGTGTCCTAGGACATCAGTTAACATTTTTCTAGTATAAAAGTATAATTATGAATATTTTTGTGTTAGTTAGAATGATGTCTATTTGATACGTGTCTATTATTTTTCAGGACTATATAAAAAAATAGACAGGTGATTTAACAGCAGCCCAAAATTATAATACTATTTGTATTATGGAACTAATTTATTATGAATAACAATGTATAAAGAAAAGATGGGATTTTGTGTTGTATTAATTATTATTCTAATTGTACACTCAAACATTTTCTTTTAATAATGTTGTATTTTTGATGTCATTGAAAAAGATAAAATTTTAGATTATATATATTTGTTATATTGTTGATATAATTTAAAAACCTAAACATGTTCCAATTTAAAATAAAAATATTTATACGTATGATTTTAATCAAAATTTAACTAATTTCATGAAAAATATTGTTCATAATTTACCCAATTTAACGCAATAAAAATAATTCTAATTACTATTGTTTACAGGGCAACTAATTATTAAAGTTTTCCAAATCTGTTTTATACGAAGAAATATCACACGTGAATAAAACAAAACTTAAAATCCAATCATCCATTTTATTTTGTCTTATTTTCGTATTGTGTTCAATCTATGCTATTTAAGGGCACCACTTTGAGCTTCCATTTCCAGACAAACATACCTCAAGCTAGTGAAGCTAGCTATAGCTCAAAATGGCTTCAACCAACCCTATGAAACTTGCTCTTTTCTCTATTCTTACACTCCTCTACTTCCAAGCAGTGGTCTCTGTAACTCCATTGCATCAACATCCACTTGATCCTTTAACCAAAGAAGAGTTTCTAACTGTCCAAACCTTAGTCCATAATAAATATCCCACCTCAAAGAACAAAGTAGCTTTCCACTATATTGGCCTAGATGACCCCGACAAAGATTATATATTCAAATATGAACATGTAAAAGTTCCTATAGTAATTCATCGTAAATCTTTTGTTGTTGCTATCATCAATGGACAAAGCCATGAGATAGTAATTGATATAAGGTTGAAAACATTTGTCTCTGACAATGTTCATAAGGGATATGGTTTCCCTATGTTATCTCTTGAGGAACAAGGTCTTGCCACGAAGCTTCCATTGAAATATCCTCCTTTCATTGCTTCAATGAAAAAGAGAGGTTTGAATCTCTCTGAAGTAGTGTGTGCTCCATTTTCCATGGGATGGTTTGGAGAAGAAGAGAGTAAAAGGACTGTGAGAGTTGATTGTTTTATGAAAGAAAACACTGTTAACTTTTTTGTGAGGCCTATTAGTGGATTAACAATGGTTGCTGATCTTGTACTCATGAAAATTGTTGAATATCATGATAGAGAAATTGAAGTTGTGCCTACGGCTGAGAACACTGAATATAAGGCTTCAAAACAAAGCCCACCATTTGGACCAAAACAGCATAGTCTTGCAAGTCATCAACCTCAAGGTCCTGGCTTCTTGATCAATGGCCATAGTGTTAGGTAAGTAATGTTTTTGTTCTTTTTTACTTTCATTTTTTGGGTGTCGGTTTCCTTATTACAAAACTGTAAATAGTAGTACATATTGATGGGGATGGATATATATATGGTCCTAATTAGATTTGGTTCACGTAGATTTCAATACAAATTTTTATTTTTAGGGAAATGATAACGAGTATTTTAATGACACTCTTTAATTAACCTTAAATAATAGTTTTAATATAAATTAATGAATTCAATATGTATTTAAAATTAAATTATTTGACTTTTTCAATAAATATTTTCTTAATTATGAATGTTTAAAGAGTGTCTTAAGAATGTCAGCAAATCATTCCAATAAAGTTTCTCACCAAACCACATTTATGATAGAAAGACCATTATTTACCAACTTGTCCGTACAACCATTTCTTTCACGAAAAATATGAGATGCAATGATTTTAGCCCCTACGCAAACAATTATGCCAATCGTTCCTCAATCCAAAAGGAACTATAGAAGGGTTCCTAAAAGCCAAAACGATGCCTGTTAAATCCGGCTCGTTTTATCAATGAACTCATGTAACTCAAATTACCTTCAAAACCCAAAAAGATCCCATGTGATCCCTATATTAATGGTCATACACGTGAGATATAAATAAATTGACCCTTGTACTTATATCTTTGATGTTTAGATTTAAATATATTTTTTATGTAGATATAACGTTTAATTTTTTATTCTTGTAAAATAAATGTTTTTAATCTGTGCAAATATACCATTTTTTTGTCCTGGCAAAATTTATCCATATTGAAATTGGTCTTGGAATATGCAAAATATTCAATATAAAAACTCTATATAAAGACTAAGGGTACTGCCTTAAAAATAAATAAGACTAAGGATAACTCCTTAAAAAAAATATTTTTTATTTTTATTTTTTTGAGTGGAAAAGACTAAAGATTAAAGATAATTATTGTATGATCACAATCATGAATCCATATTATTTAGATACATATACATAATAAATTGAGTTTTGTTTTTCCCATCTTTTTTCATTTATATGGGTATGTCTAAACAATTTAGATTTGAGATTGTGAGCACACAAACATTCCTTCATTTGTAAAATTGATACTACATGACCGAATATTAATATGAATAAATTTTGCGAAATTAAAATAAATTAAAACGAACCAAAATAAAAGTGCTATATTTACAACTACTAAAATATATCGTTAGAGGATAAAAAATATATTTAAACCTATATATATATATATATATATATATATATATATATTTAAAAGTTTAATAAAATAAATTTATTTTATAGAATATTAAATAGTACTGATATTTTAGGAAAATTAATGTGATTAATTAATTCAATAAATTTTTTAAATATAATGAACTGTATAATGCTATAATCTATTAGTTGGATTCAATTTGGATAAAAAGTTTACTAGCTAAGCAGAATAATTTTGCCAGAACTTGCTGTGGAATAATTCGATCTGCGTACATTTTATATTAGATAAAAATAAAATTTATGATTTAATTTGTGGTATATACTATGCACCGGTCATTGCTTTGAGATATAATATTATCTTTATGTGTTTATTCAGTTGGGCCAACTGGAAGTTTCATATAGGATTTGATGTACGAACTGGTATTATAATATCACTTGCATCTATTTACGATTTTGAAAAGTATAAATTTCGTCGAGTATTATATAAAGGGTACATTTCTGAGTTGTTTGTGCCATACCAAGATCCAACAGAAGAATTTTACTTTAAGACATTTTTCGACGCTGGAGAGTATGGATTTGGTCGATCTACTGTTTCTTTGATACCAAACCGTGATTGTCCACCACACGCTCATTTTATTGATACATATATTCACTCTGAAGATGGTACACCAAGCCTCTTGAAGAATGCAATTTGTGTTTTTGAACAATATGATAGTATTATGTGGCGTCACACCGAAACTAACATACCTAATGAATATGTAAGAATAATTACTATGACCATCTACCTTAATTAAATAATTAATTTAATTTTTTAGACAAATAATCAACAACTTGTTAACTATTTATCTCTTTGTTTTATTGTTTCTAGCAGATCGAAGAATCTAGAACCGAAGTGAATTTGATTGTTAGAACCGTAGTCACCGTAGGAAACTATGACAATGTTTTAGATTGGGAATTCAAAACAAGTGGTTCCATCAAACCCTCTGTAAGTATTTAATTAAACTTATTTCTTTGTTTATTTAAATTTATTATTTGTTTGATTCAAAAAAGAGTTTATCATTTAGTTTTGGAAAATGTACCTAACAAGTGCCCTTAGGACATTATATTGTCATAGTTGAACAAATAAAATCAATGTATGACCCACCATTTTAAGTAAAACTCATTTCTAAAGTGTGAGACCCACTATGATTTAAGCCAATTAGAAAGTAAGTGTCGGAAAGAGTGTTGCTAGCACTACTCAAATTTTAATGTAAAAGATACCACTTTTGAAAGTTTAAATAAGAGAAATGATATTTGTACAACTTTCTCTCCCATATTCAGTGTATCTTCTTATTCTCTCTTCCTTTTTCTCCCTCTATTGTTATTGACCAATGAGAAGAGAGAATAACAAAGTTGTCCCAAAAGTTGTACCAAAAGAGTTGTTCAAATAACACTACTCATGAGTGT
This sequence comes from Medicago lupulina, assembly GCA_958299785.1. Taxonomy (NCBI): domain Eukaryota; kingdom Viridiplantae; phylum Streptophyta; class Magnoliopsida; order Fabales; family Fabaceae; genus Medicago; species Medicago lupulina. The sequence continues at coordinate 43,728,880 of OY283142.1, forward strand.
TGAAAAAAGAGTGTCCCTAACATTTCTCTTAAAAAATTTGTAATTATGACTTTAACTTGTGTTTGACTTGTATTTTTAAGACATAATATCTGTTTGTAGGCTCCTTAAACAATACACTTAAAACAGTTCAAAATCTTTAGAGGAACATACTTCAAAATCTAAAGCCTACACCACGGCATTACACATGGGTTAATAATTATCAAATATAGTATTATATGATAAAAAAAAAGTTGTTAAGAACACACTATTTATTAACAAATCTCAATACACATTTGTAAAAAAAATAAATATCTTAATATACTATTTTCTATTGATTGAAATTCACATGAGTGTCATTGAAATAAATATGTAGATCTTATATAAATTTGATAAAACCAATATGAAATGCTAGATGTGCGTTAACGATATATTTCTTAGCATTCCTTGTTGATTTCTTTAGACCAATATTTAACTTTGTACTTTAATTTTTTTTCACTTTTTTTTTTTGGTCTTGTTGATTTGTTTTGAATAAATTCTTTTATAAGATCCTATAAATGGAAAGTGGATACTTGGATAGACAACAGATTTATTCAATCTAGACTCTTGACCCGTGCTCTACATGGGTCCTACCGAGTAGAAGTTAAACGAATAATTTGCAACAATTTAAACATATATAGTTAGCAACATCAACCTATAATTTATATTATTTTCACGATTTTCTTTGCTTTATAACATCTGTTTTTTTAAAAACAATCTCAATCTATAATTCCTCTGAAAATTTTAATTTATCAATATCAACCTATAATAACTTCTATTAGTTTCACGATTTTGAGTGCTCACCAACATTTGTTTGTCTAATAACAAACTAAACCTATAATTCCTCTAGAAATTTTAATTTATAATTTCTATTAGTTTGACGATTTTGAACGTTTTTTTTTAAGGAACGATTTTGAATGTTGGAACTACATCTGTTTTTCTAATAACAATATAAACCTATAAATTCTCAATTGAAAACTAACTTGCTCAAAAAATGGAGCGCCCCTTAAGAAATAGTAACCTATCGCTTAGAATATGTTATTGTTTAACAATATCAATTAACGTATTATGTGTTGTACAACATACCTAGTCTGGGTGTGGTACTGGACATGATATGTGCGCCATTTTAGTTTCAACAACATCATATATGTCGGATCTTCAACGTGATATTCCCACAATGCAACATCTGCAGAAGAATGATTTAAATAATTGCTGTCAACAAATTACAACAAAAACACATAACCTCTGCATGAGTAAAGAGCGAAATCAGTAAGATTTTTGGCAAACTTAATATATAACATACTTGATTGACAGTTTGACTACTGTATTTTTTGTTGATATGAAAATCTACCACTAAGGTAGAAGAAAAAGACATCAATATATAGAAACCTCTTAAATAGCAATGATCATTCACTTCATGAAGCAATAAATCCTCTTCATTGCAGAGATAAATTGCATTAATGTAATTGCATAGATGAAAGTTGTACCGTTAATATACATGGAAGGTTATGAGATCTACGGTTCAGATGTAGGGATGATTGACTGAGTTGATTAACATTAATCCATGAAATGTTATGAGATCTACGGCTGAGATGAAGGGAGTGGTTGACTAAGTTGATTAGCATTAATTACGTATTAAGGAGGGAAAATGAGTATGATTAACACTGGTATCAATTGCCATTATGACGTTTCTGTATGAGAAAGAAAGTGAGGAGTTTGAAAATAGAGTTTGAATCAACGGCTGTGATTAAGTGTGGTTGGGAGATTAGATTAACAATAATTACATGTTTAGAATGAAAAAACACAAGGGATTATGGCAAACATGCTAGCTCATCTAGTCTAGCTTTTATAATAAAGGATAAAAACGATGGTAGGAGAGGATAATGATAGACTGATTTGATTAGCATTAACTACATTTTCAATTGCCATAACTACGTTTTCAATTGCCATTATGACGTATCTGTATGAGAGAGGAAATGAGAAGTTTAAAAATAGAGTTTGAATCAACGGCTGAGATTAGATTAACAATGAATTTAAATCAACGGCTGAGATTAAATTAGCAATACATACATGCTTAGGAGGGAAAAAAGCTAGGGATTAGGGCAAACATGCTAGCTAATCAAACATCTGTTTGCGTTGTTATACGACATTCCCCACTTCACTTGCAAGCATGTCCTGTCCTTTATATATATATATATATATATATATATATATATATATATATATATATATATATAAAAGACCACTTGCATGTCCTTGCACTTTAAGTAAGTTTGATTAAATATTTTTCAAAATTTATGTATCTATACAGATAGCTCTATCAGGTATACTGGAAATTAAGGCAACAAACATTAAGCACAATGATGAGAATAAGGGAGAACTATATGGCAAATTGGTATCAGCAAATAGCATTGGAGTTTACCATGACCATTTCTACATTTATTATCTTGATTTTGATATTGACGGTGCAGAAAACTCGTTTGAGAAAACAAGTTTAAAAACTGTAAGAATCACAGATGGAAGTTCAAAAAGAAAGAGTTACTGGACAACTGAGACTCAAACTGCTAAGACTGAATCAGATGCAAAAATCACAATTGGGTCTGCCCCAGCTGAACTAGTCGTGATTAATTCAAACAAAAAAACTACGGTTGGAAACCATATCGGATACCGTTTGATTCCAACAATTCCTGCTCATTCACTTCTAACTGAAGATGATTATCCACAAATACGAGGTGCATTTACCAATTATAATGTTTGGGTCACACCTTATAATAGAACTGAAAAATGGGCTGGTGGACTCTATGTGGATCATAGTCGTGGAGATGATACTTTAGCTGTTTGGACCAAACAGTGAGATCAATTTTATTTTTTTGTGGATTTGATATTAATTGATCTTAGTAAGTTCTTTATTATACTAATTATTAATTTTAACTATGAATTAAAATGTACTTTTGCAGGAATAGAGACATTGTGAACAAGGACATAGTGATGTGGCATGTAGTGGGAATTCATCATGTTCCAACACAAGAAGACTTCCCAATAATGCCACTATTGAGCACTTCATTTGAGCTCAGGCCAACCAATTTTTTTGAGAGGAATCCTGTCCTTAAAACCCTTTCTCCTCGAGATGTTGCATGGCCTGGTTGCCCTAAGTAAAATTAGAAATGTTTGCATTCAGCAGGCCAGTCGAAAGATCTGATCTATTCTCACATCTAGCGGCAAGTATACCATGAATAAATGTCATTTGTTTTCGACTGTTTTTATCAATTGTTTACTGTTTAGGATTTGTTTTATAATTATGAGAAATGCTAGCAATACTCATTATCTTAGTCGCTGAAATCCATGTGGGTCTCACACAAAATTGATTTCACTCAACAAAAGAACGAGTGTTAGAAAAAGAGTGTTCATAACACTCCTTTCAAATTATAGTGCAAGCATTATTAAGTTTTTTTTTGCAATTTGTTTGGCTGCTTAGTACTTTTCTAGATTGCTGCTTGTCAAGCTGCTCTCATCTTAACGATAATTTCATTTTTCCTGAACTGGCGTGGTTCTTGCTTATATTACAGCTTGTAAAATGAAAAATTAATATATCACATGACTTTTTTTTAACGGCAAAATATGATATACAAATAATGAAGGCACCAAATAAAGTATGTACAAAAGTTGTCGGTCACCAAGCTGAAAAAAACTAGAGAAAACCAACACCCCTAAAAACAAAACAAATCAAGAAACAACCAAAGGACTGAAGTGGCCACCCACCAAAAACTACTGAAAAATAAACAACAGTCCCCAAAACACCAAAAAAAAAAAGAAATCAACAACACCTCACACAATAGAGGAACCTCAGAAGTCTAGGTACCACCCAAACCTTCAAAAACACATTAAATCCTTCTTTGTCGAACCACAACGCACACTATTGGCATTAACGGAGAATTGGCTCCGCCTTCCACTCATAATGAGAGCAGCGATGCCTAAAGAATTTACCAAAGAACCACTTCCAAGAATAGAAAATAATCTTCTCCACCTGATGATTAACTTCAAATATCCTTTTGGAAAAGAGAAAATCATTTTGAGTTTTTCAGAGGGACCACATAGTCGCGTGGCAAACCAACAAAAAACCTAGTCTACATTGCTTCCCCATTCTAGAGACACAAACACCTAAAATAACCATTCCAAATTCCTAGGTACCACCCACTCCCTACCTAACCAACTACAAAGCCTATACCAAACCCTAGATGCAACCTCACACGTGACAAATAAGTGATTGGCTAACTCCTTGAGAAAGAGAAAATTTTTTCGATCCTTGCCCAACAGTAAGTATTATGCCTGTTTTATCAAAAATAAATTATCAAACCACAAAGACCATGCTTATCTTGATTTTCGCTCGTATCGACAAAACTTCTAAACAAATTTTCATAAACACGTTTCCTGACTTTATCAAAGTAAACTAAAGCAAGATAGAGAAAGTTGTGTTGAGATTAGATTTCAATAGTCATTCCTCATATGTTTCCTCGTAATCGATCATATATTTTTCATGTTGTAAATGGAACTCAACCTATCCCTCAACATATGTCTCCATATCTGGTTAACGATACAAGATCCATTGAACCAACTGACTTCTAATGCATCAGTGACAATGGCATACACACATATAGCTATAAAAGAATATAGACCTACCTGCTATCTCTAGCCTGATAGCACCTATGCAAAATTTAAACTATGTCCCTTAGATAGTAAGCCCGAGTAAGGTTCAATCTAAATCAAAAGATCAAATGTTGAACACTACATGGTTGGCAAAGTATTAAGAACATGTTTAAACCAATTTTATATATTGAATGCATTAATCATATACAACTTGTTATATTAACAGTACTGCATAGTATCCTTGCTATTTAAATACAATCCCAACACAAGAGAGTTTAGTTACCCATAAAATGCATCACTAAAAAAAGGTTGATAGATGTTGGAGATACATCAAAGTGCTTGAATCCAAGCTTCATATCCCTCAAATGATGTCTCACGCCTTCTTCCATTTGTCCCCTCTCTATTTGGATCTGTTTTCAGTGATTAGGTTCTAATGACATGAGCTACACGTCTATTTATAAATGTTATAAGTTTTTAAGTTCGACAACAGAAGCAAGGCTTTCCTAGCAAATCAAGTTTTCTTGCTTAGAAGGAAAATCCAACTGTCTTTAGATGTTTTCTTAAACCGCCTGAGCTCCCTACGCAAGCCAAAACTCGCCTACCGAACCACCTTTAGCATTTCCTTCTAGAACTCTATGTTTTGGCTGGTTCTCACTTTGCTTACCTCGCCTAGAAAATCAAACTTGTTTCCTTATGTCTTTATGATGTTATGACTTGGCTTCTGACGCATCTGCTTGCCTCGCTTTGTTATGTATTTGTGCATGTCCAAAACCTACAAAAAGGTGCGAGAAAGAAACGTAATAGTTTCTTGGACGTTACAATTCCACAAATCCCATATTCATTTGCACATTGATTTGTGAAGGCTTATTATTTCTTGATGTTACAATTCGACAAACACCACCTTTGATTCTTCAGCTCACACACTTTAACCACGTCTTCAACTTGCAGCTCATTATACACCATTAAATATTCTGAATTTGCTCTTGAGTCAAACAGACGAACTGTAGAGAATTTCATAAGCTTTCTAACGAGTTAAAGATCACCTCAAACGGACATCCAAAGCTCCAGATATAGCCAAAAAAAGACAAATATATCATGACCTACGAAAATAAAACTTTGAACCAAAAATAATTCGGTTCTTTTATTCCACAATGACTATTATTATTGTCAAGAGAGAGAGAATGTTAGATTCTCATCAACTCTCCAGCTTCTCTGATGCATCCTTCTTCTAAGGACGTTGAATTCTGGTCGACCTTCCTTTAGATTTTCCACCATAGTCTTCATATGTCCTTTCTTCATGATGTATAGATTTTGCACACTTTAATATATGTCAGTATTCCAATTGTTCTTTAATACTTTGTTATCATCAAAACCCCACAGAACTTGTATAAACCATTCTTGTTCTAACAAAAGATGCCTATGCTAATGAGTTTCTGAATGACATAACGTGCTCGGGTATTTCAAACCACAAGCCGAGGCTAAAAAATGATGTTTTGCAATGCTGATGAAAAACATTAATTAGATAGTTGGGTTATACAAGGATAATAGTCAATGATTTGGCCAAAAATATTATTATGGCAATTCTCATACCGAGAATGAATATGTTACAAAGTGATCATGGATTAGAAGACAATTTGGTTTGAATCTGGAGTGAATATTTTATCGTATATCGAGATACAAATACTATAACATGCATTCAAATGTATACTCATAATCAATTTCAGACAAGATATATACAATTATGCAACATACTTACATGTATTAACTGGTAATTGTCAAGTTACGTAATATCATAAAATAATTCAATTTATTCTTACATATCCATACCTTCAATTTCAAACAATTAACACAACCTTTGTTGCTATCGTTCAAGTATATTTGGGTTGGATATACGACCCTGTTTTGGTTTTGAACAAAATATGAGCTTGATTTATTTCACACATTTTTGCTATCAATATGGCTCAAATAACCCTCAAATATTTTTCATTGCTTAAATACTTAAAAAAATACATTGTATTTTTATTTTAAATTTTTATTACAAATGGTCAATGTTAAAAAGGAATCACAAATAACAATAATTACCGTGCTTGACACCGACTCCATACTAGTTATCACTAAGGTGTAACATTTAAAATTTTTTTTTTTAGGGAGTGTAACATTTTAAATATAAATAACTATAATATTTATAAAAAAAAACTATAATTAAATATAATAAAAAAGTATAATTTGTTTGTTGAGATTCTTGATTGATATATATCGTAATAGTGATTATTTTCTACAGAGAATGTTGTATCCTTTTGATACACGTGGGTTTTGACATTATTCACCAAGTGATATAAAGTAATAAAATCGAATAAAAAAATATAATATTTGGAGATATTATCGTATTTTTTTTACAAGTATAGTTGGAAATATTTATTCACTTTTTTAGGTTTAGGTTAAGAACAAGGCACGCAGCACAATAAACCTTGTGCAATTAGCCTATATATAAAGCACGCACTGCTTTACCAAAACTTCTTCACATTGAAAACCTCATGTTCATATCCTAGAAAAATTCATCTCTTAGCCAACCTAATTCTCGTGTTCATATTCCCACGCATTGAAGCCTACAATGGCGGGTTCACCGCCAAATTGTTTCCTAGAAACTCTTCCAAGGTATTTTTCAATCGAAACACTGTCCAATCCCCCGTAAGTACCTATGGTTATGATTATCTCATGGAACTCGCAATCGGAACTCCACGCGTAAAGATCTATGCTCAAGTAGCCCTTTTAGTAGCGAATATGGCACTTATGGAAAGGCAAATGGGTTCTTTCAAGGCCCAGATTGCACCAACTACAAAGGTGCACCTTCTCTTAATAGGGTGCTCCCCAATTTTCTTTCTTCATCCACGCACTTGCTCCTTTTACTAATATTACAAAATTAATCTTTCGAGGTTTTATCTAGATTATCTTTGAAAAATGGTGGGTAATTTACCCACCAACCAATAAAAATGAGCAATTTTTTAGTGAAGTCAAGATAGTTCATTATGTCATCTAAAAAGATGAATGTTTATTGATTGAGATAAACTACCCACCATTCTTCCATGGGTACTCCTAGTTGTCACCTGGTTTCTATCATTGCACTGTACGAAACAAATGGCAAAGCAATGATGTACTTTTTTTATTATTTTTTTGGTAGACCCATGAATGCTTCTTTTATTTTGAGTTGGTAATTCCAAAGCGTTTGCTTCAATTTAGACTCAAGTTAACATGTTTGACTTCATCTTTAAGATTGGGCTTAAGAGTCTCTTATAGGTTTTATTCTTCAATTAGAATGTTGGTGATGATAAACGAAAAATTCTTTCTACTATTTTCTTGTTTCTTCGGTGTTGATAATTCACTTCTTAAGGTGAATAAATGGAGAATTTGAGATTCAAACTCGACCCCTATATACTGAAGTCTTTTTATAAATTAGGTTACGCTCTCATTAATTAGTTATTTTAATATGATATTTGATTTCATTTTATTTAGATTTAAGTTTATTTTATTTAAATATTATTTCCTTTTAGAACTATTTTACTTCAATTGCATATTATTATATTTCAGGAACAAATATCTAAAGATTCAGTCTTGGAGCAAAAGAAAGAGGATTAGGAGCTGATTCAGACTGGAAAATACGAGATTCAACACAAAAATATAGCATCCCCAAGTCAGAAGCTTGACACGGCCCGTGCCATATCTCACACGGTCGTGCCATGTCCCAAAATTCTCTTTTGCTGCTTTTGCTTCATGAACAAGCTATCTATTAGTTTATTTCTGACCTAAAAGCCCCTGGTTTCTTGTGGAACATTCTAGTGATATATTTCTTAGGGCTTAAGTCATTGTAAACTATAAATAGAGTAGCTAGCTATCACAACAAATCATCTTTTGTTCTTGGAATTCAATAGTGACAATTGTCTTTCTTAATAAAAGTTCTTTCTTTTACTTTCTTGTTATTTTATGTTTTCTCCTTCTTCTCTATGTCTACTATGATCATGAGTGAGTAGACTCTTCTTGTCTTGGGATTGTTGGATAAGTCTTAATGACATAATCCTAGTCAAACCAAACTATAAACCCTAATTTTATATAATCTCACTTTCTAATCTAATTTCACCGATCTTATAATGAAGGCTTAATTGCAGTTTTAACCTCTTAACTTTCACAAAGTTGCGATTTTGGCCCCCTAAGAAAAAAAACTACAAAACGGCCCCCTAAGTTTTGCATTTGTGGCAGTTTTGGCCCCCAATGCCAATTTTGACTTGGTCTACGCTGATGTGACACCCTAAGTGAGGTGCCACGTGTTATTTTTTTTATTTTTTTTTGCCTTGGGGGTCCAAAACTGCTACAGATGCAAAACTTAGGGGGCCGTTTTGTAGTTTTTTTTTCCTTAGGGGGCCAAAATCACAACTTTGTGAAAGTTAGGGGGTTAAAATTGCAATTAAGCCTATAATGAATTAACAAATATCAAACTTGTGAAGTGAACGCGAAGGAGTTAGTATTTGTTAATTCATCATCACAAATATCAAAGCGAAAGATCGAAAGATGAAGTTTTGATATTGGAACAAGTGAAATTAGACAAGGATTGTGAAACATGAGAATAGTCTAGCAAACCTTAAGACATATAAAGTTTTGAGCTTCAAGGATTCCAATAACAATCAACCATGAGAATAGGCGTGATTGTTAGAGGAACACACTCACTGAGACCGAAAGGAGATGTGATAGGTGTTATCCAAGAATTTTGGAGGCTATTATTATTAATGGGTCAAACAGGTTGACTGACTGATCAAGATCTTTATTTCATTATATTTCTACCGAAGTTAGACCTGTTGGGAATATTTGAAAGTAAGGGTTTTATTTCGACGGTTGGAGAAGTTCCCAGGATAGCAACTCTTAGATGGAACATCAGGGCAACGGAAACCTCTTCAAAGACATTCGAAATTCAAATCGAATGATTTATAGCGGTTATGGTTATTTTGAATTTAGGTAGTTATTTCCTATTAGTATATATAGTATTTTTCCCAATGGAAAAACAGTCACAATTTACTCATACACAAAACTTACACTCAAATTATCCGTATGGAAGCGAGAAACGATTCACAAGTTGCAATGTACGAATCTGTGTACCAATTTACATTTGATCAATGCAATTTAAGTTCATTTTCTTGAATGCTTTTGCAATTTATTCATTTTCGTTAAAGCAATTTATCCTTTTTAATTTACATCAGTTTCGATAGGATTCAATCTAATTGAATTCAATCATTTTCCTTTCTTTTCATTATCAAAATTCTACAAAAACAATATCAATGTATCAAAATCATAAATGCAAATATGTCCTAAGATTTACTGGTTGATCTTACAAGTAAATATTTTTAAACCAGCGGTTGTTTACCAAAAATCAGTGTAAACAAATTGGCACGCCAAGTGGGATCTTTTTGCATTTTGATTGTTAAATTTATTGATATATTCAATCTGTGTTGTGTATGCATTTGAGGAACAAGAAACAATTGCCTGAGCTGACGCGTCCCCCTCCCAATCCGAACACAACGTCTTCGAATGTCACTAGTGGGTCTGGAATAGCAACCAATCCACCGGGACAATCCGGTACTACACAATCTACTCAAAGTAGCACCGTAGAAACCGTAGTAGAGCCCGTTGGAACGACAAGGGCAGCGCTCTAATGCCCCGTTATCCCAAGCATTAAACATTAAATAAATAAATCAGAGTTCAATAAACAAACGGGAATGTCACACTGCTTTTTCAAAATTTCTTAAATAGAATAAAATACTATTTATCAAATCAACTGTGGTAAAGTATCCATACATTGCAGCGGAATATTCATAAAATTATTTAACGTTAAATAGTCATCAATAATACTGGCACAAAGGCCTCTACAAGATTAGTCATTAACAATTTGTTCAAACAACAATCAAGGCTCCAACAACATGTTTCAAAATTGATACATAAGGAATGAAAACACAACAACAATTTCCCATCCCGTTACGTATCAGAGCCCTAAGACACTTGAGCCACCACATCTACTACTCTGGATCACCTGCAAGTTACCCATACGAAGGGCAACATTTTCAAGCAGAAGGGGTGAGATTCACAAACAACAATAATAGATATATAATTCATCAATTGAATCTAACACCCTAAATATCATCAATACTTCAATATACTTATATATTTCATGGTCAACAACATTATCAACATATTCAACTTCGACCAACAAAAGAACGTCTACTTAACCAACAACAACGAATCATACAATGACATGACAACACTGATATGACTCAACAAAAAAATGTGACGATGCACATGCATGTGGTACCATTTAACGTGTTTGAATGACAAGTCATTCCAGGGCATAAGCCCTCACCAATTTGAATGGTTAAAACATTCACAGGGCATGAGCCCTCACCAATTGAATGAACTAACATTCACAGGGCATAAGCCCTCACCAATTGAACGACAAGGCGTTCCAGGGCATGAGCCTTCACCAATTTATGATTATGCAATGAACTCCACTTATGTATATCAACATACAACTCAACTACAACACAACGACAACATGAACAATGACAACTACTACTCAACAATCCATATATATAAATATGACTCACACTCCCAATAATTCAACAAATGATACTTCAACTTTTGAAAAGGAATTCCATAACATGTATAACTTATATATATATATATATAAATACACATAAACAACCATCAACAATTTGAATCCTTAATTCATCAGCTCCAGTAGAATAACACAATTAATCATAATCATTATCCTCACTAGAATTCAATCACAGCCTTCAATTACATAGAAACCACTTCAGGTACAGGGCAACTCGCCTCGCGAGTACATCAACTCGCTATGGTGAACTCAAAGAATGGGCTACTCGCCTAGGCGAGTTAGGGGCGAGCAAAACTGGGTGCTCTCGGCCTTTTTGACATTTCTCTCACTAAAACTTCTATTTAAGGCTCCCTGTTCATCTTTTTAATCTAAAAATTGTCCCAGTCTTCTCTAAAAACATCTAGGTACTTAAAGCTGTCCAACCTACGTCTTATAACAACTCTTCAAAAATCATGATTTCTCACTCACTTACTTGCTATGGCGAGTGGTTTTACTCGCGAGGCGAGCTATGAAGATTGCTCACTCGCTATGGCGAGACATGCTACTCGCCGAGGCGAGCGATGAAGGTCTGTACGGGCAGAATGCAGGTTTATCCCAAAAATCCCAATTTTCTCAATTTCAATCCCCAAAATGATTTACAGAAGTGTAATAAATTTCTGTCTACAACCTGAATGCATTTTAATGCTATTACAATGGTCTCTACACCTTTTCAATCCAAGAATTACACTTCAAAACCTAACCCCCAATTTCAACTAGAACCATGTTAAACCAAAATCAGGATTATATAACCATTATCATTGAAAGATAGTCTCACCCTTACCTTAATTCGATGAACAAGCTCCCCAGAAAATCAGAATCTCTTCTCTTGGTTCTTCCCTTGCTTTTTCTCCCAAAAACTGCTAGTACGTGAAAACTGTTTCTAACTTCTCTAACTCCTTACTTAACTCCCCTTAATTCTAATTAACTCCCACTTAATTCTTATTAACTCCCACTTAATTCTTTTAATTAAAATATAACCCTCAAAACTCCAATTAATTCTAATTCTCACATTATTCTAATAAATACTAAAAATAAATCATCTAATAAAAAATACACCACACCACACCATCAACAATAATTATTTAAAATCATAAAAAGACTCTAAATAAATCAGAAATAATTAAATAACGACTAGGGCGTTACAACTCTCCCCAACTTAGAGAATTTCGTCCTCGAAATATTACCTCAAGCAAACAACTTTGGATAAGACTCCTGCATCTTACTCTCCAGCTCCCATGTCAAACTTTCACCAGTTACTCCTCCCCAAACAACCTTCACTAGAGGTATATCCTTGCCTCTCAACTTCTTCACCTCCCGATCTTCGATTCTCAACGGTAAGGTCTCAACCGTAAGGTTGTCTCTAACCTGTACATCATCTCTCGGAATCACATGCGAAGGATCCGCTACATACTTTCGAAGTTGCAACACATGAAACACGTTATGCAAATTCGAAAGATGTGGTGGCAAACCCACTCTATATGCCACAGTTCCAATCCTCTCAGATATCTGGTATGTACCAATAAACTTCGGAGTCAACTTCTTAGACTTCAACGCGCGGCCCACGCCTGTCAATGCAGTGACCCTCAAAAACACATGATCTCCCTCTTGGAACTCAAGGGCCTTTCTACGTTTGTCTTGGTAACTCTTCTGCGACGCTTTCATCTTTTCTCTTATCAACTTGACCTTCTCCGTAGTCTGATGAACTAATTCTGGTCCCAACACTACACTTTCTCCCAACTCAAACCAACACAATGGAGTTCTGCACCTCCGACCATACCAAGCTTCGAACGGTGTCATACCAATACTCGAATGGTAACTATTGTTGTACGTGAACTCTATCAACAGTAAATGACTATCCCAAGCTCCACCTTACTCAAGTACGCACACTCTCAGAAAATCCTCTAACGACTGAATCGTTCTCTCCGACTGCCATCTGTTTCCGGATGATAAGCCGAACTCAACCTCAACTTTGAACCCAAAGCCTCTTGCAGACTCTTCCAAAACCTTGAAGTGAACCTCGGATCTCTGTCTGACACAATGCTCGATGGAACACCATGAAACTTCACAATATTATGAATGTTAATCTCCGCCAACTGAGCTACCAGAAAACTAATATTGATCGGGATAAAATGCGCCGACTTCGTCAACCTATCAACAATAACCCAAATGGCATCATGTCCTCTCGGAGTATTCGGTAAACTCGTCACAAAATCCATGGAGATGATGTCCCACTTCCACTCTGGCACATCTAACGGTGTCAACAACCCTGTAGGCTTTTGATGTTCAACCTTAGACTTCTGACAAGTCAAACATGCATAAACAAACTGTGCGACATCATGTTTCAACCCGGACCACCAAAACAATTTCTTCAAGTCATTATACATCTTTGTAGCTCCCGGATGAATACTTAAGCTACTTCTGTGACTTTCTTCCAAAATCAACTTTTTCAACTCATCATCATCAGGAATACAAATTCTTCCTCTGAATCTCAACACACCTTGATCATTAACCTTGAAGTCACCATCTGCAGTTTGATTACTAGCAACCATTAAATCCACAAACTTGACATCAATTTTCTGCGCTTCCTTCATACTGTTCAAGAAGTCACTATTGATCTTCAACATACCTAACTGCACACTCTAGGGTGACCACTCACAAACTAAGCTCAAATCTCTAAACTGCTCAAGAAACTCAAACTCCTTTACCATCATAGCGGACATGTGCAACGTCTTCCTGCTTAAAGCATCTGCAACCACGTTAGCTTTACCGGGGTGGTAATTCAAACTAAAATCATAATCTTTTAACAACTCAAGCCACCTTCTCTGCCTCATATTCAATTCCTTTTGGTCAAATAAATATTTCAAACTCTTGTGATCGCTAAACACCTCAATTCTAGAGCCGTACAAATAATGCCTCCACATTTTCAATACAAAAACTACAGCAGCCAGCTCCAAATCATGCGTAGGGTAATTCCGTTCATGAATTCTTAACTGTCTCGAAGCATAATCTACCACTTTGCCATCCTGCATAAGTACACCTCCTAAGCCCAACTTGGACGCATCACAATACACATCAAAAGGTTCATCCGACTTTGGTAAAATTAAAATTGGAGCAGTCGTCAACCTGCGCTTCAATTCATTGAAACTATTCTCGCACTGAGCATTCCACACAAAAGATTTATCTTTACAGGTCAACTGAGTCAATGGAAGTGCCAACTTCGAAAATCCTTCTATAAACCTGCGGTAATAACCAGCCTAACCCAGAAAACTTCTAATCTCAGTAACCAATTTCAGAGTCTCCCATTGTGATACTGCATCAACTTTTGATGGGCCTACTGCAATACCGCTACCAGAAATAATATGGCCAAGAAAACTGACTTCACTTAACCAGAATTCACATTTAGATAACTTGGCAGACAACTTCTTTTCTTTCAACACTTGCAACACAATCTTTAAATGTTCTGCATGCTCTTCTTCAGTCTTGGAATAAATCAAGATGTCATCAATGAATACAACTACAAACTGATCCAAATAGGCATGGAAAATTCTATTCATGTACTCCATAAACACACCTGGTGCATTTGTAACACCGAAAGGCATCACTTTATACTCGTAATGTCCATATCGCGTCCTAAAGGCCGTCTTCTGGATATCCTCATCCTTCACTTTAATTTGATGGTTACCTGAACTCAAATCGATTTTACTAAATACACGAGCACCCACTAGCTGATCCATCAAATCATCAATTCTCGGAAGCGGATATCTGTTCTTTATCGTCACTTTATTCAACTAACGGTAATCAATACACAATCTCATGCTACCATCTTTCTTTTTAACCAACAACACCGGTGCTCCCCATGGTGAAACACTTGGTCTTACAAATTTCTTATCAAGCAAATCTTCTAACTATTTCTTCAATTCAACCAGCTCGGAATCCGACATACGGTAAGGTGCCATCGACACCGGCTTCGTTCCGGGAACAAGATCGATCGAAAATTCAACCTCCCTCTCTGGTGGCACATCACGAATCTCATCAGGAAAAACTTCTGGAAATTTATTCACAATCGGCAATCTATCAATCACAGCCTGATTCTCTACCGACAAAGATGCTATCAAGGAAAACATTAAGATCTCATCACGCTCTAATTGGTTCAGCTGCTTAGTAGTTAAGAACTGAGCTTTACTTTCTTCCTCGATAGAAGAGAAATGTACCATCTTACTAAAACAGTTGATATGAACACGGTTATATTCTAACCAGTTCATCCCAAAGATCACATCCATACCCGTCAACGGCAAACATACAAGATCAACTTCAAATTCTCTACCAAACATAGACAAAGGACAACTCAAACAAACAAGAGAATTAGTTACTGAACCCTTACCTGGAGTTTCAACAACCATTTCTCCATTCATATCTGATATAATCAGACCCAACTTATGTGCACAATCAATGGCAATGAAACAATGAGTAGCACCAGTATCAATAATAGCAATTAAAGGAATACTATTAAAGAAACAAGTACCTCTGATAAGTCGGTCCTCATTATTAGTTTGTGTACCGGCCAATGCAAACACCTTGCCACTAGCCTGAGTCTTCCTAGGCTTCTTACACTGCGTACTAAGATGACCCTCCTCGTCACAGTTGTAACAGACAATGTCACCATGCTTGCACTCAGCTACCGTGTGACCTTTCTTCCCACACCGGAAACACTTCTTCTCGTTACGACCACAAACATTACTCTTGTGGCCCTTTTCACCACAATTGAAACAAACAATCTCAATAGGAGCATCTTTCCCATTAGGCCTTCTCTCATCGTTCAGTCTTTGTTTACCCTTGTCAGCTGGGGCACTATACGGTTTTGGACGACTCTGTTGTCCCTTACCTCTAAGCTCACTCATCACCTTATAATGAACTTTCGTATCCTCTTCATAAATCCTACAGCTGCTTACTAATTCGGAAAAATTCCTTATCTTCTGATAACCAATGGCCCGCTTTATATTAGCACGCAGACCATTCTCAAACTTTATGCACATTGAAAACTCAGCAGTCTCGGCGGTATTATGTGGATAGAATTTAGCAAGCTCCACAAATTTTGCAGCATACTCTGTTACAGACATGTCCCCCTGCTTCAACTCAAGAAATTCAATTTCTTTCTTAGCTCGGATATCCTCCGGAAAATACCTGTCCAAAAACTCTCTCCTGAACACAGCCCAGGTTACATCAGCACCATCCTGCTCTAGGATAGGTAGAAGACTCACCCACCAGTCATCAGCCTCTTCAGCCAACATTTGTGTACCAAAACGCACCTTCTGTACTTCACTGCACTGCATGACCCTGAAGATTCTCTCAACCTCTTTGAGCCACTTCTGAGCTCCATCCGGATCATACCTTCCTTTGAATGTTGGTGGATGATTCCTTAGAAAGGTTTCCAGCAGTCTCACTCCATCGTTACCAGCACCAACATTTGGCTGTTGTCTTACAGCTTGAGCAACAGCTTCGAGTGCAGCAACAATGGCAACATCGTTTCTCCCAGCCATCTTGAAATTCTACATAGCAAACGACAATCAGAACAACAAAGACAGTGTAAGGTTATTACACAACACCATGTGGCTCAACACAATTCTACTATTTGGTCGGACGGACCAACCTGCTCTGATACCAATTGTGACGCCTCGTTATCCCAACCATTAAACATTAAATAAATAAATCAGAGTTCAACAAACAAACGGGAATGTCACACTGCTTTTTCAAAATTTCTTAAATAGAATAAAATACTATTTATCAAATCAACTGTGGTAAAGTATCCATACATTGCAGCGGAATATTCATAAAATCATTTAACGTTAAATAGTCATCAATAATGCTGGCACAAAGGCCTCTACATGATTAGTCATTAACAATTTGTTCAAACAACAATCAAGGCTCCAACCACATGTTTCAAAATTGATACATAAGGAATGAAAACACAACAACAATTTCCCATCCCGTTACGTATCAGAGCCCTAAGACACTTGAGCCACCACTTCTACTACTCTGGATCACCTGCAAGTTACACATACGAAGGGCAACATTTTCAAGCAGAAGGGGTGAGATTCACAAACAGCAATAATAGATATATAATTCATCAATTGAATCTAACACCCTAAATATCATCAATACTTCAATATACTTATATATTTCATGGTCAACAACATTATCAACATATTCAACTTCGACCAACAACAAAACGTCTACTTAACCAAGAACAACGACTCATGCAATGACATGACAACACTGATATGACTTAACAACAAAATGTGACAAGGCATTCCAGGGCATAAGCCCTCACCAATTTGAATGGTTAAAGCATTCACAGGGCTTGAGCCCTAAACAATTGAATGAACTAACATTCACAGGGCATAAGCCCTCACCAATTGAACGACAAGGCGTTCCAGGGCATGAGCCCTCACCAATTTATGATTATGCAATGAACTCCACTTGTGTATATCAACATACAACTCAACTACAACACAACGACAACATGAACAATGACAACTACTACTCAACAATCCATATATATAAATATGACTCACACTCCCAATAATTCAACCAATGATACTTCAACTTTTGAAAAGGAATTCCATAACATGTATAACTTATATATATAAATACACATAAACAGCCATCAACAATTTGAATCCTTAATTCAACAGCTCCAGTAGAATAACACAATTAATCATAATCATTATCCTCACTAAATTCAATCACAACCTTCAATTACATAGAAACCACTTCAGGTACAGGGCAACTCGCCTCGCGAGTACATCAACTCGCTATGGCGAACTCAAAGAATGGGCTACTCGCCTAGGCGAGTTAGAGGCGAGCAAAACTGGGTGCTCTCAGCCTTTTTCACATTTTTAGGCTCCATATTCATCTTTTTAATCTAAAAATTGTCCCAGTCTTCTCTAAAAACATCTAGATACTTAAAGTTGTCCAACTTACGTCTTATAACAACACTTCAAAAATCATGATCTCTCACTCACTTACTCGCTATGGCGAGTGGTTTTACTCGCGAGGCGAGCTATGATGATTGCTCACTCACTATGGCGAGACATGCTACTCGCCGAGGCGAGCGATGAAGGTCTATATGGGCAGAATGCAGGTTTTTCCCAAAAATCCCAATTTTCTCAATTTCAATCCCCAAAACGATTTACAGAAGTGCAATAAATTATTGTCTACAACCTGAATGCATTCTAATGCTATTACAATGGTCTCTAGACCTTTTCAATCCAAGAATTACACTTCAAAACCTAACCCCCAATTTCAACTAGAACCATGTTAAACCAAAATCAGGATTATATAACCATTATCATTGAGAGATAGTCTCACCCTTACCTTAATTCGATGAACAAGCTCCCTATAAAATCAGAATCTCCTCTCTTGGCTCTTCCCTTGCTTTTTCTCCCAAAAACTGCTAGTACGTGAAAACTGTTTCTGACTTCTCTAACTCCTTACTTAACTCCCCTTAATTCTAATTAACTCCCACTTAATTCTTTTAATCAAAATATAACCCCCAAAACTCCAATTAATTCTAATTCTCACATTATTCTAATAAATACTAAAAATAAATCATCTAATAAAAAATACACCACACCACACCATCAACAATAATTATTTAAAATCATAAAAAGACTCTAAATAAATCAGAAATAATTAAATAACGACTAGGGCGTTACATGCGCAAACTTCCCAAGCCATGCCAACGATGGCTATGGCCACATCAACCTCTCAGGCCATCCCCACGGCCTAGATGGCCGCACAGATATCCCAGGCCATTCCAAACTCAATAGTTTTGAATTTGGGGTCAAGCCGAAGGATGCCATACGTCATGCCGACTTCGATGATGCAAGGATTACATACTAACCCATCTGCATCTTTAGAAACCCTGAACGTATCAATGCCCCAACTGTTCAACCCGGGGGTGAGCGTTCCATTTAGATCGCCACAACAATTGTTCATACCGTTTGGTTCACGCCAACAATCTTTGACTAACGCCTCTTTGAGTGCACTAAGGCAACAGGTGGAGGAAACCAATCACGAGATGGTAAACATGGTAACTCAACAAATAGGTGCAGTAATCAACCCATTAATTCAAGATTCTAATAGAAGTTACCAAGCACTATCCGTTCAGATGGAACGAATGGCTGATTTCTTTGGCGCTCCTGCAGCGCGAAGCGTGCCGACGCCTCGAAACCTCAGCGCTGGGCTAACGGAAAGTCTCGCAGTCGGTCAAACGAACCACACCCCTGAGATTCGGGCACAAGCACAAAGGGTGCCAACATCGGCTCCTGATGAGCCAACAACGGTGCCAATATTGGTAAATCGACACCAAGATGCGGACCAAGTGGTCGTGCAAGTCCGACGAAACAATTACGAGGGCCAAAACAATATAGCGAATATTGTCGAAGCCTTGCTAGCCCAGAATGGATTCAATATGGGACTGCATAGGCCAAACTTTGTATCGGCATTTTCTGAATATGTGTTTGAAACTGACTTGCCGAGGAACACGAAAATCCCCAAATTTACTAAGTTTGCTAGGGAGACTAACGAATCGACTGTCGAACATATCGCTCGATATCTCATGGAAGCCGGAGATCTAGCGAACAATGAGAATTTGAGAATGAAATACTTCCCGAGTTCTCTGACAAAGAATGCGTTTACTTGGTTTACTACTTTGCCTCCCCATTCCATCTTTAATTGGAATCAGTTGGAGAAGGCTTTCCATGAGCAATTTTACATGGGACAATCTAAAATCAGCCTGAAAGAGTTGGCAAGTCTTCGTCGAAAGACACATGAGTCGATCGATGACTATTTGAACAGATTTCGCCTACTCAAGGCCAAATGTTTCACGTTAGTGCGAGAACACAAATTGGTGGAAATGGCCGCAGGAGGACTAGATTATTCTGTTCGAAAGAAACTAGATACCCAATATCTTAGAGATATGGCGCAGTTGGCCGATAGAGTTCGACAAGTCGAACGCTTAAAAGCCGAAAAGGCCCGGACCAATAGATTCCCTAAGAAGGAGAAGGTTGCCTACGTAGACGCAGGAGATAGCGACCCAGAGTGTGATTGGGGGTTAGATACCATCGAAGATAGCGAGGTTAATCTCGCAGAAATAAAAGATGGACCACCTTATACTTGCAAATTATTAAGGCCTTCGAATGGGAAAAATCCTGAAGATCCTAAGAATGACAAATACCCTCCTAAAACTTATACGTTCGACGTTTCTAAATGTGACGAGATCTTTGATCTCTTGGTCACAGATGGCAAAATCCTGGTGCCACCAAATGTGAAACTCCCTCCTTTGGAACAAAGGAAGAAGAGGGGATTCTGTAAATTTCACGGTTTTCTAGGCCATAATTTATCACGTTGTACTCGTTTCAGGGATTCTGTGCAGAAAGCTCTAGATGAAGGCAAATTGAAGTTCGGAGATAAGGCCAAACAGCCAATGCAAGTCGACGCTGATCCTATGAAGAAAGTTGATTCCATGTATGCCGAAATCATTGGCATAAACATGGTGGATATCGTCGAAGATTTTGGTAGGCAAATACCCGCCGAAAAACCTGCACCTAGCGAAGATCCTCAGGCCAGGGATGAGATGATTACTGACGATCATCAATCTGCAGATGCGCCAATCACTGAAGATCAAATGGTCAAAAAGATGGAAGTAGCTTATCCTAAGGCAGAAGAGGATCTGATTGATTTCCTAAATAGGTGCAAGATGTAACGCCCTCTTTATTTATTTAATTATTTTATTAGAGAATATAGTATATTATTATATATTATATGATTTTAGTGATTATGTGACGTATTTGTGATGTGTGACGTGATGATTATTTTATTGTTTATTTAAATAATATATGTGGTGTGTATATATATATTTATATGAAAAATATAGAGATTTGTTAGAAAAATATATTATTTTGAGAGTGGGGTTATTTTTATAAATAGGAAGAGTTGTGAGGGTTGAGATAGAATTAATTAAGTTGAGAGGTGGTATTTAAGGGAAGTAGGTCAAGAGAATTAGTCAGAAACGCGTTACAGACAATTGGAAAAGAGAGGATCGGTTGAAAAGAGAAGAAAGGGGCTAGGCTGCGATTTCTGCACTATTTCCAGGTAAGGGTGAGCCTAACTTCAGTAATATTAATAGTATTTCATCTGTTTATGATTAGCTTTGAGATTGGGAAGAAATTGAGATGAGTTTCATGAATTAGGGTTATGATGATTTTGATGAATTTGATGTGAGATTGTGTTGTGATGCTGTAGAAACGTGTTACAGAACCTAGATTAGTCATTAGGACAACATTGCTGATGAATTAGAGGTTTAACTCGAGAGATTTGAGACTTTTGGGTGAGAATTGGAGTGAACCCGTAGTGGTTCTGAGATCGCTCGCCTGTGGCGAGTGAGTACTCGCCGTGGCGAGTAACCCTTGATCGCTAGCGAGGCGAGCAGAGTAGCTCGCTGTGGCGAGCTTGTCCCTTAAACTTAGGATTTTTGCCAAATTTTAGATGGTTTTGAGTGCCTTATTATTTATAGAGATGACCTGTGAAGTTGTTTGGACCAAATTGAATTTAGGAAACCTTAAAACGAAGATTTTAGGCGGAAAATGTCAAAAAGGCCGAGAGCACCCAGAATCACTCGCCTGCAGCTCGCCCCCAACTCGCCTTTGGCGAGTAGCTTTTGTGAGTACTCGCCTGTGGCGAGCAGATCACTCGCCGTGGCGAGTTAGTATGGTTCAGGACTGATTGTTTCTTTTGCGATCTGTTTCGCATAGGACTTTGAGAGATCACCTTAGGGTAGTATTAGAGATGGTTTATGACCTGAGATAGGGTCTGTAATGAGGTTTAAGGATGTTCCCTTACATTGATGCTAAAGTGATGTATTGTTTATGTTTTAATGACTTGCAAACATGATGCTAAGTGACTTAGAATGATGCTTGTGTGCTGTTGACTATATGTTAAATGAGATGTATTTCTGCCATGTAATTATTATTAATTGCTGTCATCGCGATTTTCGGGTGTCAAATCATTAATTGGATTTAAACCTTTCGATCATTGATGTTTCTATTTTTTTTTGGGGAAGGTAAAATCGAGAAAACCTTAGAAATCCTAAGTTCGGGGCTGATTTCATCGCGGGAAGGTGTTAGGCACCCGCGATGACTATAGTATCCTATAGGAACCGTTTTACTACGCTTTACGTTTTGCTTTACTTTTATTGCTACTTGTAAAAGAAATTGGTTTTAAGAATGAGAGGGAGAAAGTTGGATTTTATTTTATTGGACTTGGAGAGATGTGAGTCTCTTGCCTACATACCCTTTTAAGGGATCAAAATTCCATGTAGTTCTCTTCCAAAATATTTTTATGAGTTTTGTTTGTTTTTTAGTTTGAAAAGAGATTTTGAAGAAAAAGATAAGAGGCCGTAAAGGCTTGAGATTAGGAAACAAGTGAGGTTGGTCAATCATTTACAAAAACGGTTAAAGTTGAGAATTAGTGTTCATTTTGATTTTTGATTAAGAAAACAAAGGGAAAATCCTTTGGAGTTTTGACTCCAAGGTTTATTTGGAAAATATTTGAAGTGATGGGAGTTGTTTGTTTTTCAAAAGATTGATTTTCTCTAAGTACCGCGTATCCTAAACATACACCTAGCGATGAACATACAACGTGTGTGCGTGTGTCGGTGCATGTGTCGGTGTACATCGTCATAGTCCATGTCCTTTACATCGGGTCCTATTTTACATTCTATAGTCTTGCATGAAATTAAAGAAAATGAACTAAACCTAAAATATTACATGAATCAATGGAAAATTGCATAAGGGTAACTAAAGGAAGAAAAACAAATAAGAGTAAGGCAATGCTTGCAAGGTGCATGAGACATAGAACAAAATGGTTAGTAATGAAATGAGAAATGGTAGCATGAGTAGCAATGCATAGGATATGAAATTTACTTAACAAAGCACCAAACCAATAAAAAAAAAGAAGTGAACATAACTAAAAACATTTAGCAACTTGCAAAAGAACAAACACCAAAAATAATGCAAATGGCGCCAAACTAAAACCTAAAAGCCAAACTAAGTCCCATGACCTATAACCTTTACCCAAAACAGCACCTCTTTTTCAAAGAAAACATTCAAGAATCAAAAGGAAATTATGAGTCACACTTAAACCCTAAAATCAACACATTTCAACAACAAATTACATTTCAAAATTAACAACTAAACTTGACCAAAGAGAGGCTTTCAATTAATCTTGCAAAGAGAAATTAACAAACAAAATTGTGGCATTGTAGATAGCAAGCAACTTGTAAAATTATTGAGCACTTGAACTAGTGGACTAGGAGTTAACTTGCAAAATAAGAAAGGATCCATTGAATTTGAAAACCAAGGAATTAACAATTAGGCATGCAAGAACGTAGAAACAGCATGAATTCAGAGATGAACACTTCACAAAAATCACATATCAAATATCAACGCCATAGAGCAAAAATTGGATCCAAAATAGCGCAAGAAAGTTCGCAAAGAGCATCAAAACACGTAAATCAAACAAAAATTAGCGCACATGCTTTTTATCCACTTCAAAGTATGAAATTACCACAAAACGGTTGAAAATTCATCAAGAAACATATAGTAATTTTTTCAGGATTTTTGCAAGAAAATTTAGTGCGAACAGGGGTTCAAATAACAAGATCAGAGGTGCAAATAGTATGTAAAAATCAAGAAACTGAAAGAAAACCAAAAGCTGACGGGTAAGAGGCCTAGACCCACGGATCTGATGGATCCGGATCAAGCTAACGCTCCAGGAGCGTTGGATTGATCCAGATCCATCAGGCTCTGAATCCAACGGTCAGGGGAGAGAGGAGATGGACCGGGTCTTGGGTCAACCCGACCCAGCATACATATAAAAGGGGTGTTAAACCCGTTTCCTTTATTTTCCAAATCGTTTTCTCTTTCTTCTTCCCCTCTCCTCCGCCGTTCTCTCTTGTTCTTGAACCCTAACCCTAATCTCTGAAATCCGACCCAGAACTCCATGATTCAAGGCTCAATCACTTCCTTTCATGGTTCTAAACACGAATCCAATGCTGGTTTTCACATGCATTGGTTGAAACGACGTGGATTCAGAATTCTTTCTCGCGGAATCCGCACGGCTTTGGTTCATTTTTTTGTTCAAATCTTCTTTTTATGTGTTTTCCTTGTTGATTCGTTGGTTTACAACAATGAATCACCGTTGTAAACCTTTGGAATCTTGAAATTTTCTCAGAAAAGGTTAGGGTTTGTGATTCCGAACCAAAGCTTCACGGATTCGCGCTGTTCTACGTTGTTCTGGAACTCGTTGTTGTTCTTGAACGAAACAAAGGAGTAAGTTTGTGATTTTTACCTGATTTTGGTTCGGAGATTCGATCTGGATCTTCAGAAATCTTTGGATTCGATTCTGTTGTTGATCTTGGCTTGATTTCTGGAACGAAACTGGTGATTTTCTCCTTCTCCTTCTGAACTGGTTCGGATTCCGTGAATCTTTCTTTCCCTCTTCTTCTCAAACTTGCTTCTGTGATCGCGTCTAGATTCGTCGCTTCCGGCGATGAATCTGGTGCTTGAATTGCAGAAATGAAGGCTCAATGATGAAGATTCAACGTTGAATCTCTGAGAGCTGTCCCAATTTCATTGATTTTGCTTGCATTCAGTTCTGGAAAAATTAGGGTTCATGCATTTGTTCTTGAGCTTTTGTGATTCTGATCTGTAACTGCCAAGAGAGAGAAAGTGGAATCTGTTTGTGTGATGTGGCGTTTGATGAATGGGATCTGACTCTGATTCTGACACTGTGTGCCTTTTATAGGCTGCCATGTGTGCCTGCGAGCCAATGGGAGACTGCCACGTGGACCTGGACACTTGCGTGGCATTTGGACTTGAAATTGGACTAATCTGCAAATATGTAAAATATGGGACCACTTTGCAAATAAAAAAAAAAATGGGACTATTTTCACAAGAAAAAAAAAATGACTGTTTTCTAAAAGAATTGGGATGAACTTGCAAAAAACAAAAGATTTGGGCCAAATTGTAATTTTTAAAAGTATTTGGACTAAAACGTAAAACTAATAAAATTGGCTAAAAAATGTAACTTGAAAATGAAACGTTTAAAATTGACAAAACGGACTAAAACGAACAAACTACCAAAAAATGAGGTATTTTAAAATACCTCTCTGCTCAAAATTCAAATAATGTGAAAAGACTAAAATGCCCCTGAGGCAAAGACGACTCAGACTGACTCAGATGCAAACTAGATGATTTTGTACAAAATTTGATTAAAGATTTATGCAAACCAGTTGAAAAGACTCAGGGACAAATTGTAAGTACTGAAAATGGGTTCCTTTGTAGGAAATGACCAAAATACCCCTTTGTATGATTTTATGCAAAAATTTAAAAGACTGAAACAGTAATGTATGCAGTTGAAGCACAGTAGGAAACATGATGAATTTGAAAGTATTAGAAAATAGCAGAGAAAATTGAGTGAGTATTTTTTAGGTCCAAAATGAGGGTATGACAATTGCAATATGTCAGTCTTGAGTTATTTACGATGTTTGAGAAGTTGTGTTAACTTGATTAAGTTATTAAGAGTCGAGTCCATGCATTTGCATAATTATGAGACGGTGGAGCTTTATGCTCAAAGCGACGGTGGAGCATTTGCTCAAAGCGACGGTGAAGCATATTAATGCTTATATATATGGTACCACATGCATGATGTCAAGATGTTAAGAGTTGCATTTAGTTGAGTCAATTTGTGGACACTTGATGAGACGATGTTTTGAGACGTTGATGTGTTTGTTTAAGATGTTTATGATGATGTTAACCTTGTGTTTTAAAGACGTGTTATATGTGAGTTTATTTGTTAATTATAAATGCTTGATTTATATATTAATATTCTGTTGTGAATCTCACCCCTTCTGTTGGAATTGCTGCCTTGTGGGCAAGTGCAGGTAACCAAGCTTAGGTGCGCAGATGTGAGGAGTCTTGTGTGACGTAGGATTGCTCTGATACGTAATGGGATGGGGTCTTTATTAGAGTCTATTCCTTTATGTATTATGTTTGAACTATTTAATGATTTTAAGTATTTTGACGAAATTATGAGACGTTTATGAGGCCTAGTGCCAAGACCTTTTTGAAGGATATTTTAATTATGATTCCGCTGCTATATTTGATTATTTATGCGAAGGATAAACTAATATTTATTTGGTTTAAAGATTTTGTTGTTGAGAAATGTGACACTCCTTTATGATGTTACTCTGATATATGCATTTATTTAATGAAATTTTTAAGTCGGGAAACTGGGGTGTTACAATTGGTATCAGAGCAGGTCGGTCCGTCCGGCCAAGTAGAGAGTCGAGTGACGTTGTCTTAGAGTTAGAATACTATATTTGTATTATTCTAACTTGTGTTAGAGAACTAAGATGGCTGGTAGAAATGATGCTGCTCTTGCTGCTGCTTTGGAAGCAATGGCTAATGTTGTGGGTAATCAGAACAATGCTGGTGGAAACGATGGGACGAGGATGCTAGAGACATTTCTGAGGAATCACCCACCTACCTTCAAGGGGCGATATGATCCTGATGGGGCGCAGTCATGGCTCAAGGAAATTGAGAGGATCTTCGGAGTCATGCAATGTGACGATGTTCAGAAGGTGCGTTTTGGTACGCACATGCTAGCAGAGGAGGCTGATGATTGGTGGATTAGTCTTCTACCCATTTTGGAACAAGACGGAGCTGTGGTTACGTGGTCTATTTTCAAGAGGGAATTCCTTGGTAGATACTTTCCAGAAGATGTTCGTGGAAAGAAGGAGATTGAGTTCCTAGAGCTTAAGCAAGGGAACATGTCAGTGACCGAGTATGCGGCCAAGTTTGTGGAGTTGGCTAAGTTTTATCCGCACTATACCCCCGAGATGGCTGAATTTTCAAAGTGCATTAAGTTTGAGAATGGCTTGCGTGCTGACATTAAGAGAGCCATTGGTTATCAGAAGATTCGTAACTTTTCTGAGTTGGTGAGTAGCTGCAGAATTTATGAGGAGGATACCAAGGCTCACTACAAGGTAGTGAATGATAGGAAAGCTAAGGGCCAGCAGAGTCGTCCTAAACCTTATGATGCCCCTAGAGATAAAGGGAAGCAAAGAGTCAATGACGAGAGAAGACCTCAGAAGAAGAATGCTCCTGCTGAGATTACTTGTTTTACTTGTGGTGAGAAAGGCCACAAGAGTAATGTGTGTACTGCTGATGTGAAGAGATGCTATCGTTGTGGTCAGAAAGGGCATACTACTAATGACTGCAAGTTTGATGATGTTGTGTGTTTCAACTGTAATGAGCAAGGACATATTGGTTCGCAGTGCAAGCAACCGAAGAAGACTAAGACCACTGGAAGGGTGTCCGCGTTGACTGGCACACAGACTGAGAATGATGATCGTTTGATCAGAGGTACTTGTTATATTGCTGATCAATCTTTAGTCGCTATTATTGATATTGGTGCTACGCATTGTTTTATTGTTCTTGATTGTGCTGCTAAGTTAAATCTTGTTGTATCTGATATGAACGGGGAGATGGTTGTCGAAACTCCAGCTAAGGGTTCGGTGACTACTTCCCTTGTGTGTTTGAGTTGTCCTGTGTCTATGTTTGGCCGTGATTTTGAGATTGATTTAGTTTATCTGCCGTTGGTTGGGATGGATGTGATTTTGGGTATGAACTGGTTAGAATACAACCATGTGCTTATTAATTGTTTTAGCAAGATGGTACGTTTCTCTTCTGCCGAAGAGGAAAGTGGTGCAGAGTTCTTATCCACTAAGCAACTGAAGCAACTGGAACGTGACGGCATATTGATGTTTTCCTTGATGGCTTCCTTATCTATTGAGAATCAGGAGGTGATCAACAAGCTGCAAGTGGTAAGCGATTTTCCTGAAGTTTTCCCAGATGAAATACCTGATGTGCCTCCAGAGAGAGAAGTTGAGTTTTCTATTGATCTTGTTCCTGGAACGAAGCCGGTGTCGATGGCACCCTATCGTATGTCAGCTTCCGAATTAGCTGAGTTGAAGAAACAGTTAGAGGACATGCTCGAAAAGAAATTTGTCAGACCAAGTGTTTCACCTTGGGGAGCGCTAGTGTTGCTAGTAAAGAAGAAAGATGGTAGTATGAGGCTATGTATTGACTATCGACAGTTGAATAAGGTAACTATCAAGAATAGGTATCCACTTCCGAGAATTGACGATTTGATGGATCAGTTAGTGGGTGCCCGCGTGTTCAGCAAGATTGATTTGAGGTCCGGTTATCACCAGATTAAGGTAAAAGATGAAGATATGCAGAAGACAGCTTTCAGGACTCGCTATGGTCACTATGAGTACAAGGTTATGCCTTTTGGAGTTACCAATGCACCTGGGGTGTTTATGGAGTATTTGAATCGCATCTTCCATGCATTTTTGGATCGGTTTGTAGTGGTATTCATTGACGATATTTTGATTTACTCCAAGACTGAAGAAGAACATGCTGATTATTTGAAGATTGTCTTGCAAGTGTTGAAGGAGAAGAAACTGTATGCCAAATTGTCTAAGTGTGAATTCTGGCTAAAAGAGGTGAGTTTTCTTGGCCATGTTATTTCTGGTGATGGTATTGCGATTGACCCGTCTAAGGTTGAAGCGGTTTCGCAATGGGAGACTCCTAAATCAGTTACAGAAATTAGAAGCTTTTTGGGACTAGCTGGTTACTATAGAAGGTTTATTGAAGGTTTTTCCAAGTTGGCTCTTCCGTTAACGCAGTTGACATGTAAGGGTAAGTCTTTTGTGTGGGATGTCCGCTGTGAGGATAGTTTTAATGAGTTGAAGAAGCGTCTGACAACGGCTCCAGTTTTGATTTTGCCGAAGTCCGATGAACCTTTTGTGGTGTATTGTGATGCGTCCATGCTGGGTTTAGGTGGTGTTCTTATGCAAGATGGTAAGGTGGTAGCTTATGCTTCAAGGCAATTGAGAGTTCATGAGAAGAATTACCCGACGCATGATTTAGAGTTGGCAGCTGTGGTCTTTGTATTGAAAATATGGAGACATTACTTGTATGGTTCGAGGTTTGAAGTGTTCAGTGATCACAAGAGCTTGAAGTACTTGTTTGATCAGAGGGAGTTGAATATGAGACAGCGAAGGTGGCTTGAATTATTGAAAGATTATGACTTTGGTTTGAATTATCATCCGGGCAAGGCTAATGTGGTTGCAGATGCCTTGAGTAGGAAGACTATGCATATGCCTGCCTTAATGGTGAAAGAATTTGAGTTGTTGGAACAGTTTAGGGATTTGAGCTTAGTGTGTGAAAGGACGCCTCAAAGTGTAAAGTTGGGAATGTTGACGATTGATAATGATTTCTTGAAGAGTATTAAAGAGGCACAGAAAGAAGATGTTAAGTTTGTAGACTTATTGGTTGCTGGTAATCAGACTGAAGATAGTGATTTTCAAGTCGACGAGCATGGAGTGTTAAGGTTCCGAGGTAGAATTTGCATTCCTGACAATGAGGAAATGAAGAAGATGATTCTTGAAGAGAGTCACAGAAGTAGCTTGAGTATCCATCTGGGAGCTACGAAGATGTATCATGATTTAAAGAAGTTGTTTTGGTGGTCTGGTTTGAAACGAGATGTAGCACAGTTTGTGTATTCCTGTTTAGTTTGTCAGAAGTCAAAGATTGAACATCAGAAACCGGCTGGCATGATGCTATCTTTAGATGTGCCAGAGTGGAAATGGGATAGTATATCCATGGACTTTGTGACGAGTTTGCCGAATACTCCTAGAGGAAATGACGCCATTTGGGTTATTGTTGATAGATTGACGAAATCGGCTCATTTTCTACCGATTAATATTACTTTTCCTGTAGCTCAGTTGGCAGAGATCTATATCCGAGACATAGTGAAGCTGCATGGTGTTCCTTCGAGCATCGTATCAGATAGAGATCCAAGATTTAGTTCTAGATTTTGGAAGAGTTTGCAAGAGGCGTTAGGTTCTCAGTTGAGGTTGAGCTCGGCTTATCATCCGCAGACAGATGGTCAGTCGGAGAGGACGATTCAGTCGTTGGAAGATTTGTTGAGAGTTTATGTACTTGAGCAAGGAGGGACTTGGGATAGTCATCTTCCATTGATAGAGTTCACGTACAACAACAGTTACCATTCGAGTATTGGGATGGCACCTTTTGAGGCTTTGTATGGTCGGAGATGCAGAACTCCGTTATGTTGGTTTGAATCAGGTGAAAGAGTGGTTTCGAGAAGGTGAGAATGATCCAAGAGAAGATGAAAGCGTCGCAGAGTCGACAAAAGAGTTATCATGACAAGCGTAGGAAGGACCTTGAGTTCCAAGAGGGAGATCATGTGTTCCTGAGAGTTACTCCTATGACAGGTGTTGGACGTGCTTTGAAGTCAAAGAAGTTGACTCTGAGATTTATTGGTCCGTATCAGATATCAGAGAGGATTGGGACGGTGGCATATCGTGTTGGATTACCACCACATCTATCGAATTTGCATGATGTTTTCCATGTGTCGCAGCTGAGGAAGTATGTTCCGGATCCATCTCATGTGATCCAAAGTGATGATGTGCAAGTTAGAGACAACCTTACAGTTGAGACGTTACCGGTAAGGATTGATGACCGGAAAACGAAGACGCTGAGAGGCAAGGAGATACCTCTCGTTAGAGTCGTTTGGGACGGAGCGACGGGTGAAAGCTTGACTTGGGAGCTAGAGAGTAAGATGCTGGAATCCTATCCAGAGTTGTTTAATCGAGGTAAATTTTCGAGGACGAAAATCCTTTAAGAGGGGGAGAGTTGTAACGCCCTCTTTATTTATTTAATTATTTTATTAGAGAATATAGTATATTATTATATATTATATGATTTTGGTGATTACGTGACGTATTTGTGATGTGTGACGTGATGATTATTTTATTGTTTAATAAAATAATATATGTGGTGTTTATATATATATATTTATATGAAAAATATAGAGATTTGTTAGAAAAATATATTATTTTGAGAGTGGGGTTATTTTTATAAATAGGAAGAGTTGTGAGGGTTGAGATAGAATTAATTAAGTTGAGAGGTGGTATTTAAGGGAAGTAGGTCAAGAGAATTAGTCAGAAACGCGTTACAGACAATTGTAAAAGAGAGGATCGGTTGAAAAGAGAAGCAAGGGGCTAGGCTGCGATTTCTGCACTATTTCCAAGTAAGGGTGAGCCTAACTTCAGTAATATTAATAGTATTTCATCTGTTTATGATTAGCTTTGAGATTGGGAAGAAATTGAGATGAGTTTCATGAATTAGGGTTATGATGATTTTGATGAATTTGATGTGAGATTGTGTTGTGATGCTGTAGAAACGTGTTACATAAACTAGATTAGTCATTAGGACAACATTGCTGATGAATTAGAGGTTTAACTCGAGAGATTTGAGACTTTTGGGTGAGAATTAGAGTGAACCCGTAGTGGTTCTGAGATCGCTCGCCTGTGGCGAATGAGTACTCGCCGTGGCGAGTAACCCTTGATCGCTCGTGAGGCGAGCAGAGTAGCTCGCCGTGGCGAGCTTGTCCCTTAAACTTAGGATTTTTGCCAAATTTTAGATGGTTTTGAGTGCCTTATTATTTATAGAGATGACCTGTGAAGTTGTTTGGACCAAATTGAATTTAGGAAACCTTAAAACGAAGATTTTAGGCGGAAAATGTCAAAAAGGCCGAGAGCACCCAGAATCACTCGCCTGCAGCTCGCCCCCAACTCGCCTTTGGCGAGTAGCTTTTGTGAGTACTCGCCTGTGGCGAGCAGATCACTCGCCGTGGCGAGTTAGTATGGTTCAGGACTGATTGTTTCTTTTGCGATCTGTTTCGCATAGGACTTTGAGAGATCACCTTAGGGTAGTATTAGAGATGGTTTATGACCTGAGATAGGGTCTGTAATGAGGTTTAAGGATGTTCCCTTACGTTGATGCAAAAGTGATGTATTGTTTATGTTTTAATGACTTGCAAACATGATGCTAAGTGACTTAGAGTGATGCTTGTGTGCTGTTGACTATATGATAAATGAGATGTATTTCTGCCATGTAATTATTATTAATTGCAATATGTCAGTCTTGAGTTATTTACGATGTTTGAGAAGTTGTGTTAACTTGATTAAGTTATTAAGAGTCGAGTCCATGCATTTGCATAATTATGAGACGGTGGAGCTTTATGCTCAACGCAACGGTGGAGCATTTGCTCAAAGCGACGGTGAAGCATATTAATGCTTATATATATGGTACCACATGCATGATGTCAAGATGTTAAGAGTTGCATTTAGTTGAGTCAATTTGTGGACACTTGATGAGACGATGTTTTGAGACGTTGATGTGTTTGTTTAAGATGTTTATGATGATGTTAACCTTGTGTTTTAAAGACGTGTTATATGTGATGAGTTTATGTGTTAATTATAAATGCTTGATTTATATATTAATATTCTGTTGTGAATCTCACCCCTTCTGTTGGAATTGCCGCCTTGTGGGCAAGTGCAGGTAACCAAGCTTAGGTGCGCAGATGTGAGGAGTCTTGTGTGACATAGGATTGCTCTGATACGTAACGGGATGGGGTCTTTATTAGAGTCTATTCCTTTATGTATCATGTTTGAACTATTTAATGATTTTAAGTATTTTGACGAAATTATGAGACGTTTATGAGGCCTAGTGCCAAGACCTTTTTGAAGGATATTTTAATTATGATTCCGCTGCTATATTTGATTATTTATGCGAAGGATAAACTAATATTTATTTGGTTTAAAGATTTTGTTGTTGAGAAATGTGACACTCATTTATGATGTTACTCTGATATATGCATTTATTTAATGAAATTTTTAAGTCGGGAAACTGGGGTGTTACACAAGATCTCGAACAAACACGCCATGCTCTGTCCAAGGTGTAGTGCAGTTTTCGATAAAGAGGCGGCGAAATCCGTTGAAGGATTCCTACCACATAATGAGCGTAAAAACGGGCGGAGGGAAAAAAACCCCAAGATACGGTTTCAACAAGAGGGGTGTCCCGTATAAAATGAAGCCATCAGACCAGGGTTTGAGTAGAACTCATAGGGGCACATTTACCCCTTCTTCGAAAAGCCGAAAAGATGCGTGGGTGTTCTCTGGGGGTAAGAAAACAGGTCATGCTACCCCTCCAACTAAATGGGTGAAGCGAGTGGCCTCAACACCGCTAAGCGTTATGCCTAAAACAACAATTACAAGGGAAAACACCAACGTTGGCAAAAGAGAAGGAAAGCAAGAAGCTGTCTTCGAAATGGTCAAAAGGCCAGCTACTGAAAGAATATTTCCTCCCCTGCCCACGTTAGAGAAAAGTTGTCCGGTAGAAGATGACGATATGAAGTCAAATTTTTCTGGATCTGAGTTGAGTTTCGATGTCATATGCGTCGTGTCAGTGCTTTCAGTCGAATACGACGTCCCATCAGAGGTTAGTGACGTGGAGAGTGATTTCACCGAAGAAATGGCCATCCATAGGCCATTATGTTATTATGTCATGAATTGTAACGCCCTAGTCGTTATTTAATTACTTTTGATTTATTTAGAGTCCTTTTATGATTTTAAATAATATTTGGCGTGGCGTGGTGTGGTGTGGTGTGGTGTATTTTTATTAAATGGTTTATTTTTATTATTTATTAGATTAATATGAAAAATAGAATTTATTTGGAGGTTGGGGGTTACTTTTTAATTAAAAGAATTAAGTGGGAGTTAATTAGAATTAAGGGGGAGTTAAGTAAGAACTAGAGAAGTCATGGAAACAGTTTTCACGTACTGTGAGTTTTTGGGAGAAAAGGCAAGGGAAGAGCCAAGAGAGAAGATTCTGATTTTCGGAGCTTTGTTCATCAAATTAAGGTAAGGGTGAGACTCTCTTTCAATAATAATGGATTATATAATTTTGATTTTGGGTTTAACATGGTTTTTAGTGGAAATTGGGGATTTGGTGGTTAGGTTTTGGTGTATGAATTTTGAATGGAAAAGGTGTATAGAATGTTAAAATAGCGTTAAAATGTATTCAAGTTGTAGACAGTACCTTATTACACTTCTGTAAATCGTTTTGGGGATTGAAATGGAGAAAAATGGGATTTTTTGGGAAAAACTGCATTCTGCCCGCACAGGATCTTCATCGCTCGCCGCGGCGAGTAGCATGACTCACCACAACGAGTGAGTAATGTTCATAGCTTTCCTCGCGAGCAAAACCACTCGCCACAGTGAGTAGTGCCTTAGAAATCTTGATTTTTGAAGTGTTGTTATAAGACGTGAGATGGATAGTTTTAAGTACCTAGATATTTTTAGAGAGGACTGGGACAATTTTTAGATTAAAAAGATAAATAGGGAGCTTAAAAATGAAGTTTTAGTGAGAAAAATGTCAAAAAGGCCGAGAGCACCCTATTTTACTCGCCTCCAGCTCGCCCCTAACTCGCCTGAGGCGAGTAACCCATTCTTGAGTGCTCCATGGCGAGTACATGTACTCGCCGAGGCGAGTTGCCCTGTACCCGAAGTAGTTCTATGTATTTGAATATTGTTGATTGAATTCTGGTGAGGATCATGTCTACGGCTAATGGTGTATTTGTATATATATATATATATATATAATTATACATGTTATTGATTTATTTTCAAGGTCGAAGTATATTTGGTTGAGTTCTTGGGAGTTGGGAGTGTAAGTCATATGTGTGTGTGTGTGTATATATATATATATATATATATATATATATATATATATATATATGCATTGTCGAGTAGTAGTCGAGTTGTATGTTGATATACACAAGTGGAGTCCATTACATAATCATAAAATTAGTGAGGGTTCATGCCCTGGAACGCCTTGTCGTTCAAATTGGTGAGGGCCTATGCCCTGTGAATCCTAGTTCATTCAATTTGGTGAGGGCTTATGCCCTGTGAATGCTAGTTCATGATTTTTGAAGTGTTGTTATAAGACGTAGGTTGGACAGCTTTAAGTACCTAGATGTTTTTAGAGAAGACTGGGACAATTTTTAGATTAAAAAGATGAACATGGAGCCTTAAATAGAATTTTTAGTGAGAGAAATGTCAAAAAGGCCGAGAGCACCCAGTTTTGCTCGCCCCTAACTCGCCTAGGCGAGTAGCCCATTATTTGAGTTCGCCATAGCGAGTTGATGTACTCGCGAGGCGAGTTGCCCTGTACCTGAAGTGGTTTCTATGTAATTGAAGGCTGTGATTGAATTCTAGTGAGGATAATGATTATGATTAATTGTGTTCTTCTACTAGAGCTGATGAATTAAGGATTCAAATTGTTGATGGCTGTTTATGTGTATTTATATATATAAGTTATACATGTTATGGAATTCCTTTTCAAAAGTTGAAGTATCATTGGTTGAATTATTGGGAGTGTGAGTCATATTTATATATATGGATTGTTGAGTAGTAGTTGTCATTGTTCATGTTGTCGTTGTGTTGTAGTTGAGTTGTATGTTGA
Organism: Medicago lupulina; assembly: GCA_958299785.1. Taxonomy (NCBI): domain Eukaryota; kingdom Viridiplantae; phylum Streptophyta; class Magnoliopsida; order Fabales; family Fabaceae; genus Medicago; species Medicago lupulina. Next base: position 43,764,751 of record OY283142.1, read on the forward strand.
TATACATAAGTGGAGTTCATTGCATAATCATAAATTGGTGAAGGCTCATGCCCTGGAACGCCTTGTCGTTCAATTGGTGAGGGCTTATGCCCTGTGAATGTTAGTTCATTCAATTGGTGAGGGCTCATGCCCTGTGAATGCTTTAACCATTCAAATTGGTGAGGGCTTATGCCCTGGAATGCCTTGTCATTCAAACACGTTAAATGGTACCACATGCATGTGCATCGTCACATTTTTTTGTTGAGTCATATCAGTGTTGTCATGTCATTGCATGATTCGTTGTTGTTGGTTAAGTAGACGTTCTTTTGTTGGTCGAAGTTGAATATGTTGATAATGTTGTTGACCATGAAATATATAAGTATATTAAAGTATTGATGATATTTAGGGTGTTAGATTCAATTGATGAATTATATATCTATTATTGTTGTTTGTGAATCTCACCCCTTCTGCTTGAAAATGTTGCCCTTCGTATGGGTAACTTGCAGGTGATCCAGAATAGTAGAAGTGGTGGCTCAAGTGTCTTAGGGCTCTGATACGTAACGGGATGGGAAATTGTTGTTGTGTTTTTCATTCCTTATGTATCAATTTCAACCATGTTGATGGATTTTTGTTGTTGTTGAATTAATGATTAATGACTAATAATGTAGAGGCCTTTGTGCCGACATTTTGGTTGATAATTGATGTTTAATGATGTTAAGAATATTCCGCTGCAATGGTTGGATGTTATTTCATAGTTGATTTTAATAAATAGTATTTTATTCTATTTAAGAATTTTTGAAAAGCAGTGTGACATGCTCGTTGGTTGTTGAACTCTGATTTACTTATTTATTTAATAAATATTTATTTGTTGGGATAACGGGGTGTTACATGAATAATGGTTGTATCGAAGACCAACACGCGTTTTTCGAGAGGCCGGTGGATTCGTTGAAACTTCACCTCAAACCATTGTTTATCCAAGCTAAGATCAATGGTATAGGCGTTAACAAAGTGCTGGTGGACGGGGGTGCTACCGTCAACCTATTGCCCCAGTCGTTCTTGAAAAAGATCGGACTCTTTGATTCCGATTTAAAACCTCACAATGTGATTCTAACGAATTACGAAGGAACGACTGGAAATTCCCTTGGTACTATCAAAGTAGATTTGGTGGTGGGCATCATATGTCGAACTACTACGTTCATGGTAGTCCCTTCCAAGGCAAATTTCAATGTGTTGTTGGGTAGGGAGTGGATCCATGGCGTGGGGGCAATACCTTCCACTCTGCACCAAAGAAAAGCTATATGGAGGAAAGACGGGCTAGTGGAGAATATCGAGGCCGACCAAAGTTATTTCTTTGCTGAAGTAAACAACATCACTAAGAAAAACTTTGACAAGAAACTGGCAGTTATTCCCCCAATGATGTCCCTGGGTCCCAAATACACAGTTTCCAAGGACGAGATGTATTCGATGAAACTAACTCCAAGGTCCGGTTTCGTTTGGGAAAGAGAATTCATTGACCAGAATTACATCATTGTGGGCGATGAAGAGACCCCTCTAAAAGAGGAAGATGTGCTTAGGACAAGATCCTCGGCCTACAAGAAGGTAGCTAGCAGTTCCGATCAAAAGTCGCCTTCAAGCCCAATCTCACCATAAAGGTGGGATATTAAAAAGTGATCCATGTCAGAACCCAATATTTGGGATAAAATTACGGCCTATATGGCCGAGAATCAGTCTAATAAGGCCAAAGAGGCCGAAATTATGCAAAAAGATGAAAACAGAACTCTCATGGAGGAGAGGGATGATGACTGCGTTGCAGTTCAAAAATTAGATTAAATCTACGATGACGAACCTCTGGGTTCGAGGAAGATCCCATGGGGTCGACGACTAAAATGAGGGCCCAGGATCCTCTTGAAGAAGTGGATATAGGTGATGGCTCAGTCAAAAGGCCAACTTATGTGAGCACCAAAATCCCAAAAGAGTTCAGAGATCGAATTGTAGAACTTTTAAAGGAGTACAAAGATTGCTTCGCATGGGACTATGACGAGATGCTTGGCTTGAGCAGAAAAATGGTGGAATTAAAATTGCCAATTCGACCAAGCAAAAAACCCGTAAAGCAGATTCCTAGAAGATTTGCGCCTCAGATATTACCAAAGATTAAAGAAGAAATCGAAAGGCTCCTGAAATGCGGTTTCATCAGGACCGCCAGGTATGTAGATTGGCTAGCAAATGTAGTTCCTATTAAAAAGAAAAAGGGAACTATTAGAGTATGCATTGATTTTAGAGATTTGAATCTCGCCACTCCTAAAGATGAATATCCCATGCCAGTGGCTGAAATGTTGGTAGACTCAGCAGCAGGATTCGAATATCTGAGTATGTTTGATGGTTATTCGGGATATAATCAAATCTTCATTGCTGAGGAAGATATCTCAAAAACCGCGTTTCGATGCCCGGGGGCATTAGGATGTTATGAATGGTTAGTAATGCCGTTTGGTTTAAAAAATGCCGGCGCTACATACCAACGAGCAATGAACTCAATGTTTCATGATTTTATAGAAGATTTTATGCAGGTTTACATCGATGACATTGTCGTAAAATCATCTTCAGAAGATAGACATTTAGAACATTTACGCCGGTCTTTCGAGAGAATGATGAAATATGGATTGAAAATGAATCCATTCAAATGTGTGTTTGGTGTTTGTGTAGGTGATTTTTTAGGTTTTGTGGTTCACAAGAAAGGAATCGAAATCAACCAGAACAAAACCAAGGCAATAATGGAGACCAAACCTCCTTCAACAAAGAAAGAGTTGCAGTCCTTGTTGGGAAAGATCAACTTTCTTAGGAGATTCATATCAAACCTAAGTGGCAGAGCTCAAGCTTTTTCGCCATTGCTTCGTTTGAAGAAAGAGGACGTGTTCAAATGGGAACCAGAACACTACAAGGCTTTTGACGAAATCAAGACATATTTTACTAATCCTCCGGTGCTTTCACCTCTCGTAAAAAGTAGAAATATGAGGCTATCCATAGCAGCATCCGAAGGAACTATAGGTAGCATGTTAGTCCAAGAGGATGAAAATGGCGTAGAAAGAGCCATTTATTACCTTAGCAGGGTATTAAGTGATGTTGAAACGAGATACCATCCTAGCGAAAAGCTATGCCTTTGTTTGTATTTCTCGTGTAAAAAACTTAAGCACTATATAAAGCCCTTTGATGTTTACATTTATTCTCATTTTGATATAATTAAACATATGTTATCGAAGCCAGTCCTGCATAGCAGAGTTGGTAAATGGGCCTTAGCACTTACAGAATATTCATTAACCTATCAATCTCTGAAATCTGTGAAAGGCCAAATTGTTGCCGATTTTATTGTTGATCACTCAGTAGATGTACCTACACATGGGGGCATCGAAAGTCAGCCTTGGCAGTTGTATTTCGATGGATCTAGCCATAAAAATGGCACTGGGATCGGAATTGTGGTCGTTTCGCCCAAAAACGATAAAACGAAACACAAATTTTGAATAAATCAGCTTTGTACGAATAATGAGGCTGAGTATGAGGCCTTGATCGCGGGTTTGGAAATTGCACTTGAATCAGGGGCAAAATTTATTGAAATAAGAGGTGATTCGGAATTGGTGCTAAAGCAGCTGACAAAAGAATACAAGTGTGTCAATGAAAGTTTAGTCATGTACTTCGCCTTGGCTAATGCATTACTAATGCGTTTTATTCATGTCGAGATCCGACACCTTCCCCGTGTAGCAAATCAAGAGGCGAATGACTTAGCCCAAATGGCTTCTGGATACAAACTTTCAAAAGATCAACAGTAGGAGCCAATTGAAGTCAAGAACAAGCGCATTTCGAACGACTCTCTCCCTAAGAAATTGTTGAATATAAGCGGCGACTTGTTCAAAAAGACTCGAGAAGGAGTTTTGCTTAGGTGCTTAGGAGAGACAGAAGCATACATGGCGGTCTCCAACACTCATAGTGGTGCTTGTGGCACACACCAAACAGGTCATAAAATGAAATGGTTGTTGTTTCGACAAGGCGTATATTGGCCAACTATGTTGAAAAATTGCATAGATTTCACGAAGGGTTGCCAGGAATGCCAAAAACATGCTAGGATTCAGCGTGTGCCCGCAAGCGAACTACATTCGATAATTAAACCTTGGCCATTTAGGGGTTGGGCTTTAGATGTGATCGGACAAATTAAACCTAAATCATCAAAAGGCCACAACTATATTCTGGTAGGGATAGATTATTTCACCAAATGGATAGAAGCAATTCCCGTAAAAGAAGTGACCCAGGATGAAGTAATATATTTCATTCAAAAATACATTGTATATAGGTTTGGCATTCCAGAAACCATAACTACAGACCAAGGATCGGTGTTCACTGGTCAAAAAATGGTAAAGTTTGCTGAAAATACGGGTTTCAAACTATTAACTTCAACACCATATTATGCACAAGGAAACAGAAAAGTTGAAGCAGCTAATAAGAGCCTTATTTCCATCATCAAAAGAAAAGCCAAGGGCAAACCCAAGAATTGGCACGAGTTTCTTGGCGAAGCTTTGTGGGCGTGTCGAACATCTCCCAAAGAATCAACGAATACCACACCATATAGATTGGCGTTTGGTCATGATACTGTATTACCAGTCGAAATTTTGCTCCAATCGACCAGAATTCAGAGGCAATTCGAAATCCCAACAAACCATTATTAGAATATGATGTTAGATGAGTTGGTTGATATGGACGAAGAGAGATGGATAGCACTAGAAGTCCTTGCGAAACAGAAAGAAAACGTAGCGAAGGCTTATAATAAAAAGGTGAAATCATAGCTGTTCGTTCAAGGGGATTTGGTGTGAAAAGTCATTTTGCCAATGGATAAGAAAAATCGATTTTTGGGAAAATGGTCTCCTAGTTGAGAAGGACCATGGCAGATATTGAGTTTTTTCGAACAATGCGTATGAGATTGAAGAATTGAACGACGATCAAAGAATTCTGCGCATAAACGAGAAATATTTGAAAAGATATAGACCGATGCTACAAGAAATTAAAATTGCACAATAGTAGTTCGAAAAGAAGAAATGAAATATGGCGTTGCAATGGATAAGATTCAACCTAACAGGCAGGTTACATTCAACATTCCCAAAAAAGCAGATAAAAACAACCAGCCCCTAGGATACAAAAGCATAAACCAAAATAAACCTAAAACGCTAGAAGGTGCTACCAATGATGGGTAATGCCACAAACTTCGACAAGCCATCGAACTTCAGAATCAAGACGGCAACGAAGACGTAAGTTATTCAGAGCATACTAATCATCATCAGTCGGAAGATAACCACGGCGATTTCCCCTCCTCATTCCATCTCTTGGGTAGTTGTGCCAATTGTTGCAGAATCTGCGACGAACCATGCCTAGGGGCATGTACCTATCATACCAGGTGCAGCGAAATCTGAAAAAGGTACTACCCCCCAACATATCCACTCAATATCAAGAGATACGCCTGGTCATCACAAGATCCCAGAGATCTTTCAAAAGTTCAGCCTCATGGACAGGAGGCGGAGCAGTAGCCCTTATCAGAAGATGAAAGTACTTGGTGCTATTTGAGCCAGCAGCTTCTGCGTTTGACAACAGTCGCCATATGGTGCCAAAGTTAGGAGTAGCATGCAGCATGTAATGAGAACATCTGAGGATACAGAACATGGGGTTCCCATGATCCCATAAACAGTTCAAGAAAGCAAGTTTCTCAGGGGTTAGGTCAAGATCAGTAAGGAGCGGAATGCAATCAGTAAAGACAACCCTGGAAACAATGGGATCTTTGTAGAGCGCTGCATGTCGTTTGTTAGTTCTTTGGAAGTTAAAAAGATCATACATATTGTGGGCAGCAACTCTTGCTGTCATGTTGATCAAGAGATCATCAGACAAAAGATCCATCTCTAGGTAAAACTTTCTTTCCCTTTAAGAGGAGAGATTTTTGTGTTGAATTTTTCTTAAATGAAGGAGAGTGGAGAATGGAGATAATGGAAACTTGCTAGAGAAGTTGAAAGATTTATAAGCAAGGAAGTTATAAGGAGTTGGCATTGGTACGGTTTACTTGCCCTGCCCAGATGCACACTGTCATCGCGATTTTCGGGTGTCAAGTCATTAATTAGGCTTGAACCTTTCGATCATTGATGTCTCTATTTTTTTTGGGGAAGGGTAAAATTGAGAAAACCCTTAGAAATTCTAAGTTCGGGGCAATTTTCGCTACGGGAAGGTGTTAGGCACCCGCAACAACTATAGTACTCTATAGGAGCTGTTTTTCTTGACCTATGTCTACGCTTTACTTTTAATGCTATTTATTGGAAAAAAAATGTTTTTTAAGAATGGGGGATAAGAAGTGTAGATTTTATTTTTCAGTGGACTTGGAGAGATTTTGGTCTCTTGCCTACATACCCTTTTAAGGGATCAAACTCCATGTAGTTCTCTTCCAAAAAAGATTTTTGTGGGTTAGTTTGTTTTTAATTTTGAAAATGATTTTGAAGAAGAGATAAGGGGCCTTAAAGGCATGAGATTGAAAAAAGTGAGGTTGTTTCAATTGTTAAAGCAAAGGGTTAAAGTTGGAATTTAAGGTTCATTTGCATCTTTGATTAAGAAAATAAAGGGAAAAGCTATGGAGTTTTGACTCCAAGGTTATTGCAAAAAACGGTTTTCAAGTGAGGTGTTTATTGTTTTTTTGGAAAAAAAAAAAAGAATAATATTTTTCTAAGTTTCACGCTTCCTAAGCATACATCTAGCGTTAGATCATACAACGTGTGTGCGTGTCGGTGCTTGTGTCGGTGTACATCATTATAGTGTCCATTGTCCTTTACATTTGGCCCTAATTTACATTCTATGGTCTTGCAAGAATTTAAAAGAAAGTAAATCTACCTAAAAATGTTACATGGAAATCAATGGAAAATTGCATAAAAGAGTTAAAGAAAAGGATGAATGTAATGTGAAGCTTGCACTATGAATGAGACATGCAATAAGATGGTTAGTAGACAAAATATAGAATGGTAGAGAAATAGGTAAAGAATGAGAAATAAAACGGCAAGAAACAATTAGTAAAAAGCATGCCACACATAGTGAAAATAATAGCAAAATATGATAAAATAATGCACAAAACCTAGATGCAAAGCTCATCTAACACATGACCTAAAATACCTATCCTAGCATGATTTTAGAGACTCATTTCAAATATTGGAATGTGAATTACAAGGCAATTTTAGGCACAAAGTTATCACATATGCAAATTTCAACTTTTAAAACCATTCAAGTTACTTGCAACACAAGAAATCAAGACCTAAACACCCAACAGTAGCAATGGCATAGAATCATGAGAGAAATCATCACAAAATCATATAACCAACATTGGGATCATGTGGCGTCGAAATGGCACAAAAATCATGCAAGAAATTTCACAAAGGTACTCAAGAACACAAATCAAACAAGAAACTCTAACACATATTTTTATCAATCAAGAAAATGTGAAATATACCATAAAACAGTCAAAAATATATCATGAATCCTATAGAAAAAATTATAGAAAATTGCAAGAAAATTACAGCATGCCAGAGGTTCAGATAGCAAGAAAATGAGTGCAATTAGCAAGAACTTCAGGAAAACTCTTAAAGAAACCTAAAAGCCCAATGGACCCCGGTCCAACCCACATGCTGGTGGATCCGGATCTCCTGAACGCCTCAGAGACGTTGGATTGATCCGGATCCACTAAACCTAGATCAAACGGCCTATAACGTGTGAGAATGGGTTGGGTTTGAAACCCTAACCCTAACCTTGCTCTATCCTACCCAGAAACGCGTGATTCATGGCTCAAAAGCTTCGTCTTATTGTTCTAATCACGAATCTGTTACTGGAATCCACATGCATTGACTGAAACGATGTAGATCTTGAGTCCTTGCTCGCGGATTTCGAACGGTTTTGGTTCAGTTTTTGGTTCAAATCTTTTTCTAAATCATTTTGCTTGCGGATTCGTTGATTTTACAACAGTTGTTACTCGTTGTAAATCCTTGAATCTTTCACATTCTTTTTGGAAAAAAATTTTAAGGTTTCGTGATTTTGAACCAAAACTCTTCGAATTCCTTACGGATTTGCATCGGTTTGGATTTCGTTGTTATTCATGAGTATAAAGAGGTAAGTTCTTGAGTTTCACCTGGATTTATTCGTAGATTTGATTTGAATCTTCAGAAACTTTTTGATTTGATTCTGATTTTGCTGATTCTTGCTGGAAATCCAGAAATAAACCGTGATTCTTCTTCGTTTTCTTCTTCTCTGGTTCAAAATCTTCGAATTCGTTCCCTCTTCTTTTTAAATTCGTTCCTCTGTGATCGCATTAGGGTTCGTTGCTTTTGTGACGAATCTGATGCTTGAATTGCAGAGGACAAGCCTCAATGATGAAGATTCACCATTGAATCTCTGAGAGCTGAAACAAACTCCATTGATTCTGCTTGAATTGAGCTTCTGAAACGGTTAGGGTTCAGAATTTTTCTTCAATTTCTTGAGTTTGTTATGGTTTTTGATCTAACTGAATGGAGAGAGAAATTTTTGAGTATTTTGTGATGTGGCACTGATTCTGTGGACCCTTTTTCTGCCTTGCACAGTAGCGTGGCCTTATATAGGCTGCCATGTGGCCTCTGGACCAATGGGAACCTGACACCTGGACTTGGACTGGCGTGCGTGGCATTCTTGGACTAAACTGCAATTTTAAAGAAATTGGGGACTAAACTGCAAAAAAGAAAAGCAACTGGGACTATTTTGAAAATAAAATTGGACTATTTTGGAAAATAACAAAAACTGAAATTGGACTCACTTGCAATTAAAATAAAATTTGGACTTATTTGTAAAAATAAAATTGGTAAAAAATGTAATTTGGAAAAAACGTAAAGCGAAACAGTTAAAAATGACAAAACGGACTAAAACGAACAAACTACCAAAGTGAGGTATTTCAAAATACCTCTCTGCCCAAAATTTATTTGATGTGAAAAGACCAAAATGCCCCTAGGGACCAAAACGACTCAGACTGACTCAGATGCAAATCTAAGATGATTTTTAGATAGAAACAGATTGATGACTTATGCAGACAAGTTAAAAAGACTCAGGGACAAATTGTAGGGACTAAAATGGGTTCCTTTGTAGGAAATGACCAAAATACCCTTTTGTATGATTTTATGCAAAAAATTGGAATAAAATGCAGAAAAATATGTAATGGTTTTAGAAACCCTTTTTGAAGACTTGTAATGCAAGAAAACACTTTGGATGGTTTTAAATGCAAGAAGATTGGAGATAATAACAGTAAAATGTGTGTTTGTAGCACAGTAGAAAATTGTGAAATAGACACAGAGAATTTGAAATAATCAGAACCAAAAAAAGAAGTTTGAACGAGTATTTTTAGGTCCAAAATGAGGGTATGACACACACACGTAGAGAAAAATCAACGGTGGCAGATTTGTCTGGAAAAGGGTGAAAGTGGTAAAAAACATTTATTTAATTGGTATGTGTTTTTTTTTACAATGTGAAAAGTTGCGGTTTCCTAGACTGGTCTAGTTTGAAAGTGTTTTCATAAAAAATAGACTTTTGGGTTTCTCATCATTACATTTTATTGAAACTTGTTCCAAGTGTCAATCCAATAGTCTCACATGATTTGACAAGTAAAATGGTGTAAAGAAAATTTTCAAATTGTCAAAAATGGTGGCTAAACCATTGGCAAAGTTACATAACATAAGGAACGAAGTAATATTGAAAAAGCTAAAATACACGAAAAATTGTTAGATTATAAGTGTGGAAATAAGTTTGGTCATTTGATTCTTGTAATCATTAAGTTTTTCGTCAAAAGCTTTGTCTTCCTTCGCAAGGGAAGCTATCTTTTGTTGAGACAATTTGGACTCTTTGGCTTTCTGGATAGCCACTTGAGCCTCTTGCTTCATGAGATTCTCTTGGGATAAGAGTTCATTCTTTTGAGTCTCCAAATTTAGAATTTCTGCCTGATATTTTGCAATAGCAGAATCAATCTCCGCTACCTTTCATTGGTTGAGGGAGATTTCTTGTCGAAAGACTTCAAGTTTGGCTTTGAAAACGGCCACTTCATCTAACAATTGATCGTAACGAAGAGTGTCTTCTTCGAGTTTGGCTAGGACTATTCTCTTTTGTTGAAAACTCTGGCCAATGCCCTCCATAAGAGGTGCTAGGGCTCGAGAGAACTCTGGAATCTTTGATTCGGGAAGGAGAGGAGTTACTCTGCGAAGTAAGTTTGTCACTTCAACAATGATGCTATCATCATGTTTGATAGCTTCGAATAAGTTGACCTCCAAGACTTTACTTCGAAGTTCTGCAAGATTCTCCTTCGAAATATCTGACATATCTTTAGTGGAGACATGGGGAGATTTCCCAGTACTCCGAGACAGAAGAACATCTTGTGCCAAGACGTCAAATGCGTCTAGAGGATTGGCCTTCTCAAGTTGGTCGAGGTCTTCTTGACTAATTGTTTTGACAGACTGAACGAATATCGCTGGCGAAGCTTCGACCAAAGATTTTTCACTTGGAACGTTAAGCTGGGCCAGATCTGTGTTTTCTTCTCTCGAAGCGAGGATGTATTGGTCCGCTACTACGTCAAGATCGCTGTCTTCGACCACGGTTTCCCCAGCCACACCTTCCTCAGGCACGGTTGAGAGCGGACAGTGAGAGATAGGTTCGAATTGAGGCAAAGGACTGCTGGTTTCAACGCCCTCGTCTTCTTCAGCAATTGGTGATGCGCTAACATGGTCCATACAAACAAGTTGTGCATGCTGGGATTTGTCGAGTTGACTATGCTTGATACCCTACATAAAGAAAAACATCAATTGCTAAGCCAACCGTGGTTGTCGAAAATCTCAAATGAAGACAAGTTTTGATAAGGAAAGTTTTTACCTTCGAACCATTATCTCCAACAAGAGAGTGAGCACTGTTAGGGTTCGAATTCATGTGTTTCTTCTTTTTAGAGCTTGAATCACCTGGAGACTTGTCAGCGGCGTTGGTTTCGACAGTCACATTTCGAATTTCTTGCTTCCTTTTCTTTCGGTTTTCTTGGGTTTTTGGTGCCTCAGTGGTCGTGGTGACTCCGGTAACAGTTGGAAAATATTCAGGCTGCAGATCGAGGCATAAGTTCAGCCTGTTTTTTCAGATTTATAAATTAACGGTCGAAAAGAAAGAACTTACGGTTGCAGTCTCTTGAGTGTCATCAGGAGTTGCCTCAGGGGAATGAGGAGCCTTCCTTTTCTCTAGTCTTAGGATCTTTTTCTTTCTTGATGATTTCTCTGATTTGGACTTCGATGGTTTACGAGTGCTTTCGTCCTCGTCAGCTCCTTCATCTCCTGACTGTAGGGGAAGAGCTGTAACGAAAAGGTAAACAGATAAGTAGTATGTTTTTCTAAATGCCTATACACTGATCCTACCAATCGAAAAGTGTCCATACCTACGCCTATTGGAGAAATGATTTCGATATGGGGAATGCCTAAATGAAGGAAGCCTTTAAAATTACTTAAATAGTATTTGGTCCAAGTCACCTTGTCTTTTTCCCTAGTTATTAAACGTTGCTTCATGCCTAATAGTGAATCACAAGGTAGCCATTTTGGATATGGCGGCTTGAAAGCGAGAGCTAACTTGCTGGTGGGCAAAGCCAGAAGTTTCATTTTGAAATGTAATACGAAAAGATATTTACTAGGGGTAAAAGGTGGAAATTTCGTGGTAGGAATTTTTTCATAAATCTTATCTCGTAAAGCTTGAGCAGCATAATTGACTGTCCTTTTTAGATGCAAAGGATCATATGTAGTTTGAAAGAATTTTTGAAAAGCCTGAATTTCTCGAATATGCGTACCTTTGTTCTTCTTCGATTTTCTCTGCACATTAAAAGCAAGCATCAGTTGAGGAAGCAAAGAGTCAGGGTCTACCCGAGTGGATTGGCGCTTATAATAGTCTCGCCACCATCGGTAGAATGTTTCAGTGCATGCAAAAGATGAAACATAAGATATGGGCTGGAAAACAAGTTTTTTCTCCTAAGCTCGACGTAAGGTTACCCTCCAAACATGTTCTATCAAGGGTTGCCTCAAGTCATCCACGCTTTGATACAGGGAACTAGGTTTCGGTTGGATCAGACCAAATTGTCTGGCCACATGGTTAGGTTGATAACCATAGATCCCGTAAGGGCTACCAGACGTTACCTTACTTGGAAGAAATGTGGGAATGAGGTAAGCTTCCCATATAGCATTTGTGTCTGCCTCATCTTCGATCAAAGTAGCCAGAAAAGGTTTGCTAAACCAAGCTGGCCCTCGGGTCCTGGTTGTAAATGGTGCCATAGAAGGTGTGAACACATCACAACTCAGAAAAGCGTTGTAGGCGAGTGAAAACAAATCTGGTGAACTCCTATCGCCATATTGAAGCATGGCTAGACCTATTACTTCGATAGATCTTTCTTCATGTGCCTTCGAAAGTCTGCCAGGAAGGGCGATCACCAATTTCGTTTTAAAAGTAGCCAAAAGCCACAATTGAAACAGCCATACAGGGCCGGGTATGATGAGACTGCCGCTAGATTGGAATTCCTTTATACTTGCAACTGCCTGGTTCAGATGCTCATTCAAGGATCCTAAGATGAGCTTTCCTAAACAGATGTATCTTCCTTCATGCAATTGTATAGCAAGAATTGTGAATTTTTTGGGAATTTGCAAGGACCTCGAGCAAAATATATACATAGATAACCAGTATGTGAGAAAAGCTATATGCTCTGTATCAAATACTTCAGGACTTGAAGTAATATGGTGATCAAGTATAAAATTACCATATGCAGGTCTGGCGAATTTGAAAGAAAGTTCTGAAATATGACCATCTGGATCGAAAGTTTGGCCAATCGGTTTAAGACCAGTAAGGCCTGCTACGTCCAACAGGGTAGGTGTAAGCATACCACATTTCAAATGGAGGCTACGAGTAGAAGGATTCCAGAAATGTAATGCTGCAATTATCATTTCACTATGATATTTTGGTCCCTGCTTCGACAGCTGAATGAGGTTAAAAATTCCCATTTCTTTCCAGAATTGACCTTTTTTTTTCACCTTTTCTAACCAACACAGATACCTCTCATTGTTCTCGTGCCTGGGTTCCGTTCTAAATTTAGATTTTAAGAAACTTAGGTCGTAAGGACCTTGGGTGAAAATCAAAGGGGACCTTTCTTCAAAACAGGGAAAGACCACATTAAGGTTTTCTAGTTTTTCTGTGTCATCTGGAAAGGGTCCTAAAAATGCATGTGGTGAGCTAGGGCAACGAATAATTACCTGGGTTTTCCAGATTTTGTCTTCAACTTCCTTTATGTCTGGTTCTACGATGAGTGGGAGATGACCACTTGGAATTTCCTTTGAGAAATTAATGGTTTCTTCTTGAGTTGAAGTCTTTGGAGTTGATTATTCTGCATGCGCCATGATTTGAAATTTCTAATGGACACGGTAAAAAGAACGATAAAATTTTTTAAGAAATTTTGAGAATGCGTAAGGGTTTATGGAAAGGAGCGGTTACGGAGAAGAAGGTTGAACAATGAAAAGTGAAAACTTTTTCCGGAAAGATAAAAGGGTAAAGCTAGATGTTTTGCTTTATAACCTTTGATCTGGACAGATGTCAACATCCTATGGTTAAAAGGTTAAGTTTTATTTAAATAAGAAGTTGGTAGTTCCCAATTACTAAAAACGTGGCCCACTAGCCATGGTGGGGGCACCATAAAGCTTTCCGTGAAGTATGTTCAAGGTTGTGACATCAGGAATTTACTTGTTTCGATTAGAGATCAGAAACATCATCTTCTCCCTATCCTAGGATGAGTCGAAAATGACGTGTCTGGGGGCAATTTGTTATCCAAGAATTTTGGAGGCTATTATTATTAATGGGTCAAATAGGTTGACTGACTGATCAAGATCTTTATTTCATTATATTTCTACCGAAGTTAGACTTATTGGGAATATTCGAAAGTAAGGGTTTTATTTCGACGGTTGGAAAAGTTCCCAGGATAGCAACTCTTAGATGGAACATCAGGGCAACGAAAACATCTTCAAAGACATTCGAAATTCAAATCGAATGATTTATAGCGGTTATGGTTATTTCGAATTTAGGTAGTTATTTCCTATTAGTATATATAGTATTTTTCCCAAAGGAAAAACGATCGCAATTTACTCATACACAAAACTTACACTCAAATTATCCGTATGGAAGCGAGAAACGAGTCACAAGTTGCAATGTATGAATCTATGTACCAACTTACATTTGATCAATGCAATTTAAGTTCATTTTCTTGAATGCTTTTGCAATTTATTCATTTTCGTTAAAGCAATTTATCCTTTTTAATTTACATAAGTTTCAATAGGATTCAATCTAATTGAATTCGATCATTTTCCTTTCTTTTCATTATCAAAATTCTACAAAAACAATATCAATATATCAAAATCATAAATGCAAATATGTCCTAAGATTTACTGGTTGGTCTTGCATGTAAATATTTTTAAACCAACGGTTGTTTACCAAAAATCAGTGTAAACAATAGGCTAAAGAGAAACTTGTCTTTAGAAAGTGGGACCAATATAAAATTAATGGTTTATGGTTTGTTTGTGAAGGACTAGTTATTAAGATAGACCAATAAATCCCAAGACTCTTTTTATTATTATTTTCTTCCGTTAAAAATCAATCCTTTTCTATTTAATTCTCTTTCTAATCATCATTCTAAGTTAATCAAATTAACCAACTCCCTTTCAGAACGATACTCTTTTATTACTACATCGGTAGAACCGTGCACTTGTAGTTTTGCTCATCAGCTCACGAATACTTTTTTCATGTTTCAAATACAAATATGAACTACCTATATAATATAAAAAAGAATAACAAAACTCTAAATTTTACCTTGAGTTACACTCACGGAGACTACTTTCATGTTTCAAATACAAATATAAATCATCTATATAATGTAAACAAATATTAAAAGATTATTCAATAAACTTTGCCTTGTGTGTCGCACCGGCACACAAATTATTACAAACTAAACTCAAATCATTTATCTACAGCAATATCTTATTTAAATTCCTCATCTATATTGGCATACCTTCATTATCACTTTCTCTTCTTCCGTTAATTAGAAAGTTGATATACTTGAACTAAATACATCAATTATTTTTTACTCTCTATTGCTTATGTATTTTGTAATGGATGAAATATTCTTTTACATATGATTTGATGTGAAGCTAACCCCCAATGGTTGTTGGGTTGACTGCCTACCTATTTGTATGAATGAGTAGACGGCGTGCAGGAGTGATCTTTTAGCTTGCTTGGTGAGTTGCTTGAGGATAGCGGGAGCTTCCTTTGTTTTTTCGTTTTAGAGTCTTAGTTTAGGCTCTGATCTAGGATGTTGTCATTTATGTTATTCTTGACTTATTTTGTTGTTGAGACTTTTTGCCCATGTGTCGGGTTTGGATATTATACTTGTTGATGTATTTATGAATTGATGACATGACTATTGAGGTGTATGTTATTTATCCGATGCAATGTTTGTTGAAATTTTTATGCTTGATTATTTGGAGATTTTATGGAAGACGTGACGTCTATATCTTGAATATTTATTATATTTGCGTGTTTTTATCGCTTTAATAGAAGTAGGGCATTACACCGCCTCCCACTCATAATGAGAGCAGCAATGCCTAAGGAATTCACCAAAGAACCACTTCCAAGAATAGAACATAATCCTCTCCACCAGATGCTCTGCTTCGAAGATCCTTCTAGAAAAAGAGAAATCATTATGAATTTCCAGAGCGACCAGACAGTCGCGTGGCAGATGTAACACCCCGTTTTCCCAACATAAAAATTTCTTAAACAATTATCAGAGTATGCAAACACAACAACGGGATATTACATGAAACATAATCCAAAACAATTAAATAATAATTTATTTAACCAATTTACATCAAAACTTTGCAGCGGAAAAATACTTATAATTCATAAACGTTTGGCACGCAGGCCCCATAAAATATCTCAAAAGAGTTAGTTCCATCATTGCAAAATATCATAAAGATTCACGTAAAAGAATGAAGCATGCATATAATACAACCCCATCCTGTTACGTATCAGAGCGACCTAGAAGACACAGTGAGATAAGGCCACTCACGAAGCAACAACAACTACGCACGATCACCTGCACTTGCCCACAAGGCGGCAATTCCAGCAGAAGGGGTGAGATTTCATAACAAAATAATATTAATCCACATAATTTAGAATAACAATTAACATCAAACATCAATAGCATTCTTGCATAATTTAATAACAATCAGCACATAACCACATAATCAACTTCATATCATCTTTAAGCAAGTAGCATAGATGGATAACACTTAACACGTAATCATATATTCAATCTTTATCAATAACATGACATCATAAATATGACCATGCGACAATGCTCTTAGACTCCTTATATGCATGTGGTACCAAACTTCATCATAAGTATTAATATACTTTTAAACGTGCGGAGGAAAAATCTCCTAATAAACGTGCGGAGGACAAAGCTCCTATCATGGTGAGGACTAAACTCAATGTATGCTATGCATGGACTCAATTCAAAAACAACATTTATCCTTAATCACCTTATCAACACGCATCCAAGAAATTGGAGCTAAACAACAACTTATCATCGCATGTATATATATATCATACGTTTTCAGTTTAATAACATCAGCAGCATAATTCAAATCACAAGAACAGAATGATATCATTATATCAATTACAATTCAAGGCAACATAAACTTTATCATAATTGCACAAGGTATAATACTTTAATCCTTACTCAAAATTCACACATAAACTACTCAGCTCTGTACACATTATTCTCAACAATACCAACAGGTCTCAGTAGCCCCAGGGGGGGGGGGTAACTCGTGAGGCGGGGATAAGTACTCTCTGTGGCGAGCGATGAAGCTCATCACTCGCGAGGCGAGGATCACTGCTCGCCGTGGCGAGCGATGAATTTCGCTGCGGCCAGAACTGCTATTTTCTCCAAATTCACACGATTCACATGGTTCTAAGCCTTCTATTGATTCCAGAATTCATCCTAAACATTTTCTAAGGTCTAGGAACACTTTCTACATCAATTCAACCTACTCCAACCGTTAATTCATCAATTTCTAAGGTTTAGACCTAGTTTTCTCATTCTCTTAAATCAATCCTAATCCTTGTTAATTGCTATCAGAACTACGCTAATCAATATCACAGAGTTATTAGTCCCACCCTTACCTGGATTGAAGCAGCAAACCGCAGGTCTCCTTCTCTTCTCTTCTCACGCGTGCGTGCGTTTTCTCTCTTTCTGTTTCCAAAGTCTGAAGCGTTACTGACTTCCTAACCCTAGTTGCCTTATTTATACTGCCAACAAATCTTATCTTATTTACTCTTTCTCCCACATAACTCTCTAAAATCCAAAACTAACCCACAACTAAATATTTTATTTTCTTTTCAAATCTTATTTTATTTAACAATAAAATAAGTCTCTTAACTTATCCTTAGCATTATAACTTATCACCAAATCATCCAAAATATATCAAAACACATCAAAACATATCAAAACACTTATATATTATATAAATATAATATAATCACCTAAACTCGATTTAAATAAATACTAAAACGAACGTGGGCGTTACAACTCTCCCCCACTTAAAAGATTTTCGTCCTCGAAAATTACCTCAAGCAAATAACTCTGGATAAGACTCCAGCATCTTACTCTCAAGCTCCCAAGTCAAGCTTTCACCAGTCGCTCCCGACCAAACGACTCTAACGAGAGGTATATCCTTGCCTCTCAACGTCTTCACTTTCCGATCATCAATCCTTACCGGTAAAGCCTCCACCGTAAGGTTGTCTCTAACTTGCACATCATCGCTCTGGATCACATGAGATGGATCCGGAACATACTTCCGAAGCTGCGACACATGGAAAACATCATGTAAATTCGAAAGATGCGGTGGTAACCCAACTCTGTACGCCACCGTTCCAACCCTCTCTGATATCTGATACGGGCCAATAAATCTCGGAGTCAACTTCTTTGACTTCAAGGCACGTCCAACACCAGTCATAGGTGTGACCATTAAAAACACGTGGTCTCCTTCCTGAAACTCAAGATCTTTCCTTCGCTTATCATGGTAACTCTTTTGTCGACTCTGCGACGCTTTCATCTTCTCCTGAATCATCTTAACTTTCTCAGTAGTTTGTTGAACAATCTCTGGCCCTAAAACCACTCTTTCACCTGACTCAAACCAACACAACGGAGTTCTACACCTCCGACCGTACAAAGCCTCAGAAGGTGCCATTCCAATACTAGAATGATAACTATTATTGTATGTGAACTCGATTAAGGGAAGATGACTATCCCAAGTTCCTCCCTGCTCAAGAACACAAACTCTCAACAAATCCTCTAGCGACTGAATTGTCCTTTCCGACTGACCATCTGTCTGCGGATGATACGCCGAACTCAATCTCAACTTGGAACCCAAAGCCTCTTGCAAACTTTTCCAAAATCTAGAAGTGAATCTTGGATCTCTATCGGATACTATGCTCGAAGGAACACCATGCAATCTCACAATCTCCTTGATATAAATCTCTACCAACTGGGCAACAGGAAACTAATATTAATCGGTAGAAAATGAGCCGACTTCGTCAATCTGTCAACTATCACCCAAATGGCGTCATTCCCTCTTGGAGTATTCGGCAAACTAGTCACAAAATCCATGGATATACTATCCCATTTCCACTCCGGCACATCTAAAGACACCATCATGCCAGCCGGTTTCTGATGCTCAATTTTCGACTTCTGGCAAACTAAACAAGCATACACAAACTGTGCCACGTCACGTTTCAATCCAGACCACCAAAACAACTTCTTCAAATCATGATACATCTTCGTAGCTCCCGGGTGGATACTCAAGCTACTTCTGTGACTCTCTTCAAGAATCATCTTCTTAATCTCCTCATTGTCAGGAATGCAAATCCTACCTCGGAATCTCAACACTCCCTGATCATCGACTTGAAAATCACTATCTTTAGTCTGATTGCCAGCGACCATTAAGTCCACAAACTTGACATCTTCTTTCTGCGCCTCCCTTATATTCATCAAGAAGTCACTATCAATCTTTAGCATCCCTAGCTTCACACTCTGAGGCGTCCTTTCACAAACCAAACTCAAATCTCTAAATTGCTCGAGTAATTCGAACTCCTTAACCATCATAGCAGACATATGCAAAGTCTTCCTACTCAAGGCATCTGCTACCACATTTGCTTTACCCGAATGATAATTCAACCCAAAATCAAAGTCCTTCAAAAGTTCTAGCCATCTTCTCTGCCTCATATTCAATTCCTTCTGATCGAAAAGATACTTCAAGCTCTTGTGATCACTGAACACTTCGAATCTCGCACCATATAAGTAGTGTCTCCACATCTTCAATACAAAAACCACAGCTGCTAATTCCAAATCATGCGTCGGGTAATTCTTCTCATGAATCCTCAACTGTCTTGATGCATAAGCTACCACTTTACCTTCTTGCATAAGCACACCTCCTAGACCTAACTTGGACGCATCACAATACACTACAAATGGCGCATCAGACTTTGGCAAAATCAAAACTGGAGCAGTCGTCAAACGCTTCTTCAACTCGTTGAAACTGTTCTCACAATGCACATACCAAACAAAAGCTCTACCTTTACAAGTCAACTGGGTCAACGGAAGAGCTAACTTAGAGAATCCTTCAATAAACCTTCTATAATAACCGGCTAAACCCAAAAAGCTCCTAATCTCAGTAACTGACTTCGGAGTCTCCCATTGCGATACGGCTTCAATCTTAGACGGATCTACCGCAATACCATCACTAGAGATAACATGACCAAGGAAACTCACTTCTTTCAACCAGAATTCACACTTAGACAATTTGGCATAAAGCTTCTTTTCTTTCAATACTTGCAAGACAATCTTCAGATGTTCAGCATGCTCTTCCTCAGTCTTGGAGTAAATCAAAATATCATCAATGAACACAACTACAAACTGATCCAGAAATGCGTGGAAGATGCGATTCATATACTCCATAAATACTCCCGGTGCATTAGTAACTCCAAAAGGCATAACCTTGTACTCATAATGGCCATAACGCGTTCTGAAAGCGGTCTTCTGCATATCTTCATCCTTTACTTTAATCTGATGATAACCCGACCTCAAGTCAATCTTGCTGAAAACACGTGCACCCACTAACTGATCCATCAAATCATCAATCCTCGGAAGTGGATACCTATTCTTGATAGTTACCTTATTCAACTGCCGATAATCAATACATAGCCTCATACTACCATCTTTCTTCTTTACTAGTAGCACTGGCGCTCCCCAAGGTGAAACACTTGGTCTAACAAATTTCTTCTCGAGTAAATCCTCCAACTGTTTCTTCAATTCAGCTAATTCGGAAGCAGACATACGATAAGGTGCCATCGACACCGGCTTAGTTCCAGGAACAAGATCAATAGAAAACTCGACTTCCCTCTCTGGAGGCACATCAGGAATTTCGTCTGGGAAAACTTCAGGAAAGTCGCATACCACTTGTAATTTATCGATCACTGCTTGATTCTCTAAAGATAAAGAAGCCATCAACGAAAACATCAACATACCATCACGTTCTAGTTGCTTCAGCTGCTTAGTAGATAAAAACTCAGCACCACTTTCCTCTTCAGCGGACGAGAAATGCACCGTCTTGCGAAAACAATTGATAAGAACGTGGTTGTACTCTAACCAATTCATACCCAGAATTACATCCATACCGCTTAAAGGTAGACAAACTAAATCCATCTCAAAATCGCGACCAAACATAGACAAAGGACAACTCAAGCATACGAGAGAAGTAGTCACCGAACCCTTAGCTGGAGTTTCGACAACCATCTCTCCATTCATATCAGACACAGCAAGACTCAAAGCAGAAACACAGTCTAAAGCAATAAAGCAATGTGTAGCACCAGTATCAATAATAGCAACTAAAGGAGTATTATTAATATAGCAAGTACCTCTGATCAAACGATCATCACTGTCTGTCTGAGTACCAGTCAGGGCAAAAACTCGACCCGTAGTAGGCGCCCTCGTTGGCTGCTTGCACTAGGAACCAATATGACCCTCTTCGTTGCAATTGAAGCACACGATATCATTACGCTTGCAATCAGCTACTAAATGACCCTTCTTACCACACCGGACACACTTCTTGATCTCTTCTGGACAAGCATTACTCTTGTGGCCTTTCACACCATAGTTGAAACACACGATCTCAGCAGGGGTACCCTTCCTCGCAGTCTGCCTATCAACGACCATCCTCTGTTTCCCTTTATCAACAGGGGCACTATAAGGTTTAGGGCGACTCTGCTGGCCCTTGGCTTTCCTATCATTCACTACCCTATAGTGAGCCTTCGTATCCTCTTCATAGATCCGACAGCTATTCACCAAATCCGGAAAAACTCTGATCTGCTGATACCCAATCGCCCTCTTAATGTCGGGCCTCAAACCGTTCTCGAACTTGATGCATTTAGAAAACTCCGCGGTCTCAGCAGCATAGTGCGGATAGAACTTCGCCAACTCTACAAACTTGGCAGCATACTCGGTCACTGACATATTTCCTTGCTTCAGCTCAAGGAACTCGATCTCTTTCTTCCCGCGAACGTCTTCCGGAAAGTACCTCCTCAGGAACTCTCTCCTGAACACAGCCCAAGTCACAACAGCCCCATCTTGCTCTAGGCTAGGTAACATGCTGACCCACCAATCATCAGCTTCCTCAGACAGCTGATGTGTACCAAATCGCACCTGCTGGGCTTCGGTGCACTGCATCACTCTGAAAATCCTTTCTATTTCCTTAAGCCACGCCTGGGCTCCATCGGGGTCATACCTTCCCTTGAACGTTGGAGGATGATTCCTCATGAAAGTCTCCAACATCCTCGTCTCAGCATTCACGCCAGCATTTGCATTAGGTTGCTGTCCCACAGCATTAGCCATTGCTTCCAAAGCAGCAGCGAGAGCAGCATCGTTCCTTCCAGCCATCCTGATATTCTACAACAAATAGTAGCAGCAACATAAGATTTAGTAATACAAATATTAATAAAACTCGACAAGACTCTCTAATTGGCCGGACAGACCGACTTGCTCTGATACCAATTGTAACACCCCGTTTTCCCAACATAAAAATTTCTTAAACAATTATCAGAGTATGCAAACACAACAACGGGATATTACATGAAACATAATCCAAAACAATTAAATAATAATTTATTTAACCAATTTACTTCAAAACTTTGCAGCGGAAAAATACTTATAATTCATAAACGTTTGGCACGCAGGCCCCATAAAATATCTCAAAAGAGTTAGTTCCATCATTGCAAAATATCATAAAGATTCACGTAAAAGAATGAAGCATGCATATAATACAACCCCATCCCGTTACGTATCAGAGCGACCTAGAAGACACAGTGAGATAAGGCCACTCACGAAGCAACAGCAACTACGCACGATCACCTGCACTTGCCCACAAGGCGGCAATTCCAGCAGAAGGGGTGAGATTTCATAACAAAATAATATTAATCCACATAATTTAGAATAACAATTAACATCAAACATCAATAGCATTCTTGCATAATTTAATAACAATCAGCACATAACCACATAATCAACTTCATATCATCTTTAAGCAAGTAGCATAGATGGATAACACTTAACACGTAATCATATATTCAATCTTTATCAATAACATGACATCATAAATATGACCATGCGACAATGCTCTTAGACTCCTTATATGCATGTGGTACCAAACTTCATCATAAGTATTAATATAATTTTAAACGTGCGGAGGACAAAGCTCCTAATAAACGTGCGGAGGACAAAGCTCCTATCATGGTGAGGACTAAGCTCAATGTATGCTATGCATGGACTCAATTCAAAAACAACATTTATCCTTAATCACCTTATCAACATGCATCCAAGAAATTGGAGCTAAACAACAACTTATCATCGCATGTATATATATATCATACGTTTTCAGTTTAATAACATCAGCAGCATAATTCAAATCACAAGAACAGAATGATATCATTATATCAATTACAATTCAAGGCAACATAAACTTTATCATAATTGCACAAGGTATAATACTTTAATCCTTACTCAAAATTCACACATAAACTACTGAGCTCTGTACACATTATTCTCAACAATACCAACAGGTCTCAGTAGCCCTAAGGGGGGGGGGGGGGGGGGTCCTCTCCTAATCCAACGTACGAACAGGTCGCACAACTCTCAACCACCGCACTCTGGTAGTGTTCGCGAGGCGAGTGACTTAGCTCGCCGTGGCGAGCTGCCAGAAGCAACTCGCGAGGCGAAGAAAAGTGCTCGCTGTGGCGAGCTGCCAGAAGCAACTCGCGAGGCGGGGATAAGTACTCTCTGTGGCGAGCGATGAAGCTCATCACTCGCGAGGCGAGGATCACTGCTCGCCGTGGCGAGCGATGAATTTCGCTGCGGCCAGAACTGCTATTTTCTCCAAATTCACACGATTCACATGGTTCTAAGCCTTCTATTGATTCCAGAATTCATCCTAAACATTTTCTAAGGTCTAGGAACACTTTCTACATCAATTCAACCTACTCCAACCGTTAATTCATCAATTTCTAAGGTTTAGACCTAGTTTTCTCATTCTCTTAAATCAATCCTAATCCTTGTTAATTGCTATCAGAACTACGCTAATCAATATCACAGAGTTATTAGTCCCACCCTTACCTGGATTGAAGCAGCAAACCGCAGGTCTCCTTCTCTTCTCTTCTCACGCGTGCGTGCGTTTTCTCTCTTTCTGTTTCCAAAGTCTGAAGCGTTACTGACTTCCTAACCCTAGTTGCCTTATTTATACTGCCAACAAATCTTATCTTATTTACTCTTTCTCCCACATAACTCTCTAAAATCCAAAACTAACCCACAACTAAATATTTTATTTTCTTTTCAAATCTTATTTTATTTAACAATAAAATAAGTCTCTTAACTTATCCTTAGCATTATAACTTATCACCAAATCATCCAAAATATATCAAAACACATCAAAACATATCAAAACACTTATATATTATATAAATATAATATAATCACCTAAACTCGATTTAAATAAATACTAAAACGAACGTGGGCGTTACAGCAGACTAACGAAAAACCTAGTCTACATTGTTTCCCCACTCTAGAGACATAAACACATGAAATAACCATTCCAAATACCTGGGTACCACCCACTCGCTGCCTAACCAACTACAAAGCATATACCAAACCATGGATGCAACCTCATACGTGACAAATAAATGATTGGCTAACACCTTAAGAAAGAGAAATTTTTTCGATCCTCGCACAATAACAAGTATTGTGCCTGTTTTATGAAAAATAAATCATCAAACCACAAAGACCGCACTTAATCGATTTTTACTCATATCAACAAAATTTCTAAACAAAGTTTCATAAACGTGTTTCCTGACTTTATCAAATTAAACTAAAGCAAGATAGAGAAAGTTGTGTTGGGATTAGATTTAAACAGTTATTCCTCCTATGTTTTGTTTTAATCGATCGTATACTTTTCATGCTTCAGATATAACTCAACTTATCCCTCGTCATATGTCTTCGTATATATCTGGTTAAAGATGCAAGATCTATTGAACCAACTTACTGTAACGCCCCATTTCTATTTAATTATTTTAGTTGATGTTTGAGTATTTCTATTTGATATATATGATTTATATGAATTATATGACCTTTTGGTGTGGTGTGTGTATTTAAATAAATATTTGTGTTTTATCTAAATGAATGTTATTTGTTTTATTTAATAAAATTAGGAGGAAAATAGTATTTATTTGGTTAAAGGGGAGTTATTATAATTAATTAGAAGTTAAAAGAAAATTAGTGGGGGTTACATATTAAATAGGAGAATTAAGGGAGTTAAAGGAAAAGAAAATAAGTTATGTTTTGGGAGAATGAGAAAGAATTAGTCAGACACATTTTTGTACGTGCAATGGAAAGAAAAACATAAGCTTTTGGGAGAAAAAGGGAGAAAACAAGAACAAGAGGGAATTGCTAGGGGAGAGCTTGAATTTGCTGTAGCTTGTTGTGTTCATCTAATCAGGTAAGGGTGAGGTTAACTTTCAATCAATAATATATATGTGATTTCTGAAATTGAATTGAAAGTTGTGTTCTTGACCTAGGGTTAGAAAGTGGTGATAATTTGCAAAATGATGATGATTATGTTGTTGATTGCATGTTTCTGTGTTGTTTTGAGTATTATGTTGCATATAGAACCTATAAACATTGTTCTAATTCATTTTGGGTGATTGGGGGATCAAAATTGGGTTTTTGGATGAGAAAGGGCTTAGAAAATCGTAGTTTGAAACCTGCCCCGATGAAGCTTCGCTTGAAGCGAGATATTTCTCGCTTAAGCGAGATTCCCAGAATGCTGTCCAGATGAAATTTCGCTTAAGCGAGATGCAAGCGAACCCCGAGCGAGATTTCCCCAGACTTACGTCTTTTAGGTCGCTTGAAGCGAACCACGAGCCAAATCTGAGCGAGAGAGAACCAACCATTCTGTGAGGATCTCGCTTGAAGCGAGATGACCTTCGCTTGAAGCGAGATAGGTCCTGTAAGATCATTTTTTGAATTTTGCTTCGTGCATTAGGACATTAATTTAGGCATCCTAAACTGTTCCTTTGATTTGTTTAACCTTGTTTATGAAGTAAATATTATGAATGAAAGAGAAGCTATGTGAGTGCATGTATATATAAATAAATATGATTATATATGCTATGTCGTTGTTCCGTTGTTGTGTTGTTCCGTTGTTGTTGTCGTTGTTTTGTGTTGTCCAAGTTGGGGAGTGTGTCATAAATAAAGTAGGCACAGTTGTTGTTGTTGAATTGTCGTGGTGTAAGTCATACGTAGATGTATGCATTGTTGGTTGGTGATTGTTGTCGGTGTTGTCATGTTGTATGTTGATATACACAGTTGGAGTCTGATGCATTGTCATTCAAAGCGGTGAGAGCTTATGCTCTGGAACGCCTTGTCGTTCAAAGCGGGAGGACTCATGTCCTGGAACACTTTGTTGTTCAAAAGCGGTGAGGACCTCGGTCCTGGAATGCCATGTCATTCAAAGCGGTGAGAGCTTATGCTCTGGAACGCCTTGTCGTTCAAAGCGGGAGGACTCATGTCCTGGAACACTTTGTTGTTCAAAGCGGTGAGGGCTCTGCCCTGTATTTTGGTACCACAAGCATGTGCATTGTTGCATTGTCGTAGTTGTTGTGTTGGGTGAGTTGTCGACGTTGTTGATGTGTCGTTGGTGTTAAGTCGTTGTCGGTGTGTCGTCATCAAGAATGAAGTTGGTTTCGAATTGAATATAATTGAAGTAGTGTTGATAATCAAGTATGATGCTATATTTATATGTATATTTCTTATTGATGTTGTTGATGTGAATTTGTTGTTGTTTCTATGCATTTGATGAATTATATATATATATATATATATATATATATATTATTGTTGTTCGTGAATCTCACCCCTTCTGCTTGAAAATGTTGCCCTTCGTATGGGTAACTTGCAGGTGATCCTGAGTAGTAGGTGGTGGCTCAACGTCTAGGACTTGTTATGTATGGGATGGGATTCTATATTACTTTCACTCCTATGTATTGAATTTTGAGACATGATGATGTAGTTTTTGTTGAAACATTTTGATGAGGCCTTTGTGCCAAGATTTTACTTGAGGATTAATTATGATTGAAATGAATATTCCGCTGCAAATTTTTATAAGTTGGTTGTTGAATTTTAATAGTTTATTTCTATTAAAGAATTTTATATAAGCAGTGTAATGCTCCGTTTGTGGTTTAACTCTGATTTGCTTTATTTAAATTACGTATTTTTGGGAACAGGGTGTTACACTTACTTCCGATGCGAAAATAGAAAAATAACCAATTGTTTCAATGGCATACACACAAATAGTTATAGATGAATATAGACCTACATGTTATCTCTAACCTGATAGCACCTACACATAATTTAAACCATGTCCCTTAGATATTAAGAACAACTAAGGTTCAATCTATATAAAAAGATTAAATGTTGAACACTACATCGTTGGCAAAGTATTAAGAACATATTTTAACTAAATATTATATTGAATGCATAAATCATATACAGCGAGTACTACATACTGTCCTAGCTATTTACATACAATCCAAACACAAAAGAAATTTTATTTATTCATAGAATGCATCGCTAACAAAAGAAGGTTGATAGATGTTGGAGATGTATCAAAGTAATTGAATCAAAACATTCCTATCCCTCAAATGGTGTCTCACGCCTTCTTCCACCTTCTCTCTCTCTCTCTCTCTCTCTCTCTCTCTCTCTCTCTCTCTCTCTCCCTCCCTATTTGGATATGTTTTTGGCGATTTGGTTTTAATGAAATGAGCCAGACATCTATTTGGAGGTTATATCTTTTCAAGTTCGACATGGGTAGCTAGGCTTTCCTAGCGAATATAGTTTTTTTCCTTGGAGGGAAAACCCAAATCTCTTTAGATATTTTCTTAAACCACCTTAGTTCCCTATGCAAGCTAAAACTTGCCTAGCAAACCATCTTCAGCATTTCCTTCTAGAACTCTGTTTCGGCTCGTTATCACTTCGCTTACCTTGCCTAGAAAATCGAACTTCTAATGGGTGTGCTTGCCTTTCTTTGTTCTGTATTTGTGGAGTCATGTCAAAAACCTACAAAAAGGTGCAAGAAACAAACGTAATAGTTTACTGGCATAGTTTTCCAATATAAGTGTTATGGAAAATAACAATAATTTTGCACTTATCACTCCCACACCCCCTATAAAGGCCACACAACGAGTTACGTGCATTAGGAATAACCATACACTTGGTCTTATCAAGAAGAAACTACCACGAGAAGGACATATACTTTAGACATAACCCAACTCTTTCACACCTTGTGAAGGATACTGGCAATATCCTCTGGCCCGACTCCAACCCATAAAGTTGGACTAGAGAAGGTCTCGTAGGCATTCCGAATATAATAAATCCCATTTGGACTATGCTTCCACTTCCACGAGTCCACCCTTTTAGCTAAAACAACCTCATCCAAAATAGCCTTCAAATCCTCCACCAACACCTCTTATGACTCAAAGAAATCTCTATTTTAATAAGATTCCATTCCTATACATCAATCTCCCAAATTCGTATATGACCCATTACATTATTATTTTGGTTGGGGATCAAGAACAATATAAGGAATAAAAGCTTGAATGGGATCCGTCCCACCCATACATCCTCCCAAAAGAGATGTTTTCAACCCATTACGATTCCACCACCCCTTTGGTAAACCAATTTGACGACGATATAGGAGAAGATCCAAGAAAAGAAACTCATTTCCTCCACGTTCCACCACTTATCAAAGGAATACCACGTATACCTTGAGTCTAGGACACTGAATCAATGCCATCTCTGGAACTTAAAATCTACTTCCAAATACCATTACCCTCATCTAAGAGTCTCCACCACCATTTCCCTAGGAGGACTAGGTTAGACTGGGGAATATCCCAAATACCGAAACCACCCCTAGCCTTGGTTTTATTGACATCTAACCACCACACCCAAAAGATTTTGTCCCCTTCGATCATCGCCACAAAAATTGCCTTTGAAAGTGGGAAATTTATTTCCAAACCTTTGCTTTCATCTTCATAAAGGAAAGGAAAAATAATTGGGATTGAATTCATCAACGAATTAAGTACAACACTCTCTCCAAGACTGACAAAATAATTAGTTAAAGAGGAAAGCCTCTGAGAGATAAGGTTCAATAGAAGTTTTGTAATTCTTCTAAAATAGGGGTTGGCTCCCACGGGAGGCCAAGATACTCGAAAGGGACGAAACCTAGCCTGCATTGAAGAACCCCTCTGTCATCTTTAAAAAGGACTCATCTAGCTGTATCCTAATTAAGTATATTTTAACAAAATTAACACAGAGACTAGAGGAAAGCTCAAAGTAACGGAGCATAGCCTTTATAGTCCAAAGGTTTCCCATCGTTGGCTCCCCAATCAAAATAGTGTCAACCACATAATGCAAATTGCACACCACCAATATTGAGGAACCAACTTCGTTGCTTCAAAAAAAATTATGACGTACCTTGCTTGTCGAATTACAAGATTTTTCCATAAAGTACTCATAACACCTATAAATTTTGATTTTGGGAGGAAACATAATTACATCACTCAATTGAAATAAATACAAAATGTTCCTTAAACCATGAGAAACTTCTCTAAAACTCATTGATAATGACTCAGCTGTCTAATAAGCTGACTCAAAAAAATGCTGAAAATAATAGAAGATGACATGTCGGCACAACCCCAAACTTAATTGGTAAGGTTGAATAAGGCTTTGGAGACATTACAAGTTGTAGAAATTGTGTCCCAAGTCCTAAGATCAAGCGGAGAACGAAAACACTCGCTCCGTGCAAATAAGGGTAGTTTCTGCACCTAAGGCCGAGGCCACGCACCCCGTTTCTGCCTCGTGCGCTTGTAATATAGAGGTTTTTGCTCTATTACAGCTTCAAGGTGCCCCTTGCTTAGCTACATGCGCCTACTCGTCTTGCTTTGAAAAAATACATCTTTTTGTTGTATTTTCCATAAGGGTTGGGGGAAATCGTACAATTTTCTAACCTAAATTCAACAGAAAATGTGCGTCTTAATATATAACTTTCCACACATAAATATTCATTTAGAACTTGTCGGTTCAAGAGGAAATTAGGTACTTGGAGAATCAAGGAGGAGTCTCATATCTCATAGACTTTTTTTCTTATGTATGTTTAATATCTTTTTTTACAATGTCTTTTGTTACCATGAGTAAGTAAGCACCTTTTGATTAGGGTTTTAAGATGATCCTCTATTTATTTTTTGGATTTTATTAAGGCAAGTCATTTATTTAGTTATAATCTCAATTATATTTAATTTAAGATGACCCTCTATTTATATTTTGAATGTAGACCATGGTTGAAAGCTTATGACTTTCCTGAATCTAAATCGTTGCATATGAATTGTATTCTAATGTGTTTTATTTATCATGGATAATTAGAGTATGTGGTTAGCTTCTAAAATTTGTGTCTTGTGTGATTCCTTTAGATGTATGTGGTTAGATTTTAAGTTGGAGGATGGCGCACCCACTTGACCACAACGCCAACGTTGAGGCCAC
The DNA here is from genome assembly GCA_958299785.1 of Medicago lupulina. Taxonomy (NCBI): domain Eukaryota; kingdom Viridiplantae; phylum Streptophyta; class Magnoliopsida; order Fabales; family Fabaceae; genus Medicago; species Medicago lupulina. The sequence continues at coordinate 43,795,043 of OY283142.1, forward strand.
TCTAGAATAACTAGATTACATCGATGAAAAAAGGAACTTTGCCGCCCTAAGAGAGGTCGCTATCAAACAGGCTACTGCTACCTAATACAACAGGAAAGTAAGACCCAGAGACTTCGACCCAGGACGCCTCGTCCTCCGTCGGGCAGACATGGGCAACAAAAACGCCTACGAAGGGAAACTGGCAGCTAATTGGGAAGGACCATACAGAGTCACTGCCAACATAGGGACGGGTGCCTACATCCTCAAATCATTGGGAGGCCTCCAAATCCCGAGGACATGGAACGCCGACAAACTCAAAAGCTATTATAGCTAAACACTGGTAGTCTCGTATCATCTATGTAAATACACTATAACTTTGTAATATGAGTATTTGTATATATGCATTACAAACACTAATAAATAGGCGTCCTTCCCAAAAGGAAACACGTTAGTTGCAAATTTGTTCTTGTTTCATGCTTAACAGATTCCAATGCCGCATGCGAGGGTCGCACCCTCCAGAGGGCGAGCGTTAAGGTCTCTAATCTCAAGTAGAACAAAAAAACCTCGCGTCCGTTGCAGGACCCGCCTAAGGGGCTAGCCAACCCAAGGTAGAGTGTCTCGCTCCTAAATTCGCTTGAAGGGGAAATAAGCCTTGGTCGAACGTGTTTCCCTGCACGACCAATAAAACGAAGAGAAAGATACCGCCGCATGAAACAAAATGCATCAGTGCAGACCTAAAGATACCGTTGCATGAAAGAAAATACAGTAGTTCAGACCTATAGATACCGCCGCATGAAACAAAATGCATCAATGCGGACAAATATCAACCAGGCGCCACATGGAACAGAATGCATCAACGTGAAAAGCGCCAGGATCTCGAATTCGGCGCCGCATGAAACAAAATACAGTGGAGCAGACAAACCAGTCAGACGCTGCATGAAATAAAATGCACCACCGTAATCCGGACGAAGGGCCCGAGCATTCCTTCCCAACGTATCATACACTCAAAATCGTGGCATGAAATAAAATGCGCGGACAATAAAAAATGTGGCATTAAATAAAATGCGCGGATACAGAGGGATAGGAAAAGCTCGGGCGACACAGCAAAAACAAAAAAGGAAATAAAAAGGCATTCAAGCTTCTTTTCATTTAAACATTCGAATCAATTACAAGAGGAGCCGCCAAAGCGGAATTACGGAGGAAAATCACTCTAAAGACTAAAAGGCATCCAAGCTTCTCTTCAACATACGGCGGCGGCTAAAGAAACTTCTATCTAGACCCCTTCGGACCGCCCAGACAATGAATCACATTCAACCTCGGACGGACACCCATAATTATTTAAAAAGCAAAAAACATGCAAATAACCAACCCCCGGACCCCATCAAATTCAAATCTTTTTTAAATCAAAGTCGTCAAATAATTTAGTGAGACAGGAAATATATTGTCTCAAAAAATAGAGCAAAAAATATTTTCTTCAAATCAAAAAGTGGAAATATATTGTCTCAAAATATATTAAAAAATATTCTCTTTAAATCAAAAAGTGGAAATATATTGAGCAAAATATATTTATTTTTTTTGGTACAAGAGCAAAAAATATTTTATTTAAAATAAAAAGTGGAAATATATTGTCTTAAAAGATATTAAGCAAAAAATATTCTCTTCAAAACAAAAAGTGGAAATATATTCTCTCAAAATATAGAGCAAAAAATAGTTTCAAGTTATTAATAATAATTAGAATAGTAAAACCATAAATAGTCTTCTGTGGTTTGTTTTACTGAGAAAAAATTACTGTAGATGATTTATTATTTTATAATCCTAATTTTAATACCCTCAAAATATCCTAATTTTAATCAAATTTAAAATATTATGACCAAAGTGTAACATTTTAAATATAATTAACTATAATAAAAAATTATAATTCGTTTGTTGAGATTTCTTGATTGATATATATTGTAACAGTGATTATTTTCTAGAGAGAATGTTGTATCCTTTTAATACACATGGGTTTTGACATTATTCACCAAATGATATAAAATAAAATCGAATAAAAAATATAATATTTGGAAATATTATTGTTTTTTTTTACAAGTATAGTTCGAAATATTTATTCACTTTTTTTAAGTTTAGGTTAAGAACAAGGCACGCAGCACAATAAACCTTGTGCAATCAGCCTTATATAAACCACCCACTGCTTTACCAAAACTTCTTCACATTGAAAACCTCCTGTGTTTCATCACGTATTGAGCACATTACACTATGGCTTTTCCAAGAAAAATTCATCGCTTAGCCATCCTACTTCTCGTGTTCATATTCCCACGCATTGAAGCCTACAATGGCGGGTTCACCGCCAAATTGATTCCTAGAAACTCTTCCAAAGTTTTTTTCAATCGAAACACTGTCCAATCCCCCGTGAGTACCTATCGTTATGATTATCTCATGGAACTCTCAATCGGAACTCCACCGGTAAAGATCTATGCTCAAGTAGATACCGGTAGTGACCTTATATGGTTCCAATGCATTCCTTGCACTAACTGCTACAAGCAACTAAACCCTATGTTTGATCCTCAGAGCTCCTCCACTTACTCCAACATCGCACGTGGATCAGAGTCTTGTCCTAAAGTCTTTTCAACCTCGTGTTCTCCTGATCAAAACAATTGCATCTACACCTATTCTTATGTCGACGATTCCAAAACACAAGGAGTGTTGGCACAAGAAACACTTACCTTAACATCAACCACAGGGGAACCAGTGGCATTTAAAGACATTATTTTTGGATGTGGTCACAACAATAATGGTTTTGTCAATGATAAAGAGATGGGTATAATAGGTCTTGGAAGAGGACCCTTGTCATTTGTTTCTCAAATAGGTTCTTCCCTTGGAGGCAACATGTTTTCTCAATGTTTGGTTCCATTCCATACTAACCCTAGTATTTCAAGCCCAATGAGTTTTGGTAAAGGAAGTGAAGTATTAGGGAATGGTGTGGTTTCTACACCTTTGGTTTCTAAAAATACACACATGTCATTCTATTTTGTTACCCTATTAGGAATTAGTGTGGAAGGTATTAATTTACCCTTTAATGGAGGTTCTTCTTTAGAGCCTGCTGCAAAGGGTAACATGCTAATTGATTCGGGGACACCGACAACTCTTTTACCAGAAGATTTTTATCACAGACTGATGGAACAAGTGAGGAAAAAAGTTGCATTGGATCCCATAACATTTGATCCAAGTTTAGGTTTCCAACTTTGCTATCGGACACCGACTAATCTTAAAGGACCGACGCTAACAGCTCATTTTGAAGGTACTGATGTACTTTTAACACCAACTCAAATCTTCATTCCGGTACAAGATGGTATTTTCTGCTTTGCATTCAGTAGCACTTTTAGTAACGAATATGGCACTTATGGAAGTTATCTGCAGTCAAATTATTTGATTGGGTTTGATTTGGAAAGGCAAGTGGTTTCTTTCAAGGCCACATATTGCACCAACTACAAAGGTGCACCTTCTGTTAATGGGGTGCTCCCCAATTTTTTTTCTTCATCCACGTACTTGCTCCTTTTAACCCTTTTACTACTTATATTACAAAATTAATCTTTCTATCATTGCACTGTATGAAATAAATGGCAAGGCAATGCTGTACTTTTTTGTTATTTTTTTGGTAGACCCATGAATGCTTCTTTTATCTTGACTTGGTAATTCCAAAGTGTTTGCTTCAATTTAGACTCAAGTTAACATGTTTGACTTCATCTTTAAGATTGGGCTTAAGAGTCTTGTCGCGTCATTTTTCAGAGATCAAGGCTATTTAATTAGGTTTTGACTGGGTCCGGGGGTTGATTATATTTAGGGAAGGTATTAGCATCCTAAATATTCGTAGTACCTACGAGAACCTTTCGACTTTATTTCTTTTTGTGCGTCCTTTGCCTATGTACCCGTGAGGAATCAGAACTCGTAGTTCGGGGTAAAAATTACTGTTTGATTGGTTTTGTGTTTTTATTAGTTTTGAAAAAAGGTTTTAAAATAAAAAAGTCAAGTGGCAAATAAGAGTTGGTTTATATTTTATATTGAAAGAAAAATGACTCAAAGTAGGATTAAAAATTGATTTGAAATTTGATTAAGAAAGAAAATAAAAAGAACGGTCACTTGATCTTGGATCAAGGTTTATTATGAAAATATTTTTGTGAATTTTTGGTTATTTGCATATTTTTGTTATTTTTTGAATAATTGAAGCTTAAATAAAACTAACGTAGCAATAAAAGTAAGAGGGTGAGAATTTTGTAGTAATGTTGGATCCCCACAAAATCTCCTAACCTAATCTAATTTTTTGCATTTTGTGATACATATAAAGCAGTAAAGAAATAAAAGACACACACGCACACTTTTCTCATTTATGATTTACATTAACCTAGAGTACATTCTAAGGGCTATGCAATAAAATAAATGACAAAATTTAAATATGCATATGATGATATAAGTACTAAAATGTGATGCAAAATAAAATAAAAATGCGTGAAAGACATAAACTAAAATGAAATAGAAAATAAATGGAGCAGGGGTGCGGCATTAATAGGGGTGCAGGAATTAAAATGAAAGAAGCAGATTGAGCTTAGGGATTCAATCAAGGCTGTTTGATCAAGATCGGAAGACCCTGATAAGATCACAAAGTGATGCAACAGAGGCCTTCAGATTAAAATCCAAGGGGATAGGGAGACGAGGGTGTATGGGAAACCATACACCCTTGCACACATGATCCAAAGGTTATGTAAATGGAAATTCCCTTTCAGGTTTCTTCATTCTGCTCTCCGTTTTCTCTCTCCTCTTCTTAATTCTCTCGTTCTTCTTTCTATCTTCTTCCTTCTACATTCTTTTTCTTTTATTTTTTTTTTTAAATAAACAACAACAAAAAAAGGTTAAAACTCTATATCTATACAAAGAAAAAAGAAGAGAACTAAACCCTTTTTGGATCTGTTTGTTTTAGGATTATGTTGTGTGAGATTGGATCACGGTCTTGTACCTGGCTGTTGCTGGATTGTTGATGTTTGTAACCGATTTGGTTACGGCTGTGCTAAGGTTTTACGGTTTGGATACAACTGGGTTATGGATCGGTTGGTTTGGATTGTGTGGCTTCTGGGTTTGGTTTTAATGTTGTGATTGAGATTGTGATGCTGATTTTTTTTTGCAGGTTGCTTTTGCTTGCCGGTTATGTGTTTGTGTGCGTTTTTTGGCTGTATGTTTTGATCGTGCAATCCGGCCCCCCTTTTCGATACTGTTTGTTGTTGTTCTTTAAAGCCCCCCAAAAATTTCTAAAAGGAAAATGGATTAATAGACATTGATGTGGTTTGAATGGAATTGATGATATTGAAAACGCATTTGGCAGTGAAAGGAAATAAAGAGTAGACTTGAGACTAATTGCCTGTGATTGTGGTACGGAGAAGAAATTGGACCAAGACACATATTTTTTATTTTTGGACTCTTAAAAAAAAAGTAATAAAAAAAAGGGAAATAAAATAACTTAGATAAATTAAAATTAAAATAAATGAAAAGATGGAAATTAAAATAAACTAAACAATAAAATAAAGTGAGAAAAAGGCTCGAATCGGAACAAAAATGAGGTATTTTAAGATACATTTCTGCCGAATTTTTCTCTGAAAAGTCAGAGAATATTCTGGGTCAGAGGGTGTATGAATGTAGGTTCTTAGGCCAAAAATTGGGGTATGACAAGTCTCTTCTAGGTTAATGTTGGTGATGATAAAAGTAAAAAATCTTTCTATTATTTTCTTGTTTCTTTGGTGTTGATAATTCACTTTTTAAAGTGAATAAATGGGAAATTTGGGTTGAACCCGTCCCTTACATATTGAAGTAATTTTATAAATTGGGATGCTTACGAATACTATTTTCATGTTTCAAATATAAATATGAATTATTACCTATATAATGTAAAAAATATAAACAAAATTCTCTAAACTTTACCTTGAATTATTTTACACGTCATCTACCATTAATGTGTCAAAATGAATTTGACTTGATATTGGTATATGTGCGAATCTCTTTTTCTTAAAAGAGTAACCGAACCTGCTCCATCTTAAAATCAATTTCATTACTTATTATTAATATATTATAACTGCCTTTTATTGTGGAGAAACAGTTATTCAACAGGAAAATATATTCTTTCTATAATAATAAACTCATAAACGTGTTTTCTTACCTACACTGAAAAAGTATTTTTCCTTTTTTCTTTGATCTTTCACAAAAATACTAGGTGCCTGAGTTACTATTTGTGTGTACTTCTCGTGTCTTGATAGCCTCGGTACGATTACCACCGAGAGGAACCTGTTGTATTCTGGGGGAGTTGCGCAATTCTGCGGATAATTCCTTAGTCCAGTGACGTAGTCACGCCTCAGGTTTATTTCACAGTTTGTTATTTTTGCAGGTTAATCATTTTCCGGTCATCCGCTTCAACATAAGGTACCATACCATTAAATAATGTGTGTAAATATTTGTAGTAAAAAGATTTGACTATAAAAAGCTAATAATTACTCTTTCATAGATTTGATGAAGTCGATGTGTAGTATGTCTGGATAGGTTCCGAAAGAGAAGCTAGAGTACCAGATAGGGGTGTGCAAAAATGTGGTTAACTGAATTGTATCCATAAACTGAACCAAACTGGACTGCAAAAAAATTGAACTATATTAAATGGTTTATGAACTGAACCACTTTTTAAAACTAGTTCTAGTTCAGTTTAAAACCGGTTCAGAACCGGTTCATATTTATGAACCTTTTTTAACCAATACAAATAAAATTACAATATGTTTTTTTTACTGGAAAGTAAAGCAATAATAAACATAATTAATCCTTGACCCATAATTAACCAACGAAAATCTTTAGCTTAATCTTCCTTCTAATCTACTCCCTCCGTCCCAAATTGTATGACGTTTTGGGCATTTTACACATATTAAGAAATGCAATTAATATTGTGTGGAAAAGAGATATTACGAGTTGTTTTACAAAATTGTCCTTGATAAATAATATGGGAAAGATAAATTAAAGAATTGAAAGAAGAGAGAGTAATAAATAGTTAAGGTTATAATAGGAAAAGTAACATTAATGTTACATTTGTAATACCCCGCTCGTCATTTTAGGAATGCATCAGTCGGAAGTGTGTTAGAGAACATTATTCATGAATTCAAGTACGAAAGAGAATGTTATTATGCAAAGTCAGTGTAAACGCGAGATAAGTATCAGTGTCCTTTTGAACGCGAGTAAGACTGAGGGTATAAGGGTATTTTCGCACAAGAGGTATATAAGGATGTTAGAGTTGGAAACTTCATTCTTGGCCATGTCCTTCTCTCACTAAAATGAAGCATGAAACTTTTCTCCTCCTTCTCTCTAAGAAGTGGCGCCACCGTCCCTCTCTTCTCATCTATTGCAAAACACCTTTCCTGATGGTTTGAGCTTAAGACAAGAATGATAGTTTTAAAGGAGTTTGAAAGAAGGATTTAGTGTCCGAGTATGCGGCGTCCAAGTAAGGATCTTGAAGAATGTCGGTATATGAATGCTTGATGGAGTCCTTTTGTATGGAAAGTTTCCTGAGACTCTGAAGAATTTGAAAGAACTTGGATCATGAGTATGCTTGTTTAACCCTTGTGTATATGAATTGTTATTTGAATGATGTTCTTATGACCGTGCAAATTATTTTAATTAAGGTATGTTTTCTGGATGATCCTGATGTCTTAAGTTGTTAGAGGTTGAAGAAGGATATGAAAATTTTATTTCTTCATTTTCGGTACGAAGAAATTTCGCTAATAGCTAGATGATTTCACTATCAGCGAAATTCCCCGAAGTCAGTTAGCAAATAATGGAACTGTGGTGGCCAAGACAGAGCCATTTCGCTATCGACGAAATTTTGGCGAAATTGACACACCAAGTTTTATTATTGTCTAACTTCTGGGCTTAGAGTACCACTTGTTTAATACGGATCGAAACTCTCGATCTCTAACGACATAAGGGGACATCACAACCAAGCTTTTCAAGTTAAATGCATGGGACATACGAACGTCTTTCATTAACAACAATGCTTAAGAGAATTGGGTACAAGTTACATTAGCCTCTCAGATGTTCCAGCGAATTGATTCATCAGTCTATCAATCGGGATTGTGCGGACTTAGTGGATACGCTCGAGTTAGTGTGGTGATTGGTTACTATCAAGCAGGTAGACTACGGACCCGAAATAACTAGTCTGACACGTAGCGAGGATAGCTTTGACTCTGAGAAGACCAGTTCTGGTGATTTGGGGAACTACTCTAAGATGATATGTTGGAACTCAGTGAATGTTAAGTGGCCTCTAAATTTCGAGGACGAAATTTCTTTAAGGGGGGTAGAGTGTAATACCCCGCTCGTCATTTTAGGAATGCATCAGTCGGAAGTGTGTTAGAGAACATTATTCATGAAATTCATGTACGAAAGAGAATGTTATTATGCAAAGTCAGTGTAAACGCGAGATAAGTATCAGTGTCCTTTTGAACGCGAGTAAGACTGAGGGTATAAGGGTATTTTCACACAAGAGGTATATAAGGATGTTAGAGTTGGAAACTTCATTCTTGGCCATGTCCTTCTCTCACTAAAATGAAGCATGAAACTTTTCTCCTCCTTTTCTCTAAGAAGTGGCGCCACCCTCCCTCTCTTCTCATCTATTGCAAAACACCTTTCCTGATGGTTTGAGCTTAAGACAACTACCTACACGGATTTGGGACAAGTAGAAGCAAGGTTTTGGCTTGGAATGCAACTAAGAAACATCAATGGATAATCAAGAGGCTAGGGTTGGAGTTGTGTGAACTTGAAGGCTGAAACTGTGTTAGTTGCTACAACAATTAGAGGTGAGTTCTTAGTTAGCAGATCTACCTCTGATTATGTAATCTCTAAGTAAGAAATTGTGTTTTAGCTAAATTCTAAGTTAGGTTTTGAATATGAATTAGAACCCCTTTCTGCTAGAATCTGCTAGATTGTGTTAATTGTTGCCATGAATGAATGCTTTGATGTTTCCTATGTGTTCTGGATGTTATGCATGCGTTAATGGCTCGAAATCTAGTGTTTCTGCATCAAAATACGATTTTCTGCAGGTCTGTTACGGATGAACTTCGCTTAAGCGAACAGCACACAGAATGGAAAGCCCAGTTCGCTTACCAGTTCGCTTGAGCGAACTCCTCAGCGAACAGCTCGCTTGGAACTTCGCTTAAGCGAGTTGGGCCAGGGCAGCTTGTCCGAAAAACTGTTTTCTAACGCATCAGTGCCATCCGAAACATACCTAACATAATTTTAACGTACATGACCTTCGAAAGGAAGTAGAAACACACGGTATCAAGCCATAACAATGCAAACATCGTACTTTTTATCGAATCTGGAATTCATGGCAATAATCACACCAAGGCAGAGAATAGTCTTAAGTTATGACGTGTTTAGGTTTATAGTAGGCTATGGGTAGGAATGCAGGTCTAGGGGTGAGTGAGTCTTAGAGCCTCGACTTAGATAGTCGAGAACTAGTAAGAAATCTTAAGAATACAGTCACTAGGTACCTTTTATGATACGACATCGAGCGGCGAGCTAGTTTAAGATCCATATGCTTATGTTATGCTATGCCTATGTTTATGATATGTTGGACTATGAACAAAACTATGTTTTATGCTAGGCCATGTCGTGTCTCTTACTATCCATGCTAGAATGGGATACCGGAGGTTCACACCAGGTGAACGATTTAGCCGTAAGGAAGCCGCACGACATGGTGGAGTCTGATGTTCCCTAGCTAGGTTCATCGGTTATGTATGGGAATATACTCGGGGTTACTCCACTCGACTATAATCCGTAAAATCAACTCAGATAATCATTTAGACCTTATAAATGAATTGCATATGATTATGTTACGATTATGACTATGTTACGATTATGTTTATGCTATGAGGTTAGATACGTATAGCTTAGGCTATAGAATTAGTTAAGTATGTGTACCGACGACGACCTTAGGTTTCCCTAATCGTCCGGTCTAGTTCCGTGTCATGAACATGTTAGATTATGTCTTGATGCGTTTAGTGCATCTTAAGTTAGCGGTCCTAGGATCCCTAGACCGCCATGACACGAAGGAAGCAAATAAGATGACCCCTTTGACGGCTTTAGCTATGCACGACCGTCTATGTAAGCCTCACACACGACGCCCAACAGTCAGATAGCGTCCTAGACACATGGTGACTATAGGTTTCCCCGAAGTCACCTATAGCCTAGGATTAGGAGAACTCACTGAGACATTATGTCTCATCCCAATCCTTATTTGTTTTAGACTAGTAGAGCAGTTGAGCAAGTTTATCGCCGGATGGATATTCAACAATGACTCGTTCGTACCCGCTGCAGGATGTTCGCAAGGATTTCAAGATTGTACTTTTAATATTTGGATTGTTGTATGGTATCTCTGATGTACGAACGTGAATTTGTTGTATACAATATTCATTCGAAGTAATTTAAGTTGTAAATTTTAATGTATCCAGTACTAAGTTAATGCACATGCTAAACTTTCTAGATACGTTTTGTATGGGTGTTACATTTTGGTATCAGAGCAGGTCGATTCAGATCGTGCCTTGGGTCATTAAGTTTCAACTAAGGTAGTGAGACTATTGGGTTCCGGGTAAATGTTCTAATTGTCATTGTTAGTTGAGCCTGATCAACTCAATTTAGCGTTCGACGGTTAGGACAGATACCTGAGAGCTGAATAGGACCTAGGAGGAACGAAGTATGTAACGGAGATTAACTGACTAGTATGGACTCGAAACAAGTGAAAGTAAGAATTAATTTATGCCAGAAGGCGGTCGAGGAATTATGCAGCCGAAGTTAGTTTCCTCCAAGAACGCAAGTTCGATATTTATCAGTTATAAGAGAATTTCGGAATGGGGAAGTTGTCATACGTTGACGAAATCAGAAAGTGCTCAGGGATAGTAGTATGTGTAAGGTTCTAACGTTTGGAGTGTCGATCGAATCAGCAGAGTATCAAGACAAGTTGTAGTAGCGGGAGAAGTTGCGACTTTATGTTAAGCATTAGAACGACGAAGGCGTTGATTTCCGATGTGCCGTGAATTGTGTCGATTGACGTTAATGCTTGTCATGCAAATGTTGTTAATTATTTTCTTTATAATGCTAGGGATGAACAATGTGCATTGGGTTACTTGCGAAATAAGATTTGTATGTAAGAATCGTTTTCTTTAAACACTAAACTTAAGAAACTCGCCAATAGCCAGCCTGGGGACAAAAATTACAGCTTTCTCAAAAACTGTTAACTCGTCGATAAGGTCCACAGTGGTTACTGGGGTTGTCTTCACAATCTTTTAAGCGATGAAAACTTTTCATGACATCAAGTATCGAATGCACATCACATCCTAAGATTCCCAAAGAAAAAGGCGTAGACAAGCATTATCGGGATCAATTCGGTTCAAGGTGACGTTATGATTTAACGTGCTAAGTATTAAGGAGAAGCTTGGATTAAGAGTTTCAGAGTTCTGGCATGTGAAGTAGACGTATCAGAGGAGAATACTTGAGGTAAGAGGTTAAAGTGGTAGAGATTTATGCAGGACCACATGATCTTTGGATCTTGTGAGGCTGTGGTTATTTCTCAATCTGTGTTTTGTTTGAGTAACCTGCTAAGGCTCGCTACGATGATGAATCTTAATTACGGAGTTTGAAAATAGAAACGAGCATACGAGTAATTGGGGTTGACATTCTTTGACTAAATGATTCTGTAGGTCCCGGTCCGGCACAACTCGCACAGAGCGTGCTGAACTCACTAGGAGCGATGCTTGATGACACAGATGTGTTGTCGACTCGTTCCGTGGTTCTATGATGATGTCTGGGGCTCAGATTCATTATGTGATAAAGATTCGTCAACGCCAATAACCCGTGTGCTAGTCCTATGGAAACTTCTCGAGAAAGAAATCAACGAGTAAGCAACGATATGATTAAGCAAGACATAGAATGTGAGAATACGAAGGTGCAAGGTGGAATGTTCAAGGGAAGCATGTACAAGTACTTGTTAAGCCTTCGGTGGGAATTCGTAAGGTGGATTCATGGAAATGAGAAACACGAGGTAAGCAGAATGCTAAGACCCACTCGTTTCGATGGATGAACAGTTATGATTGAATTAGGATGAGGAATCAGAGTAGCGCAGCAGAATAAGGTAAAGGTTTGAGGTTGTGTGAACTCACTTGTGTATGTTATATTTTGGAATCCTGGTACCCTATTGCCAATTATCGTTAGACATATGTAGTTTGTTGTCATGCATTGATTCAAAAATGTTTTTCAAACACTGGAAATGTATTGTACATTTTAAGACTTGACAATTGAGGTTACTATGCTAAAATCAGAGTTTTCTGCATTCTGAACTGACGAACTTCGCTTAAGCGAGTCCCTGTTTGCTTAAGCGAGTTCTTGACAGAATTGACATATCCGTACGCTTAGCAGTTCGCCTAAGCGAACTCATGAGCGAACTATACGCCTAGAAATTCGCTTGAGCGAACAACGTCTGAACAACACATTTTAAAACCTTCTTTGTAGTCAGAACTCGGTCCAGCGTAATTCTTTGTAACTTTTATAACTCAATGAACCCTCAAGGTCAAGAAACTAATGTACAATACATGATAAGATTTCATGTGTGAGAAGCATGAAAAACAATGACGTATTTCTAACAATGAGCGGCATAAGGGAGTCGGGTAAGATGTTTGCGGTTGACGACGAATACCTGAGTATGGGAATGTCTACGAGCAAGTTTCAACTATCAGATTTCATACGGAGAAGTTCTTACGCCTTACACCATGCTTGATAAACAATGACGATATTTGCTATAGTTATGTTTGACTATGATTTTTATGACTCCTATAATTGAATATGTAATAAGGGACTTGGGAAAGGAGTTTATTTTAAAAATATGACGTTTTCACTTTTTCTAAAACCAATGACGCACAGCGTAAGCGAGTAATCTCACTTGATGACGTGTAAGCTTCGAAACCAATTCGTCATTGGCGAACTTGGGGCGAGTTTTACGACTTTTCTTTTAAAAACAAGGCAGTGACTCGTCCTGTGGTTTTGAAATACGGTCATTGGATTCAAATTGAAATACTCTTTGAGGTTCTGTATTACTCCATTCCAAGGACCCGCATTTTTATGTTTAAAATTTCTGAACGAACTATCAAGACAAGTATCGTCATTATCTATCAACACACGGCGCTAGAGGAGTATGTGGGCCAAGACTACCTATGGATGTTATGTATATCGGCGTATTCGACTTCGTCTCTCATGTCAGATTTTATGAGTTACCGTGAGGTCGGTGGTATTAAATTTGAGACAAGAATGATAGTTTTAAAGGAGTTTGAAAGAAGGATTTAGTGTCCGAGTATGCGGCGTCCAAGTAAGGATCTTGAAGAATGTCGGTATATGAATGCATGATGGAGTCCTTTTGTATGGAAAGTTTCCTGAGACTCTGAAGAATTTGAAAGAACTTGGATCATGAGTATGCTTGTTTAACCCTTGTGTATATGAATTGTTATTTGAATGATGTTCTTATGACCGTGCAAATTATTTTAATTAAGGTATATTTTCTGGATGATCCTGATGTCTTAAGTTGTTAGAGGTTGAAGAAGGATATGAAAATTTTATTTCTTTATTTTCGGTACGAAGAAATTTCGCTATCAGCGAAATTCCCCGAAGTCAGTTAGCAAATAATGGAACTGTGGTGGCCAAGACAGAGCCATTTCGCTATCGACGAAATTTTGGCGAAATTGACACACCAAGTTTTATTATTGTCTAACTTCTGGGCTTAGAGTACCACTTGTTTAATACGGATCGAAACTCTCGATCTCTAACGACATAAGGGGACATCACAACCAAGCTTTTCAAGTTAAATGCATGGGACATACGAACGTCTTTCATTAACAACAATGCTTAAGAGAATTGGGTACAAGTTACATTAGCCTCTCAGATGTTCCAGCGAATTGATTCATCAGTCTATCAATCGGGATTGTGCGGACTTAGTGGATACGCTCGAGTTAGTGTGGTGATTGGTTACTATCAAGCAGGTAGACTACGGACCCGAAATAACTAGTCTGACACGTAGCGAGGATAGCTTTGACTATGAGAAGACCAGTTCTGGTGATTTGGGGAACTACTCTAAGATGATATGTTGGAACTCAGTGAATGTTAAGTGGCCTCGAAATTTCGAGGACGAAATTTCTTTAAGGGGGGTAGAGTGTAATACCCTGCTCGTCATTTTAGGAATGCATCAGTCGGAAGTGTGTTAGAGAACATTATTCATGAAATTCAAGTACGAAAGAGAATGTTATTATGCAAAGTCAGTGTAAACGCGAGATAAGTATTAGTGTCCTTTTGAACGCGAGTAAGACTGAGGGTATAAGGGTATTTTCACACAAGAGGTATATAAGGATGTTAGAGTTGGAAACTTCATTCTTGGCCATGTCCTTCTCTCACCAAAATGAAGCATGAAACTTTTCTCCTCCTTTTCTCTAAGAAGTGGCGCCACCCTCCCTCTCTTCTCATCTATTGCAAAGCACCTTTCCTGATGGTTTGAGCTTAAGACAAGTACCTACACGGATTTGGGACAAGTAGAAGCAAGGTTTTGGCTTGGAATGCAACTAAGAAACATCAATGGATAATCAAGAGGCTAGGGTTGGAGTTGTGTGAACTTGAAGGCTGAAACTGTGTTAGTTGCTACAACAATTAGAGGTGAGTTCTTAGTTAGCAGATCTACCTCTGATTATGTAATCTCTAAGTAAGAAATTGTGTTTTAGCTAAATTCGAAGTTAAGTTTTGAATATGAATTAGAACCCCTTTCTGCTAGAATCTGCTAGATTGTGTTAATTGTTGCCATGAATGAATGCTTTGATGTTTCCTATGTGTTTTGGATGTTATGCATGCGTTAATGGCTTGAAATCTAGTGTTTCTGCATCAAAATACGATTTTCTGCAGGTCTGTTACGGATGAACTTCGCTTAAGCGAACAACACACAGAATGGAAAGCCCAGTTCGCTTACCAGTTCGCTTGAGCGAACTCCTCAGCGAACAGCTCGCTTGGAACTTCGCTTAAGCAAGCTGGGCCAGGGCAGCTTGTCCGAAAAACTGTTTTCTAACGCATCAGTGCCATCCAAAACATACCTAACATAATTTTAACGTACATGACCTTCGAAAGGAAGTAGAAACACACGGTATCAAGCCATAACAATGCAAACATCGTACTTTTTATCGAATCCGGAATTCATGGCAATAATCACACCAAGGCAGAGAATAGTCTTAAGTTATGACGTGTTTAGGTTTATAGTAGGCTATGGGTAGGAATGCAGGTCTAGGGGTGAGTGAGTCTTAGAGCCTCGACTTAGATAGTTGAGAACTAGTAAGCAATCTTAAGAATAGAGTCCCTAGGTACCTTTTATGATACGACACCGAGCGGCGAGCTAGTTTAAGATCCATATGCTTATGTTATGCTATGCCTATGTTTATGATATGTTGGACTATGAACAAAACTATGTTTTATGCTAGGCCATGTTGTGTCTCTTACTATCCACGCTAGAATGGGATACCGGAGGTTCACACTAGGCGAACGATTTAGCCGTAAGGAAGCCGCACGACATGGTGGAGTCCGATGTTCCCTAGCTAGGTTCATCAGTTATGTATGGGAATATACTCGGGGTTACTCCACTCGACTATATTCCGTAAAATCAACTCAGATAATCATTCATACCTTATAAATGAATTGCATATGATTATGTTACGATTATGACTATGTTACGATTATGTTTATGCTATGAGGTTAGATACGTATAGCTTAGGCTATAGAATTAGTTAAGTATGTGTACCGACGACGACCTTAGGTTTCCCTAATCGTCCGGTCTAGTTACGTGTCATGAACATGTTAGATTATGTCTTGATGCGTTTAGTGCATCTTAAGTTAGCGGTCCTAGGATCCCTTGACCGCCATGACACGAAGGAAGCAAATAAGATGACCCCTTTGACGGCTTTAGTTATGCACGACCGTCTATGTAAGCCTCACACACGACGCCCAACAATCAGATAGCGTCCTAGACACGTGCTGACTATAGGTTTCCCCGAAGTCACCTATAGCCTAGGATTAGGAGAAATCACTGAGACATTATGTCTCATCCCAATCCTTATTTGTTTTAGACTAGCAGAGCAGTTGAGCAAGTTTATCACCGGATGGATATTAAGCAAGGACTCGTTCGTACCCGCTGCATAATGTTCGCAAGGATTTCAAGAATGTACTTTTAATATTTGGATTGTTGTATGGTATCTCTGATGTACGAACGTGAATTTGTTGTATACAATATTCATTCGAAGTAATTTAAGTTGTAAATTTTAATGTATCCAGTACTAAGTTAATGCACATGCTAAACTTTCTAGATACATTTAATATGGGTGTTACGACATTGCTATTGTAAAGCGACATATAATTTGGGACAAATTTTTTTCCCCAAAGCGACATACAATTTGGGACGGAGGGAGTAATAAACAATTGCCAATAACAACAATTAAAAACTTCCTTCAGCTGTTACAATTAATCATTCCAAATAAAATTACAATATGTTTTTTGACTTGTGATTATGGTTTAAGACTATCGAAATTTGAAATGCTTAATTATCATGTAGCTGCTAAAATTCATAGTTATTAGTTATTATCATGTAGGTTCCTTTGATGATATATAAGCCTACTTAGTTCAATTCTTCTTTCCTGAAGTGGTTTATTATAACATCACAGTGCTACTAACATAAAAATGTTTTTTTTTTTAAGGAAACATAAAAATGTTTGTGAATTATGTTTGTGGGTTTATTATAATATCACAATACTACTAATAATATCTGATGGAGAATTATGTTAAAAATCTGAAATTCTCATATTTGTGATATCATATGCAACTTGGAATAAAAACAGATGTTCACAAATAAATTATAATCATTGAAAACCAATTTTTTACCACTGTCACTGAAAAATGGGTTTTTCTAAAAGACAATGACTAAAATCCGGTTTGAAAACCAGTTCAAGAATAATCTGGTTCAAAAACCGGTTTAAAATAAATAAACCGGTTCAAAACTGTAAACTGGTTCTGAACCAGTTCTAAACCGAACTGGAACTGGTTTGAAAAATTAACCAGTTTTTTTTAAGTGGTTTTAAAAACTGAATTGTATCCATTAATGTGGTTCAGTTCCAATGCAGTTTAGAACCATGAACACCTCTAGTACCAGATCACAGCTCTTGGGCAAATGGTTATCGTTCAGTTTTTCTTCTGTATATATCATTTCCAACACAATGATTGTCGCTCTATACTAACATTATAATTTTTCTAATTCGTTAATCTTAGCCTTCCTTATCTCCAAATCAGTTCCTTCGTTATTGCTTTCATTAATTTCTTCATTTTTTTAAGAAGTCATTAATTTCTTCATTAACACAAGCAATAGTACTTTTTAGCTTTTCTATATCAAATTTTTATCCATTTGAACGAATTTCTATTAATTTCTTTTACAAATGAGACCATCCACAGTCAATAGTTTGATGTGGTCAATTTGGTTCTAATGATTCCGTTCAACTTTTGTTTGGTGCTGCGTAAGCGTAAGGGGGGGTGGTTACATTGCCACTGACATCAATTACAAGTTAAACAGTCTGTTTGCAGTTGATACCGTTTTGTTTGGTTATAGTTTTGTACTTGGATCTATATCTTTGTTCTTGTGTCAAACAATATTGGGTGGCTTCGACATTGATTTTTTAGTTGGCTTGGTTCTTGGATCTGAGAAATGAAGAATTTTTTTTTTTTTTGATAAGCGAGGAGAGGAGACAAGCATCCGGAGGTCTCAATGACATCCCAACTAGGTTGGCACCCCGAGAGACCTCCTTCATATGCCGCCACTCTCAAGAAATTTTATTAAAGAAAAGGAAAATAATTACAAAAGAAGGGGGGACTAGACCAATACCCTTATGAGGAAACGAAAACGAAAAGGTAGAAACAATAAACAGCCTAAGAGAAATTAAGGTAACCGGAAGTTCAGCAGCCCACATCTGTACCGGAAAAAATCAATCTTCACCTCATCTGTAAGTGCATTAAGACAAATCTCGCCCACTATGGAGTGGCCCAAAGCAGCTAACTTGTCCGCACAACAATTTCCTTCTCGGAAGATATGCGAGGAGATAACCTGAATACCAAGGTTGCGGGCATTATGCCATCTATTACGAAGCATAATCGGAACCAGAGAAGTGTTGAAAAAATCCGTAGAGCACTGGTGGAATCACTCTCTAGCCACAAGTTTCTCCAACCAAATCTAGCAGCACATTCGATAGCAACGATAATACCCATGACTTCCGCATAAAAAACTGATTGTGCCCCAACATTACTGTAACGCCCTAGTTGTTATTTTATTTATTTTTGGTTGATTTTAAGTATTTTATATGCTTTAAAATGATTTGTGTGATTATGTGGTGTGTCATTATTTTATTATATAGTTGTTTTTATTATTTAATAGAATAAGTAAGGATTATTATTTATTTGGAATTTTGAGGGTTTATGAGAATTATTAGAAATAGGTGAGAAATAGAGTTATTTTGGACTTAAGGGAGATTAATTGGAATTATGATAATTTAAGGGAGTTAAGGAAAAATTAATTATGTTTTGGGAGAATAGGAAAAGGAGAGTCAGAAACAGTTGTACGTACAATAGAAAGAAAAAGAAGAGTTTTTGGGAGAAAGAGGAGAAGACCAAGAACGAAGGGGGAAGAGCCAAGAGGAGAGGAATTGCTGTAGATTTTTGATTCTTCTTAATTCAGGTAAGGGTGAGATTATTATACAATAATATAGGTTATATTTCTGATTCTGATTCGACATGGGTTTTGGTAGAATTTTGGGGAATAATGGTGAATGTAATGATTTGAGATGGAAAGGAATAAAAGTTGTAGAGATTATGTGAATTATGTTCATTTTATCCTTTAGATGTCATAATATAATGATGGAGTCATAATTGGGGAGAATTAGGTTAATGGAGAAAATTTGAGAAGTTTTTATATGATTGATGAAAGTGATTG
Source organism: Medicago lupulina (assembly GCA_958299785.1). Classification (NCBI taxonomy): domain Eukaryota; kingdom Viridiplantae; phylum Streptophyta; class Magnoliopsida; order Fabales; family Fabaceae; genus Medicago; species Medicago lupulina. The sequence goes on from OY283142.1 coordinate 43,814,130, forward strand.
ATTTGTTGTTGTTAATGTTGTTTTGTGTTCATGTTGATGTAATTGTGGTATTATGTACCTGTAAACATCTGTTAATACACATTTTGGAAAATTAGGGGTTTAAAATGGGTTTTTGGATGAAAAAGAGTTAGAAAATTCGTAGGTTTTGTACTGCCCAGATGGAGCTTCGCTTGAAGCGAGATATTTTTCGCTTAAGCGAGCGACCCAGAATACTGTCCAGATGAAGCTTCACTTGAAGCGAGATGCAAGCGAACTCCAAGCGAGATTCCCCCAGACTTACGACATTTAGGTCGCTTGAAGCGAACCACGAGCGAACTCTGAGCGAGAGAGAACCAACCATTCTGTGAAGATTTCGCTTGAAGCGAGATGGCATTCGCTTGAAGCGAGATAGGTCCTGTAAGACCATTTTCTGAATTTTGCTTCGTGCATTAGGACATTAATCTGAGCATCATAAAATGTTTCTTTGATTTATTTAACCCTGTTCATGTAGTAAATATCATAAATGAAAGTGAAGCTATGTGAATACATGTTTATATAAATAAATATGACTATATATGCCATGCCGTTGATTGCCGTTGTTGAAGTTGTCGTTGTGTCGCATTAGACAAAGTTGGGGAGTGTGTCATAAATAAATTAGGCACAGTTATTGTTGTTGATGTTGGTGTTGTCGGGTTGTATGTTGATATACACAAATGGAGTCTGTTGCATAGTCTAAAAGCGGTGAGGACTTCGGTCCTGGAATGCTCGTCATTCAAAAGCGGTGAGGACCTCGGTCCTGGAATGCATTGTCATTCAAAGCGGTGAAAGCTTATGCTCTGGAACGCCTTGACGTTCAAAAGCGGTGAGGACTATTGTCCTGGAATGTTTAGCATTCAAACGCGTTAGTATGGTACCACATGCATAGTACATGAGTCGTTGTTGTCTTTGTCGGTGGACATTACTGTTGTTGTTGTTGGATGATATTTAAATGCTGGTTAAACTGTAGATTTTGTTATATATATATATATATATAATGTTATGATGATGCTAATACGATGTTGAATTCATTGATGAAATATTTATCTATTATTTTTGTATGAGAATCTCACCCCTTCTGCTTGAAAATGTTGCCCTTCGTATGGGTAACTTGCAGGTGATCCTGAGTAGTAGGTGGTGGCTCAACGTCTAGGGCTCTGTTACGTACGGGATGGGATTTATCTATTATTTTCATTCCTATGTATCAAACTTTTGGAATATGATGATGTTGTCTTTATTGAGGATTGAATTATTTTGATGAGGCTTTTATGCCAGATTTATCTAGTGGTGAATTAAATGATGTGGTTGTTTGATGCAAACATTCCGCTGCGAATTAATGGATATTTTGGAGAACGTTTATTAAATAGTTTTATATTCTATTTAAGAAATTTTGAAAATGAAGTGTGACATGCCCGTTTGGTGATATACTCTGATGCATTATTATTATTATTTAATATTTTTGGGATAACGGGGTGTTACAATTACAGTGGAAAGCACCTCTAAAAGTACCTAAGTAATCACGGAACAGCCGTCCGCAAGCTGCAAATCCACCAACCACCGAGCCATCTGTATTTACCTTCAACCACGGAGCCGTCGGCGTCTTCCACAAAACCAAAATAATGTCTTTGGCTCTGCGGCAGTTAGGAGAGACCGCAAAAGAGTCATGAAAAGAGAAGTCAGAGGTCAGGCACTTACCTTTCGAGAGATTCCCAGACATGGCGATATTAGAATGCATGCGAACCTTGGCTGAATGCAAAGTTGGAATTACCGTTGTGAACCGAAGGGAATTTCTAGCCCACCAAATAGTATGAAGCTTGTGCAAAATAGCAGCCAAATAAATGTCTGAGACTTGTGACGAGCACCTTTCCGGCCTACAAGAAAGAAGAGTGTCTACAGAAGTGCAATCAATAACACAATTTAATTTACCACCTATCCAGTTCCAAAGATCCAAAGCAAACAGACACCGAAGAAAAAGATGATTTGACGATTCAACTGCGGAAAAATAGAGACTGCAAACAAACACAATAATGCAGCCTCGAGAGCGAAGGTTATCATCGGTGGGCATCTTCTTGTGATGAAGTCTCCAAAAAATAAAACAATGAGAAGGAGGAACAGTTGAGCACCAAATGCGGTCCGCCCAAGGCAGCAAAGCGGCTGCTGGATGAAGGAAAGAGATAGCAGTCTTCGCTGTCAGAAGACCATCTGGAGCATGTGCCCACACCAACTCGTCCGGGAGGTGAATGGTAGGGAGGAATAAAGCATTTAAGCGACGTTGAATGTCCCCAAAATCTCTTAAGGCCGCAGGCAAATGCCAACCACCGTTGACTATAACTTCAGAGACCTTTCCGTGGAGGTGAGCATGAAAAACGGAATCTAATTGAATCAAGTCCACCACAATTTCCATCCAAAAATTAATTCTCTCGACAGTGCCTACGATCCACAATGAGTTTGCCATTGCAGTACCAATTTGAACTTTGATACCCGACCAAACAGAGGATTTAAAATAATGAGCAATCGGCTTACCATTCTTGAAATAACGCTTCTTGAAAAGAGATGACCATTAAGTCTCATTAGCCAATAAGTGCCAAGCCAAATTCAAAATTAAAGCTTCATTGATCAAACATGTAGGCTTTATATCCAGCCCCCCTTCGGACCAAGGTCGACACATCACCTTCCAAGAAACCGGGCAAACTTTCCTAGTTTGTACATCACCGCTCCATATAAAATTTTTCAACCAGGAATCCAGTAAACGCAGCAGCTTTCGGGGCCAAAGATAAACATGAAATGAGTAAACAAGCATTCCATGTATGATTGAATTCACCAGCTGCACCCGACCCATAATTGAGAGAATCGTGCCCTTCCATGTAGCCAGCTTATTTCAAATCTTGTCTGTAATTGTTTTGAAATGAGTGACCTTTGGTTTCCCTTGGAAAATTGGACACCCAAGATACATGAAAGGAACTGATCCAACACTGAACCCCAACATAATTGCAAGCATATTTATCCGGGACACAGACATTGAACCTGTAAAGAAACGACTTTTTGTGGTGATACCGCAGAGTATTTAGAAAAAATACTAAGAAGCTCCCGGATGTTGCTTTTCAAATCTGTGCAAAATATCATTATATCATCAGCATATAACACATGGGTCGGAAAAGAGGTACCCCGACAATAGGACATGAGAGTGAGCCGACCCCTAACCACAGAGGAAGTTATAGCCCTGCTAAGCACCTCTTCGGCCAAACAAAAAAGCAAAGGGGAGAGAGGGTCTCCTTGTCGAACCCCGTGAGTGCAATAGAAAAAACCAACCGCCTTACCATTTACCAAAATAGATAAACGAGCTGAATTGAGAATGATAAGAATCTAGTTAATGAAAATGGTGGAGAAACCGAAGTTGCTTAAGACCATCATCAAAAAATTCCAATCTAAAGTGTCAAAAGCCTTGGCTATGTCAACTTTGAGAGCAATATTCCCACCATACTGATTTTTCCCAAGAGAGTTAATCGCTTCGGAGGCAATGATAATACAATCTGAAATGTTGCGATCTCTGACATAGCCCCTTTGCTCCATAGAAATAATTCGCGTAGTAATACCAGCAAGTCGATCCGCCACTATTTTTGTAACAATTTTGAATAGGAAATTTGCAAGAGCGATAGGACGGTAATCTCCCATGGAACTAGCACCTGGCACCTTCGGAATTAACACAATCAAATTGGAATTAATGTTATGCGGCAGCGTCCCACCATGAAAGAAGTTGAACGGAATTTACCACATCTGTACCAATAATGTCCCAATAAGTTTGATAAAAATGCCCAACGAACCCATCCGGACCCGGAGCTGAGTCACCATTGAGAGCAAACACCGCATCTTTGATATCCATACACGAAGGAAGGTTCAGCAACAATTGGTTGTCCGCATCTGTTACTAGAGAAGGGATTGTTTCATCCACTAAAGCATTGGGAGCACAATTATTCTCCATACTAAAAATTGCCTGAAAATAAGATAAAATATGAATTTCTATAGCCGTGGGATCAGTTAGAATATTGTTACCATCCTGTAAAAAGGAAATAGAATTTGTTGCTGCCCGGATTTTAGAAATTTTGTGGAAATATGTTGTGTTGCGGTCCCCACTGACAAAGCTCTGATCTCGAGCTTTTTCTCTCCAAAATTGTTCCTGAGAGTTTAACGCTTTTTTTATCATAAGTTGTGCCTCAAGGTCTTGCATGTACAACTGATCAGAAAACCCCTCCGAGTCAATTAATTGCTGAATTCTATTTACTTCATCCATCGCAAGTTTAACCTGTCTATCAACATCTCCAAACACCGAGCTGTTCCAAACCTTTAAAGCGTACTTTAGGTGTCGTAATTTAGCTTGAAACCGTAGCATACCTTGCCCACGAACTCTGTTATCGCGATTTTCGGGTGTCAAATCATTAATTGGATTTGAACCTTTCAATCATTGATATCTCTATTTTTTTTTTGGGGAAAGGTAAAATCGAGAGAAAACCTTAGAAATTCTAAGTTCGGGGCAAATTTCATTACGGGAAGGTGTTAGGCACCCGCAATGACTATAGTATCCTATAGGAACCGTTTTGCTAGTCTTACGTATACGCTTTGCTTTTATCGCTATTTGTAAAAGGATTGATTTTAAGAATGAGAGAAAGAAGATTTTAAGTGTTGTTTTTATTGGACTTGGAGAGACTTTGGGTCTCTTGCCTACATACCCTTTTAAGGGATCAAAATTCCATGTAGTTCTCTTCCAAAAGATTTTTGTGGGTTGGTTCAATTTTAGTTTTGAAAATAGTTTTGAAGAAAAAAGGTGAGAGGCCTCAAAGGCATAAGATTTAGGAAAAGGTGAGGTGGTTCCAATTTATTTACAAAAACGGTTAAAGTTGAGAATTAGTATTCATTTATATTTGCTTAAGAAAATAAAGGGAAAATGATGAAGTTTTGACTTCACTTTATTGCAAAAAAAATCTTTGAGTGATGTGTTAGTTTTTTGAGAAAGAAAGAATGAGTTTTTTCTAAGTATCACGCTTCCTAAACATACATCTAGCGGTAAATCATGCAACGTGTGTGCGTGTCGGTGCATGTGTCGGTGTACATCATCATAGTCCATAGTCCTTTACATTTGTCCCTAGTTTACATTCTATGGTCTTACATGAAATTAAAAGAAAGTAAGCTAACCTAAAATATTACATGAATTAATAGGAAATTGCATAAAATGACTAAAAGAAAGAAAAAGGTGGAAATGATGCAATGCTTGCGATATGAATAAGACATGAAATGAAACGGTTAGTGGCGAATAGAGAAATGATAATATGGATAGCAATGTATAGGAGATGAAATGAACATAACAAAAAGAGCATTAAACAAATCGCAAAAGAAACAAATGCCAAGAATAGTGTAAATAACACAAAACCTAAACCAAAAATTCAAGCTAAATCCCATGACCTATAATCCTCACCAAAACAGCACTTTTCAAAGGAAATATTTCAAGAATCAAGGGAAAATCATAGGCCATGCATTCAAGCGTAACACATATACATTCTATGCACATTTCACACCCTAAAAAGATTCTTATTACTTGCCAAACAAGAAATTAAAATCACAATTCACAAAAACAGTAGGGATGACCACAAATTCGCAGCAAAAGCATCACAAAATCGTGCTCCAAGCATCAAGATCACATGGTATTGAATTAGGACGAAAGATTATGCAAGAAACCTCACGAAAACAAACAACATACACATTAAGGAAAAAACAAATTGGCGCACATATACTTTATCAAATTTAGCATCTAAAAACTCATAGTAAATTTTTAGGGACTTTCGCAAGAAATTTAACATGCACAGGGGTTCAAATAGTAAAAAAAGCAGGTGCAAACAGCAAGAACTTCAAAACTAAGAAGAACAGGAAGACAAAGGCCCAAAACCGTGGATCCAGCCCCAGCGCTGATGGATCCGGATCTCCAGAACGTCTCAGGGACGTTGGATTGATCCGGATCCATTGGATTCGCATCCAAAGGCCAAAAACGCGGTAACATGGGTCGGTTTTGAACCGACCCGGCCTGGAGATTATATAAAAGGTTGGGGGTCCGGATCCAGCCATTATTTCTAGGCTTTTCTCTTTCTTCTTCTCCGCTCCTCACCGTTCTCTCTTCGTCTTCTCAAACCCTAACCCTAAAATTTCAAAATCTAACCGAAAACGGTTGGTTCAAGGCTTATAGGCTTCGCATCGTTCATCTGAGCATGAATCTTTCAACAAAAAGCAAGCTAAACGGCCGAATCAATGTGAATTCGTGAATTTGTCCCTGTAGGTTCGAACCGTTCGATTTCTTGCGTTTTTTGACTGTCATCTTTATGAAATTGTAAGAATCTTGCTTCGATTCACACTCGTTTGTGAATCTCGCGAAGTTTTCTTTGATTTTTGGAAAATTTTTTTGGTTAGGGTTAGGGTTTGGAGACGAACGGTTCAATTTCTCTACGGATTCACATTGATTCGAAACCTGTGGCGATTTTCAATGAGATGAGATGAGATCTTAGTGTTACCTGTGTTCTGGTTTGGAGATTGAACCGTTTCTCTTGATCTTTGGCCTTCGTGTTTCCACTGGTAAGCAGGTTTCACTTTCTTTTCTCTGCTCTTGATCCGGATCCTATGAGAATTCTTCTTCTCTTCTTTCCTCTTCTTCTCCGATCCAAGGCTTGCATTCACGCTTGCAGCGCGCTACCTCCGGTGGCGTGTTCGCGTTTGAACCACGAGCTCAGCAATTCGATGATGAAGATTCTTTCGAATCTCTGAGAATCGCTTTCAATTGCACCAATTTGTGTGAATGTTGCTTCTGTTTTGATTCTGTGGACTGAATTCACTGCGAATTTTGCGGTTTTTTCATGCAATTGCTTTGAATTTGGGCTCAATTCGTTCTAGGGTTCGTGTGTGTTCTTGAGTTTTTCTGGGGATTTGATGAATTTGATCCGTAATTGTTAAGAGAGAGAATGAGAATTCTGTTAGTGATGTGGCTCTGAATTTTCTGATGTCCTCTAATTCTGTTACGCGTGGCTTTATATAGCCTGCCACATGATCTCTGATCCAATAGGAGCTTGACAGCTGGACTGAACTGCCCGTGTGGCTTTGGGGACCAATCTGCAATTGTATAAAAATTTGGGACCTTTCTGCAATTATATGAAAATTTGGGACTGAACTGCAATTTATTAAAGATTGGACTGTTTTAAGATTTAAAAGAAATGGACTACTTTGAAAATTGGAATTGGGACTAATTTGCAAAAAACATAATATTTGGACTGAATTGCAATTTCTAAAAATGTTTGGACTAAAATGCAAAAATAATAAAATTGGTTAAAAAACTTAATCTGAATGCAACGTAAAGTGAAACAGTTAAAACTGGCAAAATGGACTAAAACGAACGAACTACCAAAATGAGGTATTCTAAAATACCTCTCTGCCCAAAATTTGAACAATGTGAAATGACCAAAATGCCCCTGGGGACAAAAACGACTCAAACTGACACAAGCTGACTCAGATGCAGACGCAAGTGGTTTTTATACAGAATTTAACAAATAAATTGCACAGACAAGTTGAAAAAGACTCAAAGACAGATGCAGGGACTGAAAATGGGTTCCATTGCGGGAAATGACCAAAATACCCTTTTGTACGATTTTATGCAAAAATTAAAAGACAGAAACAGTAACGTATGCAGTTGAAGCACAGTGGTAAATTGCAGAGTAATACACAGTAAATTTGCAAAAGTGTCAGAAATAGAAAGGAAATTTAAACGAGTATTTTTAGGTCCAAAATGAGGGTATGACAAACTCCTTGATTCCAAGTTTCCCAAACCAGCTCACGGCAGCCAATATGCGAAGACCAAACCTTATAGAATTTGAAAGGGGTAGCAAGCTTCACCGTGGAGAAAACCAAAGAAACCAAGAGCGGATTATGATCAGATTGGTGGCGCACCAAGGCTGAACAGGAAGTACTTCGCCAAAAATTAATCTAATCTTCGTTACAAACTGCCCTATCAAGACGGAGAGCAACATTTTCAATACAAAATCTACCGTTTGTCCAAGTAAAGAATGATCCCAAAATAGGCAAGTGATTCAAAATATTCGAATTAGTCCAATTCAAGAAGTCCTCGCACAACAGAGACAGAGTAGGACGCCTACCCCTTTTCTCATGAGCACCCAAAACAGCGTTAAAATCACCAAGGAAAAGCCACGACCCTTGAAAGCAACCTTCAAGATGAGTAAGATCAGCCCAAAGTTGTCGACGACCAATATAGTAAGTGCTAGCATAAACGGCGGCTATGTAAACAGTGGACTGGTAACAAGAAATTTCCAAAGCTATACATTGATCAGACACAAAAATTACCGTAGCAATTACATCATTCCCCCAAAGAGCCCATAAATTAGGCAAGAGAGATCCTCTGTTATTAATGCAATATTTAGTAACACCAATTGTCGGCCAATACCAGACATGAATATTTACAAAATCAATCTTTGGCTCCGCAATAAAAATAAGCATAGGTTTGTGAGTCGAATATAAATTTTTCAAAGCAGTGCGAGTCTTAGAGTTACCTATACCTCTAATATTCCAATAAAGAATATTCATTGATCAAGCTGTTGAGAATCACCCCGTGCACGGGATTTAGACGGCTGCGTTGGTAACACATGTTGGACCCTAAGTTTTTGCTTCTGATTTATGGTAAGAACAGGCATGAAACCCGCAAGACCTTCCACAACCGACCTTGCATCAAACACCCGGACTCTATCCCACAACTCTAAACCAAGTTGTATATTTTTGCTAGGGTGAACCTCTTGTCTCTGAGGGCTAGACGTAATGGGATCCTTTCCCAGTGCCATACCGCCATGAATCGCACTAGACTCTACGGTAACCAAAGATGTTGTTAATGCTTGTGTACCAACAGAGGCAGCCACTAAATCCAGAGTTGAAACATCAAAGTTTGAAGTTGCAACAAATGGATGGTCCATGAGACGACTCTGTTGATGCGCTGATAAAACCTCCAACGGCGCTTGCATGCCAACATGCTTAACAATGGATGGTCTTGCAACACTAACACGAGCACCCTTGGGACTCCCTACCAACTCCCGTGGGCTCACATGTTCATGTTCCACACTATCCTGAAGCGGTTCAGAAATGTCATCTATCCCGAGGATCTCCAACTCCTGTCGTAATGTCAGACCAATCTGAGCCGCTCCGTCAGGGCGTACGTCCTCACTCCCAAGAGGGGATGAGTGCATAGCACGTTCAATATAACCATCAGGACTCTCGCCCAGATCCCTATAGTTCACATGATTGTGCTTCACACTATCCAGAAGCGGGTTAGTAACAACAGTGACCGTGGGGTTCTCCAACACCTCCCGCGATGCCTGATGAGACGTTCCCACTTCTACGGAATGCACGACATCGTGCGCTACAGGGGAAACAACCTTCTCCAACATCGGCATACTCAGTTCTAATTCGGTACGCTCAATTTGATCGAACACATTGTGAAGTGGCAGACTGAAAGAGTTGGATGGTATGCCTGAAACCGGCACTGCAGATAAAGAAACCGGAATTGACTGATTGGTATTGTGGAGAGGAACTGAAGGAACTGGCTGAGGAGTTGTGACCTGTGCCCTGGTAGTGGTGGTAACTGTAGAATTAATAGGAACCCAAGCCTCAGAACCTGCCAAGGCCGAGGTGGAAGCACCCCCACCAAGATGTTGCCTTTGATAAATGAAGAAATAAAACATTAAATAGAATGAAGAAAATAAAGTAACTCAAATTCTTACTAAAGTTTTAATCCTTGACTCTTAATATTCACAATACATAGTGATTCAGAAAGAAGGAGAAAAAAAGTCTATTTATTCAGTTTTGAAATTCCTATTTTTCAAATAAGTACATGATATATCACTCATTATTTACTTTATACACACATCAGAAGCAACAAGTTGTTGAACTAGAGAAGATCAGTAACTAGTGTCCCTTTTCCTAGTAACCCGGATATAGCAAAAAACAGCTGCAAAAATGGCGGTAACAAAACCACAGATGATTACTCCCCCGCCTACCACTGACTTGTCTGTTGAATGGTGTTTTCCCAGTCGACGAATATTCAGAGCCTCAGCAGACTCAGCAGAAACTTTATGATCTTTAACTTTATCGGTGTTGTGATCGTGAAGTTCAACTCCAATTTGAGTTTTATGTTCCAAAGGGAATGGTGACTGTGCCTCATACTCATGTGTCATTGCTTGAACTTGAAGTACTACGATACGTACTACTCGCAGAACAGCAAAACCAAGCTTGGTCATTATGAATAAATTTGAGTGCCTTGTGCAAATCCAATGCAACTCTACTTTTGATAGTTTGATAGATTTCAGGCTTTATTTTATGGAAAAGTGGATATAATCACTTGTTAGATTATGATGGAAAGCACATGAATTGAAGGGCTTTTATATATAGATGGGAATCATTGAGGTGGAATGGAAATGGATGGTTGTGATCTTGTGTGAGTGAACTTGTGGTTCGAAATTGTGTTGAATGTTCTTCCAGTATCAAAGCGAGTCCCACAAATGGGTCCCTTGCAGAATAAAGTAATGTCTGTGAGAAAAAGAATTGAGTTATTGTTTTTGGTTGTAAATCGAATATCTATTACGCCCAAATGTTGATAATAATTTCTCAAGTCTGGTAGAACTACATATAATTAACGACAAAGTCCTTTCTTTCTAAAATTTAACAATGATGCATTTCTAGAATTGGATTCAATCGTAAAGATCTTTGTTTAAGTTGAAAGACACTTCAACCATCTAATCATATTTAAGCACTCTTAGTTGGCTTTGAGATTAATGTCAAAATTTATGTAAAAAAAAAAAACCTGCTTTACATGTCTTTCGCAATCAAAACAAAACAAGAAATTAAAATTTAAGGGAGTTTGGAAACACTACGACACTTGTCATTTTATTGACTCCCCCCCCCCCCCACACACACACACACACACTTAGGAGAAGCATTGTCCTCAATGATTAGAAGAAGAAGAAGAAGAAGAAGAAGAAGAAGAAGAAGAAGGAGGAGGAGGAGGAGGAGGAGGAGGAGGAGCAGGAACAACAGGAGGAGGAGGAGGATGAGGAAGAGGAAAGATCACAATTCATTGAGGTCCATAAGGTTCTTATTCCTTTGGACATTGTTTCTTAGCCCGGAGATTTCTACACCTTGTCTTAGTTGCTCGGTGCTTATTCCTTGAACTTCGGTTTGCATCCATGCCCACCGTTCATCATTATAGTTTCACCCGGCTTTTTGTTCATGGTGCAGGTGTGCACCCACCTCCTCTTCATCACCACCATAATTATGTACCTATTCCTTTGCTCTTGATCCTTGAATTGGATCCCATGATTGCGGGCTGTTGATTGCTTCTTGCTTGCACCACTTCCGAAGCTTTCAATCTCCTTACCTTTCCACTTTGAGGCCATTTGACCTTTGTTTGGGTTGGTTTGGGTAAAAGTTTTTTTTTTTTTGGCTAGGTTTTGTGTGGGAAAGGTTGGTTTAGTTATGGGCTTGGGGTTATGGAGGTTTATGAGTTGAAGGATGGAGATTGATGAAGAATTTGTGGTTGGAAATTGTTGAATTTGGTGGAGTTTTGGTGGAGTGGGTTTGGGGTGAAGTTTAGGGTTGAATTAGTTTAGAAATTGTTGGAGAGATTTATAGGAGTTTGAAGGTTGGGGTTATGGAGGTTTAGAAAGGGAAGTTGAAGATGAGAGAGGTTGTGTTGGTCGAGTGAGGAAGAAGAAAGAAAAAAAGAAACAGTTTTTCGGAGGGGAGGGGATAGGCACGGCCGTGCCACCACTGGCACGGGCCGTGCCAAGCTTCTGGTCTATGACTCAATTTTTTTTTCTTTCTTTTTTTTTTTCGCATCATGTTTGGACAAATACCAGCAAAACAAATTAAAATAACACAAAACAAACAAAATAAAAGCAATAAAATTCGTGGGTTGCCTCCCACGAAGCGCTCATTTAATGTCATTAGCTTGACGACTGAGAGGTTTCTCTACCCTATACCCAATCTTTCACGAAGGGACAATGACATCAAACTGACACTATCTCCTAAATCACACATGGCTTTTTCTATAGTCTCGGATCCTATGACAATGATTTCAATAAGTTTCCTAAACTGCTCATCTAACTTGGACTCATCAAACCCTTGTGGTAAAGAAATTTTGGGCTTACAAGGTGGTGATGCTTTAGGCATTTCACTTTCTACTACAACTTTCTCACTTTGTGGTTTTTCACTCTCTACCCCAACCTCAATTGTCTTGGTTTCCACAACGGGGTCCTCTAATTTCTTACCATCCCAAAGTGTAATAGCATTTATCGGCCCTTTGGGGTTGGTTTCAGTTTGACTTGGAAAGACTCCGGAGGGTTGTGAGGAAGATGCTACTTGTTGAGCTACTTGAGAGACTTGAGTCTCTAGCATTTGGTTGTGAGTACAAAGAGAATCCACTTTTGATGAAAGCCTAACGAGAGAGTCATTCAAAATTCCAGCTTTGATTTTAAATTCTTGGTTGTTCCTAGCATTATCTAATTCAAGATTTTCTATCAAAAGTTTCAAGTCGGATTTTTGAGTGACTCTTTGGTTGTTTGCAAAATCAGGTGGAAAGTCATTCAAAATTCCAGCTTGGATTTTAAATTCTTGGATGTGCTTAGTTTGATCCAATACAAGACTTTCTAGCAAAAGTTCCAAGTCGGATTTTTGAGGGACTCTTTGGTTGTTTGCAAAACCAGGTGGTGTTGTTTGTTGTCCAAAAAGATTTTGAGGGGTTTGAAAAAAATTTGGTTGTTCCTAAACCCTTGATTATATTGAGCATAGTTTAATTTCTCAGGACTTCTAACAACACTACCTATATATATATATATATATATATATATATATATATATATATATAGAGAGAGAGAGAGAGAGAGAGAGAGAGAGGGGGAGAGAGTCTTTCATTTAAAAATCTTAGAACTAGAAAAAAAAAACGCTTTTTCAAATCTTTTTTCAATTGTTTCCTTATTGTTTTTAAAACGGAATCCAAAAATGAAAGTGAGTTTCTTGGGTAACCCTCGTCAAGGTACGATTCTACTAGTGTTCCATAACCTATTAAAAACCAGAAGTTTTTGTTTTCAGTATATTTTTTTTTATTCAGTAGATTGTACCTTAGAATTGTGCCAAGATTTCAGAACAAAAGGGTATAAGATCCTTATCTATATATATATATATATATATATATATATATATATATATATATATATATATATATTCTAACTACTATTAAAAAAAAGTTAATCAAATTGCAATAACTCCCCAGCAACGGCTCCAAAAACATGATGAGTAAAACAGCAAGTGCATAGTTCTACCGATCTACTAATAAAAGATATTGTTCCGACAGGGAGTTATAAATTTAATTAACCTTCAACAATGATTAGAAGAAATTTAAGTTATAAAATTTAGATTTTAATTTAAAAGAAAATAAAATAAAAATAAAAGTGCCTTGGGATTATTGGTCAATCTAAATGACAAGTCCTCCACAAACAAATCTTAAACCGGTAATTTGTTATTGGACCCATTTTCTAAAAACAAGTTTCTCTTAAGCCTATCAAAGCTTCTCTCGAAGTCATTTAGTGTGTTCCTCTAGCAACCACGCCTATTGTCATGGTTGATTGCTATTAGAATCCTTGAAGAACGAAACTTTATGTGTCTCAATCCTTGTCTAATTTCACTTGTTCCAATATCAAAACTTCTTCTTTCGATGCTTCTCTTTGATATTTTTGATGAGGAATTAACAAATACTAACTCCTCTGCGTTCGCTTCATGAGTTTGATATTTGTTAATTCATTATAAGATCGGTGAAATTAGATTAGAAAGTGAGGTTATATAAAATTAGGGTTTTTGGTTTGGTTTGATTAGGATTATGTCATTAAGACTTATCCAACAATCCCAAGACAAGATGAGTCTACTCACTCACGTTCATTGTAGACATAGAGAAGAAGAAGAAGAACATAAAATAAAGGTTGATCTTTTATTAAAGAAAACAATTGTCACTTATTATTTCCAAGAACAAAAGATGGTTTTACAAACTAGATGGCTGCTCTATTTATAGTCTAACATTGACTTGAGCCCCAAGAGTAAATCACTAAAGTGTTGCACAAGAAACCATGGGCTCTAGGTCAGAAATACTAAAATAGGTAGCTTGTCAGAGAAGCAAAAGCAGCAAAAGGACCAATGGGGGCGCGCCTCTTGTCATATTATTGTACAAGATCTTTAAATTCTTTGCACATGATATTTTTGTATGAGATATTCATATTCTTGACATGACTTTTTGCACCAGATATTTTTGAATGAGATCTTCATATTTTTGGCACGAATCAGCTCCAATTGTCCTTTCTTTTGCTCCAAGACTCAATCTTTCAAATATTTGTTCCTGAAATATAATAACTTGCAATTGAAGTAAAATAGTTCTAAAAAGGAATTAATATTAAATAAAATGAAATCCAATATAAATAAAACAGACTCAAATATTATATTAAAAACACTAATTTATTGACTCATCATACGGTCGTACAAGTTGTACATTTATACAGTCATATGTTCGTACAAGTTACATCTATACATTAATACATTCATACAATCATACATTCATACATTCTAACATTCTCGTATTCATACATTCATGCATACACAACATATACACAACATCATTCATACATATTTGCATTAGACACCTAGAGTCTTGTTTGGTCGTAACCCTTCAGTTCAGTCCTCAATCATTTCAAGTGGCAAGTTCTAACAAACGAACAACTTGTAATCATCATATTCATCAAAAGTGTCATCCCTGGTGTCTGGTCTAGAGATGTCACCAATCAAATATGTCAAGTAGCAAGTTCTAACCGATGAACAACCGACATTATCCTTTTTACCTTTATCATATGTCGAGTGGCAAGTTCCAACCAACGAACAACCGGCATTATTGTTTTTACCTCATGCCAAGTGGCAAGTTCCGACCAACGAACAACTTGGATTTACCCTTTTACCTTATGTCAAGTGGCAGGTTCTCCATATGAACAACTTGCAAATACATATTCAATTTTCTCAAAAGTGTCATTCCAAGTGTGTCTGGTCACAAGATGTCACCCTCATTTTACCTTCATACAGCTATCGATCTCGATAGTACGTAGGTAATCCTTGTCATCTATCTTCATACGGCTATCTTACAGATCATAGAGATTGTCCTTTTCAATCTTACCTTCATACAACTATATGTTGGTCTATATGGCTAGATAGTTACCAAGAAAGAGGAGGGGTGAATAGCTTTTTAAATTTTTTTCCGCAGATTTGATAAAAACAGATTTTAATGAAATTGACTATTGAAATTTTGCTCGAACTATCATAATCAATGAATCAAGAAAAAGCAAATATATGTGTAATAAGATTTAATCTTATAACTGAGAGATCCATGATACAAATCTTATTATACAATCAAATATTAATAAACCTTGAACAAAGTGCAAAACAATACACACTTTCAAACCAAACCTATGTGAACAGAATTACTATGCTATCAAATCAAAAACACAATGCAAGTGTAGTTGAAGAATGGAATAGACTTTGCAATCAATTGATCTAAGCAAATTATGTGAAACCTAACTCAATGAATTAGGTTAATTTTCAATGAAAAAAAACTTAGATCAACACTAGCAATTAACCTATCAATTATTCAATTAATCACATGCAATAGCATAAAGTAAAGAGTATAGGGAAAGAGAGATAACACTGATATTTTTATAGTATTTCCCTCTTTCTCGTCCTCACTAGAGCTACCTCTACTCTTCTTGATGAAGTAAACCTTCGCTAAGGTCATCCATTATGTAACAAAAGTTGATTACAATGTTTATAAGAGTTCATTCAAATTAAAGCCCCAATTCTTCAACTCCTATGTAAAACACTCCCCCAAACTTCAAGTACCCCTTTGTCATACCCCAATTTTTGACCCAAGACTGCACTGACACGTGTCCTTTAAACCGACCGATCTTTGATTTTCAATAAAAAAATTCGGCAGGGAGGTATTTTAAAATACCTCATATTTGGTTCCGAGTCGGGCCCTCTTCTCTCACTTTTTATTTATTTAATTTTTAGTTTCCATCTTTTTATTTAAAATCATTTTAATTAACTTCAAACTCATTTTTTTATCTTTATCTCATTTTCGTTTTTATTTTTAGTCCTTTTTTATTATGTCCAAGTTTACACAGCAAGAACATTCTCAAGAATGTTCTGCTGAAATTGCAGCAAGATAAGGACAGCTCATTACAGCCTGTAAATTCTGTCTCCAACCAAATCTATAAATGACACGCAAACAGCCAAACAGAGGGGGCCCAACACACAAAAACCAGACCATTTTCACTCTCTTTTCTTCTTTCGATCAAAACCTGCAAAGAACAATAACGGTAGCCGCAGCCACCACACCAACAAGCACTAATCCACAATTTTTTCCTCTTTTCACATAATCAAACACAACAGACATCATGAAAATTCAATAAATTACGTAAGGAAATTTGAGCTCATTTATCACCACCCTTTTCCTCTTTCGGAACCCAGTTGCTTCTCAACAACCAAACATCTTTATTTCGGAATCAACAGCATCTTTATAACAACCATCAGTCTCATTTTCGGCCAAGTATCCATAACAGCAACCGGGTTCGAACTCTCAACATCAACAGAAAAGCAAACTGAACCAGACCCTTTGAACACAAACATAACTGAGAAGGAAGAAGGTAGTTTTTCTCTCTAAACTCTGAATCCTAAAAAGCTAGATCTAGGCCAAACCGTGACTTTTTTTGTGGAAACTAAGGCTGGATATGAGAAGAGGAGAAGGAGAAGAAGAGATTGATATAAAATTTTTTAAAAAAATATAAGTTTGGGTCTCCGACACGGTGGCGCCGCCGCCAGAAACCGGCCGGCCGCCGCGTCGGAACCCACCTCTTCTTCTTCTCCGGCGCGTCATTCATGAAGAGAGAGGAGAGAGCTTCTCTCTCTTCTTTTCTGTTTTTTTAGAGAGAGAGGAGAGGAATGGAAAAATGAATCAAAAAAAAACATCAAACCTTTATATATTAGTGTAACCGGTTCGGTTCTATCCTGAACCGACCTAGGTGAACCGAACCGGTTCTCCTTCCTAAGCCCAATCTTCTTCATTTTTTGATTTGCCTGTGCTGCTCACACCCCCCAGCATCTCATTTTTAACATCTTTCATGCATTTTTTTTATTATTCTGCATTATATTCTATTATTACTATTATTATCATATGCATATCTAAATTTTCTTTTTCATACATCTTGATCCAGAGTGCTTTGGTCCTACAATTAACTGTTAATATTATATTTTTGTTTAATTTAATTATTCTCCAGAACAATCTGGTCCTTGTTAATTAAATTAATCCAGAGTGTTCTGGTCCTAAACTAACTGTTTATATTATATTCTTGTTTATTTTATATTTCTCCAGAACAATCTGGTCCTTGTTAATTAAGTTAATCCAGAGTGTTCTGGTCCTAAATTAATTGTTAATATTATATTTTGTTTAATTTAATTACTCTCCAGAATAATCTGGTCCTAATTAATAATCAAATTAATCCAGAGTTCTCTGGTCCAATATTTGTCAATAATTTTATTCTACTATATTCTATTTATATTTCTCCAGAATGTTCTGGTCCTATATATATATATATATATATATATATATATATATATATATATATATATATATATATATAGTACTATTTATTTTGCTAAACTAACAAAAGCCAAAAAAAACCTTTTAACGTCATGCGCGTTTACTTTTTTTCTCAAACGGATCACCATCGCTCTAATGCGAGTCCATCTCCTGTTTTAAACAAACCTCTTTTAACGCCATGCGCGTTTAACCTTTTTCTCAAACGGATCTCCATCACTCAAATGTGAGTCCGTCCCCTTTCCTTTTTTAAGCAAACTTGTCGCCAAGCACGACCAAAAAACACAAAAACATTTTCTTGCTCCCCAGAACTACGTAGCTTTGATTTCTCCATCGCACCTGGAGATACGTAGGAGCAAGATGAAACTCTTGTCAAGCACAATAATAAAAAAAAACCCAAAAAAAAAACATTTCAAACACAACAATATCAAAATCAACAAAAACATTCAAATGACAAAATCACAAAATATTTTCATAATAAACCTTGATTTTTCATCAAGCGATCGTTCTTTCTATTTTCTTTTCTTAATCAAATTTCAAATCAGTTTAATTCTACTTCGAGTCTATTTTCTTCAACATTAAAAAACACAAACAAGCTTATTTCGCCACTTGGCTTTTTATTTTAAAACCGTCTTCAAAACTAATAAACAACACAAAACCAATCAAACGTCAATTTCTACCCCGAACTACGAGGTTTTGATCCCTCACGGGTACGTAGGCAAAGGACGCTCGTCCTTTCAAATCAATAAAAAAATGTAGATAATAGGCCTTTCTTTATTTTATTTTATTTTTATCATTATTCTCAATTTCCTTCTTTTTTCCCTTTCGAATCTCTATTTTTCAATTCCGTCTTTTTAATAAAATTAAGCAAGTAATAGCACAAAAAGTAAAAGTAAAGTCAAAAGGTTCTCGTAGAGTACTACGAATATTTAGGGTGCTAATACCTTCCCTAAATATAACTAACCCCCGAACCCTGATCTCTTTCAAATGGGTATTTTGAACTTTTCTTCCCTTCCCCCAAAAAATAAAAAGTTCAGTCGTGAATAAAAATAGTGAGTCAAAGCTAGTCAAATAGCAATGACCTCCCGAAAAATGACGCGACACCCTTGAATTTGGTGCTCCTTGAGTCTTCGAATCCTTGAATTACTCGTGCACTCCTTCGAACTCTTCACTCGAGTCTTCGATGCTACATCCGGTAAATGAACCCCATTCGACTTCAAGAACGGTTAGAAAGACCCCCAAGTCCTTTGGAGGTGGAATGTGATTATTCACTTCTTTTGAAGACTTGATTAAGCCCAGTCAATCTTCTTGAGAGAACCAACTTACAATCCCTAATAGCACCCTAGAGAATCTATACACTCAAAGATCAAAGTGATTATAATAAAAAGTGTTTAATCTTGAAGATTGTATGAACAATGAGTTTTTGAGACCTAGAGAGAATAGATGCAAATGATTCAATACTTCTGAAGTTGTGAAGAAAAGTGTATATATAGTAAGGAGTGAAAAGACTCAATTTACGCACAAAAACAACAGATTGAATCGATTCATTTAACTACTGAATCGATTCAAACACTAAGAAATCTAAGTCCAGTCGAAGGAGATAATATGAAGATTGATGCAAGTCAAGAGATATATGAAACGATTCTAGTTGCCTAGATGAAAGTTTGAATCGATTTAGGATATTTTTGAATCGATTTAGAGAGAGTCAGAGAGATTGGTGAGACGAATCAAAGGTGAATGACACGACTCAAACATGAATCAATTCAGGCTCATAGTGCATCGATTCATACTAAGTCAAAGACTTATCTGAAATGATTTAGACATGATGTGAGTCGATTCATGCTGATACATGACACAACAAAGAAGATATCAATCGTTTCACTAGGGTGCTTTAACATAATCTAAAGAATGAAAAACTAGACTATCAATATCTAAACTAAACAACCATAGATAAGCTAGACTATTAATATCTAAGCTAAACAATCAAAGAAATAAAACCAAAATGGCTAACATCATGAAAACTAAAGGTAAAGGCTTCACTATCGATCCCGATAGTAGGTAATCCATGTCATTTGTCTTCATACAATTATCTTACAGATAATAGAAAATATCCTTTTTTAAATATTACCTTCATACAACTATCGATCCCGATAGTAGGTAACACATGTCATTTGTTTACATACAACTATCCTACAGGTAGTAGACAATGTCTTCTTTCATCTTACCTTCATACGGCTATTGTACGGGTAGTAGGTAATCTATGTCATTTGTCTTCATACAATTATCTTACAGATAGTAGACAATGTCCTTTTTTCAAATCTTACCTTCATACAGCTATCGATCTCGATTGTAGGTAATCCATGTCATTTGTCTTCATACAATTATCTTACGGATGATAGACAATGTCCTTTTTTCAATCTTACATTCATACAGCTATCGATCCCGATAGTAGGTAATACATGTCATTTGTCTTCATACGGCTATCTTATGGGTAGTAGACAATGTCTTTTTTCATCCTACCTTCATACATCTATCGATCCCGATAGTAGGTAATCTTTGTCATCTGTCTTCATACGGCTATATTACAGATAGTAGACAATGTCCTTTTCAATCTTACTGTCATACAACTATCGATCCCGATAGTAGGTAATACATGTCATTTGTCTCCATACGGCTATCCTATGAGTAGTAGACAATGTCGTCTTTCTTCTTACCCTCATACAACTTTCGATCTCGATAACAGGTAATTTATGTCATTTGTCTTCCTACGGCTATCTTACAGATAATAGACAATGTCATTTTTCATCTTACCTTCATACAACTATCTTTACACCGATAGTAGGTAAAAATCCTGTTTTGTCTCTCGATTAAGCCTTCTTCATGCAGATAGTAGACAATTTCATTTCTTTTCATTTTACCTTCATACAACTATCAATCTCGATAGTAGGCAAAACCTATCATTCGTCTTCACACAACTATCATACAGATAGTAGACAACCATTTTCCCTAGTGAAACTACATTACCCCCTAGAGGAGGAGGATCCCATTCTACAACGAATCTGGGTATCCTGTTGTTGTTTCTCGTCCCAATCAAATCATCTTTGTCGTCTTGCGTATATACTTGCATCATGAGCATCTCATTAGCATCTTAGGTCAAAAATGGCGTACTCTGTATTTAAGCCTCTTCGGTCCGTCAAATCAAAGATTTCATCTTCAAGTCTCCAGACGAAGAAATTTAAATACGGTCATCTGTCATACCACAATTTTTGTCCTAAGATCCTACATTCATGCGCCTTTTGACCCTGAATAGTCTTTGATTTTTCAGGGAAAATTTTAGCAGAGATGTATTTTAAAATACATCATTTTTTGTTCCGATTCGGGCCCTCTTTTCTCTTTATTTTTTTATTTTTAGTTTTTATTTACTTTTTATCTTTTGTTCTAATATCTTTTAATTTCCATCTTTTATAAACTTTTTTAATTTTTAATTCTGGTTTTTTATTCTAATTATCATTTTAATTTTTATTTAAATTACTTTATTTTTATTTTGTAATGTCCAACATGTCCAAAAAATAATAGTGTCAAAGTTCATTGAGTCTAAAATTAAAATATCAGGGTCCAAAAATTCTTTCTTTCCATGCCACTTTCCTTGCCACAATTTTAGGGTCAACACGTTTCTTTCTCCCTAAGTTCTTTCCTTTCCGGGAAAACACTAATGTTATAAAACGGAGCCTGCAAACACAGTTTCAAGGACAAGGAATTTCACCCGCGAACCTGCAAATCGCACACAAAAAAAAGAGAAAGAAACCTGCACAAAAATCCACCACGGTCGAACCATAATGTCTCAAAATCTCAAACCCTAACACCACGATCACAAAAAACCAATCACTCACAACAACGCACCTGATCGGCCATTCAAGCCAACCAAATCTGAAACTAGTCATTCAAACACGATAACATCACAATCAATTTTCACAACCCAGACCGTTACCAAAACATCAGCAAACCAGCCGCCACTTTGTCAAATTTCACACACCTAAACTAAACTCAATAACCTCACAAATCACGTCGGCCACCACCAAACATCACTCATAAAAAATCGACGAAACCGAAACCCAACAAAGACGTTCTAGATCCGAGAAGAATAAAAAGGTAGTAACCCTAACTCTTAGATTTATGATTATTCCAAACATTTTTGAAAAATTTGTATGTAGAAATTTAAGGAAGATAAAAAACGGATTATAAAAAGTGATTTTTTTTTAAAAAGCTTCTTTGAACTCCGGCGCGGGAGCCCCACCCCCTGGGTGGCCGGCCACTGCGCCGAAAACTTCATGATGGCCGGAAAACTCATCCGAATATTTAGAGAGAAAGAGGGAGAAGTTTAAGAGGAGAGAAAGGGGGAAGAAAATGAAGTAAAAAGGAAAGAAAACCACTTTTATAGTGTAACAGCCCGTTTTTCGCGTTTGTTTTATTCTAATTATTTTATTGCGGGTATTATTTTAATTGTGTGCATTTTCATATGTTTGTGCATTTGAGGGGTAATTAGTAATTTTGGGAGGATAGCGTTTTATCGCTTTTTTTTAAGATAGAACCGTTTTATTTATTAAGTTGTCGGTGCGCGATAATTAATTAGAGCCGAGGTTATTAATTAATTACCGTTAGTGTGTTATTTAGTAGATTAGTGAGAGCCCATTTATTTATTATTTGTGTGTTTAAGGCCCATTAAGAGAGAGAGAGAGAGAGAGTAAATAAGCTAAGTCTTTAGTGGCTAGGTTTAGAAACTTTGCTCATTTTCACACAAACACAAGAGAAGGCAATTTGGGGCTAGAGAGAAGAACAAGAGAAAGGGTTGGAGGCTAGAGCTAGAAGAGGGGAATTCATCTCTAGGAGCTAAATTGAAGCTTTGGCTATAGAATCTTTGTGCTAGAGGTAAGAGGGATAGATTTCATTCATAATCACATAATTTTGCATTTTTACCCATTTTTGTGAAATTGTTGAATTGAATCTAGTTGCTGTAAATTCGTGCATAATTGTTGTTGTTATGATTGGTAACATGATTACATGATAATAGTATGGCTATATATGAATTAACATGTTGAAATTCACATTTGTTGGTGTTTTGTGTTCTTGAGCAAATTTGATGCAAAATGAAGTTGTGAGATTGAAATATGCATAAATTTGTGTTCATTAGTTGTTGTTGATGATTGTTGAACTGTTGGAATCAAATTGGTGAAACTGGAATCGTTGTTTATGGATTTGTGGAGAAATTTGTGGTTGTGTTGGTGTTTTGAGAAAGTATTATGATCTTGGTAAAATGAGTTGAATTGTGATTTCTATTGATTGATTCATGTTTGTTTAAGTGTATTGAAGCTACTGTGACCCATAAACACTTTCTGGAACATGTTTTGGGAATTGGGGTAATCAAAATTGGGATTTTTGGGTGAATATGGGTTGAACTCGAAACTGTGTTTTTCCTGAATTTTTGCTTCTGAAGTTTTGCTTCTGAAGTTTTGTAACGCTCTAATTTCTATTTTGTGGTTGTGGTGATTTTTAGTTGATTTTGGCGTGCTTGGTGTATTTTACTTGAATTTATAAATGATATATGAGATATTTGGTGTGTTATTATTTGTTATATTTATTTGTAGTGTTTTATGAAATAAGAGAATAATAGTTATTTAGAATTATTAGATTAAAGGAGGGTTAATGAGGAATTAAAAGGAAATTAGTGAGGGAGTAAAGAGAAAAAAAGAGGTTATGCTTTGGGTGGAAAGAGTAGGAAAGTAGAAAGTCAGTAAGAAAAAGGAATACGTACCAGAGAAAGAAAAAGTAGACTTTTGGGAGAAAGTGAGAAGAGCCAAGAGCCAAGGGAAATTGCTAGGGATTGTTGTAGATTTTGCTGAGTTAAGGTAATGGTGGGTTTGTGATTCAATTGCCAATATATACATATATGTTTTCATGATTTTGCATTGAAATTGTTGTTTCTGGTTTAGGTTTTCTTGAATATGTAACATGTTAAATGTTGGTGAATTATGCTGTTAATTGTGTTTCTATGAGTTGTTTTGGTGCCTAGAATAAGTATTGAACCTATAACTTCAATCTAAAATCATTTTGGGTGATTGGGGAATCAAAAATGGGATTTTTGGATGAAATAGGGTTAGAAGACGTAGGTTGAAATTCTGCCCAGATGAGCACTCGCTCAAGCGAAGTACCCTTCGCTCAAGCGAGCAACAATTTGCCACGCCCAGTTTGGATTTTAGCCGCTCGCTTAAGCGAGCCACGAGCGAACCAGGAGCGAATGAAAACCCAACCTTCGTCATTTGCGTCGCTTAAGCGAGATTCCCGTCGCTTAAGCGAGAGACGCCCAGGATAGTGTATTTAGCCTGTTCGCTTAAGCGAACTAGAAGCGAGCCAGAAGCGAGGAAAAACCAAACTTACGTGTTTTGACTCGCTTAAGCGAGATGCTGCTCGCTTAAGCGAGCTGGGTCCTGTGCGACCCAAAAATGTGATTTTTCTAAGGTGTTCTAAACCCAAACCTAAGCTTTCTAAATGGTTTATTGGATTTTTAGAGAATTTTTGGAGTGATAAAATTGTAGATTGGAGATGTTTATGATGCATTTACGAATGAATCTTATATGAAACGAAATGAACTATACTATGCTAAGTTGAAATTGTTCATGGTGTGGTGGTGTGATTGAGTCTAGTTGGGGAGGTGTCCTAGTTGGTGTCGTCGTTGGTTGCATGGTGAAAATGCACCACTTTCCTGTTGTAGGGTTGTATGTAGATATACACCTTGAGTCTCATAACTCATTTGCATTGGTGGGGGCTCATGCCCCGGAATGTTTATACATTCAACTGGTGAGGGCTTATGCCCTGGAATGCTAGTCATTCACTTTGGTGAGGGCTTATGCCCTGGGATGCTTTAACCATCCATTTGGTGGGGGCTTATGCCCCGGAGTGTTTAGCACTCAACGCGCGTAGTTGGTACCACATTTGCATAATGCATTGGTCGTTAATGGAGTCTGGCATTAGAAGTTAAGGTGTGAGTTGTTGTTGGTGAGGTGTCACCACAAGGGGTGTTGTTGTCGGTGTTGTTAATTAAGGTGAATCTAAATATCATTTGTTGAATTATTTATGAAGAATGTTGATGATTTTGGTGATGATGAATGTTCTTGTTTATGTTGTTTTCAATACAACTTTATGAATTATATATATATCTATATATTGCTTTTGTTTTGTGAACTCACCCCTTCTGCTGGAATTGCCGCCTCGTGGGCAAGTGCAGGTAGCGACGGATAGATAGGAGTCGGCTCGTTGTGTCATAGGCTCTGATACGTAACGGGATGGGATTTATGTTTTACAAATTCATTCCTTTATGTATCATTTTATGTTGGAAGTTGTTGAATAAATATTTGTTATATGTTGGAGAACATTTTTGTTATGGTGAGGCCTTTGTGCCAGACATGTTGATGTATAAGAATTTTTGAGATGAATTTATGATAATTATTCCGCTGCAGACTATTTTATAAAGATGTTGTTTTGGAGGATTATTTAAATAGTTTTATGTTTCTATTTAAATAAATTATTTTTGAAATATGCATGTAATACTCCGTTGATTGTTGATTAACTCTGATGTTTCGATATTATTATATCATTTTGGGAAACGGGGTGTTACAATTGGTATCAGAGCAAGTCGGTCCGTCCGACCATTAGGAGAGTCGTGTCGAGCCATGTAGAGTAGTGTGACAGGTTTTAAACTGTCTTGTTGTTGTTCTAATTCTTGTTGTTATGTAGAATTATCGAGATGGCCGGGAGAAATGATGCTGCTCTTGCTGCTGCTTTGCAAGCAATGGCTCAAGTTGTTGGACAACAGCAAGGTGCTGGTGGAGCTGGTGAAGGTGTAAGGATGCTGGAGACATTCCTAAGGAATCATCCACCAACCTTCAAGGGAAGGTATAATCCTGATGGAGCTCAGACCTGGTTGAAAGAGGTTGAAAGAATATTCCGGGTGATGCAGTGTACGGATGCTCAGATGGTGCGGTTTGGCACCCATATGTTGGCTGAAGAAGCGGATGACTGGTGGGTGAGTATTCAACCGGTGTTAGAGAATGAAGGTGCTGTGGTTACATGGGCTGTGTTTAGGCGGGAGTTCTTGAGGAGGTATTTCCCGGAGGATGTCCGTGGTAGAAAAGAGATTGAATTCCTCGAGCTTAAGCAAGGAGACATGTCCGTTACGGAGTATGCTGCTAAGTTCGTGGAACTTGCAAAGTTTTATCCTCACTATGCTGCGGAGACTGCTGAGTTCTCCAAGTGTATCAAATTTGAGAATGGTCTGCGAGCTGATATCAAGCGGGCCATTGGGTATCAGAAGATCAGGGATTTCTCTGAGTTGGTGAGCAGTTGCCGTATCTATGAAGAAGATACTAAAGCTCACTATAAAGTGATGAATGACCGCAAGGGAAAGGGGCAGCAGAGTCGCCCAAAGCCGTATAGTGCCCCAGCTGATAAGGGCAAGCAGAGGATGCATGATGAGAGGAGGCCAGCACGTAGAGATGCTCCTGCTGAGGTGGTTTGTTATAAGTGTGGTGTTAAGGGCCACAAGAGTAATGCCTGCAATCGAGATGAAAAGAAATGCTTCCGATGTGGTAAGAAAGGCCACACTGTTACTGAATGCAAGCGGGGAGACATTGTTTGCTATAATTGTGATGAAGAAGGACATCTTAGCACACAGTGTACCAAACCTAAGAAGGCGCAGGCCAGTGGGAGGGTGTTTGCCTTGACTGGTACCCAGACTGATCAGGAGGATCGACTTATCAGAGGTACTTGTTTCTTTAATAGTACTCCTTTAATTGCTATTATAGATACTGGTGCAACGCATTGTTTCATTGCTATTGATTGTGCTAAAAGATTGGGTCTGTATATGTCTGATATGAATGGGAAAATGGTTGTTGAAACTCCAGCTAAGGGTTCAGTGACTACTTCCCTTGTCTGTTTAAGTTGTCCGTTGTCTGTATTTGGTAGAGATTTTGAAGTAGACCTTGTTTGTTTACCGTTGGTGGGAATGGATGTAATTTTGGGAATGAACTGGTTAGAGTACAATCATGTCCTGATCAATTGTTTTACGAAGACGGTGCGGTTTTCTTCTGCTGAAGAAGAGAGTGGAGCATAATTTTTATCCACCAAAGAGATGAAGCGGTTAGAACAAGATGGTGTGTTGATGTTTTCTTTGTTGGCATTCTTGTCGGTGGAGAACCAAGCTGTAATTGATGGGCTGCCTGTTGTGAAGGAATTTCCTGAAGTTTTCCCTGATGAGATTCCAGATGTGCCACCGGAGAGAGAAGTGGAATTTTCGATTGACCTGGTGCCGGGTACGAAGCCTGTGTCGATGGCTCCTTACCGTATGTCAGCTTCGGAGTTGGCTGAGTTAAAGAAACAATTAGAAGACTTGCTTGACAAGAAGTTTGTAAGACCGAGTGTTTCGCCTTGGGGAGCGCCGGTATTGTTAGTCAAGAAGAAGGATGGTAGCATGCGGTTGTGTATTGATTACCGTCAGTTAAACAAAGTGACGATCAAGAACAGGTATCCACTCCCGAGGATTGATGACTTGATGGATCAACTAGTGGGTGCCCGCGTTTTTAGTAAGATTGATTTGAGGTCAGGTTACCATCAGATAAAGGTGAAGGATGAGGATATGCAAAAGACGGCGTTTAGGACGCGGTATGGTCATTATGAATATAAGGTGATGCCTTTCGGTGTGACGAATGCACCCGGTGTGTTTATGGAATATATGAACCGAATTTTTCATGAATATCTGGATCAATTTGTTGTAGTTTTTATTGATGATATCTTGATTTATTCTAAGACTGAAGCTGAGCATGCAGAGCATTTGAAGATTGTATTGCAAGTGCTGAAAGAGAAGAAATTGTATGCCAAGTTATCCAAGTGCGAATTCTGGCTGAATGAAGTAAGTTTTCTTGGCCACATTATTTCTGGTAAAGGTATTGCTGTAGATCCTTCGAAGGTTGATGCTGTGTCGTAGTGGGAGACACCAAAGTCGGTTACGGAGGTGAGAAGTTTTCTTGGTTTGGCTGGTTATTATCGCAGGTTTATTGAAGGATTTTCGAAGTTGGCACTTCCTTTGACGCAGCTGACCTGTAAAGGTAAAGCATTTGTGTGGGATGCTCATTGTGAGAGTAGTTTCAATGAGTTGAAGCAAAGATTGACGACTGCTCCTATTTTAATTTTGCCGAAGCCAGAAGAGCCTTTTGTTGTTTATTGTGACGCATCTAAGCTGGGATTAGGTGGTGTTTTGATGCAAGATGGCAAGGTGGTCGCGTATGCTTCTAGACAGCTGAGAGTGCATGAGAAGAATTATCCCACGCATGATCTAGAGTTGGCAGCCGTGGTATTTGTTTTGAAAATTTGGAGGCATTATTTGTATGGTTCCAGATTCGAGGTGTTTAGTGATCATAAAAGTTTGAAGTACCTGTTTGATCAGAAGGAGTTGAACATGAGGCAGAGGAGGTGGCTTGAGTTGCTTAAGGATTATGATTTTGGTTTGAATTACCATCCTGGTAAAGCTAATGTTGTGGCTGATGCGTTGAGTAGAAAGACGTTGCATATGTCGGCTATGATGGTGAAAGAGTTCGAGTTACTTGAACAATTTAGGGACTTGAGTCTTGTTTGTGAAAGGTCGCTTCAGAGTGTGAAGTTGGGCATGTTAAAGATTAATAGTGATTTCTTGAGTAGTATCAAGGAGGCCCAGAAGATTGATGTTAAGTTTGTTGATTTGATGACTGCTAGTGATCAGAATGTAGATGGTGACTTCAAGGTCGATGACCAAGGTGTGTTGAGGTTTAGAGGAAGGATTTGTATTCCGGATGATGAGGGTTTGAAAAAGTTAATCTTAGAAGAAAGTCATAAGAGTAGTTTGAGTATTCATCCTGGAGCTACTAAAATGTATCATGACTTGAAGAAATTATTTTGGTGGTCCGGTTTGAAGAGAGATGTTGCTCGGTTTGCGTATGCGTGTTTGACTTGCCAGAAGTCCAAGGTTGAACATCAGAAGCCTGCAGGGCTGTTGACCCCGTTAGATGTACCTGAGTGGAAGTGGGATAGCATTTCGATGGATTTTGTAACGAGTTTGCCGAATACTCCAAGAGGGCATGATGCCATTTGGGTTGTCGTTGATAGATTGACTAAGTCGGCACACTTTATCCCGATTAACATGACTTGTCCGGTAGCTCAGTTGGCGGAGATTTATATCCGAGATATTGTGAAGTTGCATGGGGTTCCATCTAGTATTGTGTCGGATAGAGATCCGAGGTTTACTTCAAGGTTTTGGAAGAGCTTGCAAGATGCATTGGGTTCGAAGTTGAGATTGAGTTCGGCTTATCATCCGTAGACAGATGGTCAGTCGGAGAGAACTATCCAATCCTTAGAAGATTTGTTGAGGGTGTGTGTACTCGAGCAGGGTGGAGCTTGGGACAGCCACTTACCGTTGATAGAGTTCACCTATAACAATAGTTACCATTCGAGTATTGGTATGGCACCGTTCGAAGCTTTGTATAGTCGAAGGTGTAGAACTCCTCTATGTTGGTTTGAGTCGGGTGAAAGCATTGTGTTAGGGCCTGAGTTAGTGCAGCAGACTACGGAAAAGGTCAAGATGATAAGAGAAAAGATGAAAGCATCTCAAGATCGTCAGAAGAGTTATCATGACAAAAGGAGAAAAGCCCTTGAGTTTCAAGAGGGTGAGCATGTGTTTTTGAGGGTTACTCCGATGACGGGTGTAGGGCGTGCATTGAAGTCGAAGAAGTTGACTCCAAAGTTCATTGGTCCTTATCAGATTTCCGAGAGAATTGGAACCGTGGCGTATCGGATTGGATTGCCACCCCATCTATCAAACTTGCATGATGTGTTTCATGTGTCGCAGTTGAGGAAATATGTAGCAGATCCTTCGCATGTTATTCCTAGAGATGATGTGCAAGTTAGAGATAATCTTACTGTTGAGACTTTACCTTTGAGGATTGATGATCGCAAGGTGAAGCAGTTGAGAGGCAAGGAAATACCTCTGGTTAGAGTTGTTTGGGGCGGTGTAGCCGGTGAGAGTTTAACTTGGGAATTGGAAAGCAAGATGCAAGAGTCCTATCCTGAGTTGTTTGTTGCTTAAGGTAATATTTCGAGGACGAAATTTTCTAAGTTGGGGAGAGTTGTAACGCTCTAATTTCTATTTTGTGGTTGTGGTGATTTTTAGTTGATTTTGGCGTGCTTGGTGTATTTTACTTGAATTTATAAATGATATATGAGATATTTGGTGTGTTATTATTTGTTATATTTATTTGTAGTGTTTTATGAAATAAGAGAATAATAGTTATTTAGAATTATTAGATTAAAGGAGGGTTAATGAGGAATTAAAAGGAAATTAGTGAGGGAGTAAAGAGAAAAAAAGAGGTTATGCTTTGGGTGGAAAGAGTAGGAAAGTAGAAAGTCAGTAAGAAAAAGGAATACGTACCAGAGAAAGAAAAAGTAGACTTTTGGGAGAAAGTGAGAAGAGCCAAGAGCCAAGGGAAATTGCTAGGGATTGCTGTAGATTTTGCTGAGTTAAGGTAAGGGTGGGTTTGTGATTCAATTGCCAATATATACATATATGTTTTCATGATTTTGCATTGAAATTGTTGTTTCTGGTTTAGGTTTTCTTGAATATGTAACATGTTAAATGTTGGTGAATTATGCTGTTAATTGTGTTTCTATGAGTTGTTTTGGTGCCTAGAATAAGTATTGAACCTATAACTTCAATCTAAAATCATTTTGGGTGATTGGGGAATCAAAAATGGGATTTTTGGATGAAATAGGGTTAGAAGACGTAGGTTGAAATTCTGCCCAGATGAGCACTCGCTCAAGCGAAGTACCCTTCGCTCAAGCGAGCAACAATTTGCCACGCCCAGTTTGGATTTTAGCCGCTCGCTTAAGCGAGCCACGAGCGAACCAGGAGCGAATGAAAACCCAACCTTCGTCATTTGCGTCGCTTAAGCGAGATTCCCGTCGCTTAAGCGAGAGACGCCCAGGATAGTGTATTTAGCCTGTTCGCTTAAGCGAACTAGAAGCGAGGAAAAACCAAACTTACGTGTTTTGACTCGCTTAAGCGAGATGCTGCTCGCTTAAGCGAGCTGGGTCCTGTGCGACCCAAAAATGTGATTTTTCTAAGGTGTTCTAAACCCAAACCTAAGCTTTCTAAATGGTTTATTGGATTTTTAGAGAATTTTTGGAGTGATAAAATTGTAGATTGGAGATGTTTATGATGCATTTACGAATGAATCTTATATGAAACGAAATGAACTATACTATGCTAAGTTGAAATTGTTCATGGTGTGGTGGTGTGATTGAGTCTAGTTGGGGAGGTGTCCTAGTTGGTGTTGTCGTTGGTTGCATGGTGAAAATGCACCACTTTCCTGTTGTAGGGTTGTATGTAGATATACACCTTGAGTCTCATAACTCATTTGCATTGGTGGGGGCTCATGCCCCGGAATGTTTATACATTCAACTGGTGAGGGCTTATGCCCTGGAATGCTAGTCATTCACTTTGGTGAGGGCTTATGCCCTGGGATGCTTTAACCATCCATTTGGTGGGGGCTTATGCCCCGGAGTGTTTAGCACTCAACGCGCGTAGTTGGTACCACATTTGCATAATGCATTGGTCGTTAATGGAGTCTTGCATTAGAAGTTAAGGTGTGAGTTGTTGTTGGTGAGGTGTCACCACAAGGGGTGTTGTTGTCGGTGTTGTTAATTAAGGTGAATCTAAATATCATTTGTTGAATTATTTATGAAGAATGTTGATGATTTTGGTGATGATGAATGTTCTTGTTTATGTTGTTTTCAATACAACTTTATGAATTATATATATCTATATATTGCTTTTGTTTTGTGAACTCACCCCTTCTGCTGGAATTGCCGCCTCGTGGGCAAGTGCAGGTAGCGACGGATAGATAGGAGTCGGCTCGTTGTGTCGTAGGCTCTGATACGTAACGGGATGGGATTTATGTTTTACAAATTCATTCCTTTATGTATCATTTTATGTTGGAAGTTGTTGAATAAATATTTGTTATATGTTGGAGAACATTTTTGTTATGGTGAGGCCTTTGTGCCAGACATGTTGATGTATAAGAATTTTTGAGATGAATTTATGATAATTATTCCGCTGCAGACTATTTTATAAAGATGTTGTTTTGGAGGATTATTTAAATAGTTTTATGTTTCTATTTAAATAAATTATTTTTGAAATATGCATGTAATACTCCGTTGATTGTTGATTAACTCTGATGTTTGGATATTATTATATCATTTTGGGAAACGGGGTGTTACAAGTTTCGCTTCTGAAGTTTCGCTCCTGAAGTTTTGATTCTGAAGTTTCACTCCTGAAGTTCTGCTTCTGAAGTTTCGCTCCTGAATTTCTGCTTCTGAAGTCTCGCTCTTGAAGTTGCTTCTGAAATTGTGCTTTTGAACAGCATCCCCTGTTCTGCGTTCTTGTGCCTTTTTCTCACATTTCTGTTTTGAATTGGCTTTTGGTGTAAACATGAAAGTTGTAGATAATTGAATTAGCTTTCCAATGGTTTTAGATTTACGTGGAAATGTTTTGTGGATTTTAAGTTATGATTAAAATACTCAAAGTGGGTCTTGAGGAAACTTTATGAAAACTTAACATAACTTATTCCAAATTAGTCCAAAACCTATGGTTGGTTTCCAAACTTCAAAACCTCAGTATTAGAGGTTTAATTGAGATGTTTTATGAGTATTTAACTTATGTCTTGTTAAATCAGGATTGATTTTCTTCCGAAAAATGTTTTGGTTTTGCAAATGACTAAGTGTGCCGAATTTCATGATCTTTATAAATTCTTCATTTGTGGCCGATGAAATGCTTATGTAACCTCTACTATACACATATGTGAATTATGAGAATACATGGCATAGGCAATTGAGCTTCTTATTTGGTTTTGGTTCTTAACTTCAAATATTTTCTCAAAGTTGTGAAATATGAGACGCACTTGTGTATTTTTACCTTGAAGTTTATTTGATGGTGAACCTTTTTAGATATGGATTCCTATGGTTAATTGTATACTTGTGAATGAAGTTGGATAATGATAATGTGATATATCATGATCTCGTATGTTATCTTCTTTACTTGAATTATATGAAGTGTTGCTTGTTCATGGTGAACTATGTGAAGAAGGTGATAATGTTGATTGTGTACATGTTCAATGATGATGAATATATGTATGTTGAATGTATGCGCAATTGTTGGTGTGTGCATACTTGATTAAATGACATTGGTGATAATTGCATAATTGTATGCATGGTTTTGGTGATGATTGCATAATTGTATATGCATGGTTTGGAGAATTGTTGTATGAACATATGCATTGAGTCAAGTCATATGTTCATGCATTCATTGTTGAAGAGACGGACGTATGTCCAATGTGTAATGCAGGTGTGAACCTTGCACGCGATGTGTTTGTTGCATCGTAGGTGACGACCTTGGAGGAGACTTGGTACCACATGCATCTAGATGAGTCTAGAGACATTGCATGAATTGTTGGTGAATTGAATTGCATTTAAATTGTGCATGGTGATTGTGTTTGGAGATTGGTATTTGACTTGGTCGAATTGTAATATGTGTGTGATACACTCGAATTATGTGAACTTGGAATGATGCTTATGAATGATATTGAATGAGATAAATGTGGAGATACTATGAGTTTATGTATGGCTATGTTGTTTATCATTCTTGGATATATGACCATTATTTCAATGTTCTTGTTTATCTGTTTATGGATTATGATGATGTAATGCTAACCCTTAGTGGTTTACCACCTGCCTTTCCGTATGGACGGGTAGATGGAGTGCAGGATGCTTAGTTGTTTTCCTTTGATGTTTCCGAGGAGCGGGAGTTCCTCTTTTATGTGCAAGTGTCTAGATTAGGGCTCTGATCTAGGGTTGTACTTGCATGATATTTTCTTTTATGACTATGTAGTTTTTGGAGTTGAGATATTGTCATTATGAGTTTGAGATCATGTATTTATTATCATGAGATTTTGGGATGTTATTTATATGGTTTACATATATTCCGCTGCTATGCTTATGTAACTTGATAATTTATACATGTATGCTGGAAATTGTTTGGTGACGTACCATCTATTTCTTGAGTATGTCTGATGTATTCTCGCGTTTACCGCTTATTAGAAATAGGGTGTTACATATAGCCCTCGTGTGCAATGGTGTGCGAGGGTGCATGTTCTATCATGCACCCTCGCCCCTCCTGACCTTCTGATCAAGATCTGATGGTCTGCTTTGACCCATATCAGATCCACAAGGCCCATGCGCCACTCTAAGCTTTCAGCCCAATTTTACTTTTCTTTTATTCTATACCCCCTTTATTTTCTGCTTGCACCACTCCCTCCATTCATTCTTTATTGTATCTTGTTTAATTTTCTCATTCATATTTATTTCGTATTGCATTTTAGGTCATTTTTTTTATTTGTTTCATTTCATATTTTATTGTTATTATCATTTTAATTATTGTTATTTATTTTCCCACAATTAGAATGTATACTAGGTCAATGTAAACCATAAATGAGAAAAGTGTGCGTGAGTGTGTCCTTTTATTTTTTTACTGTTATATATATATATATATATATATATATATATATATATATATATATATATATATATATATATTGCAAAAATGCAAAAAAATTAAGTTAGGGATTTTGTGGTGATCCAACGTCACTACAAAAATCCTCGCGCTTTTATTTTTATTGTCACGTTAGTTTTATTCTTGTGTTTTAATTAAAATGAAAATAACCAAAATTCACAAAAAAAATCATTTTTCATAACAAACCATAATTCTAAATCAAGTGATCCCCATTTCTTACTTTATTTTCTTAATCAAGTTTCAATCAACTTAATCATGCTTTGAGTCATTTTCCTTTAATATCAAAAAATACAAACAAATTCTTATTTCCCACTTGACTTTTATTTCAAAACCTTTTCAAAAACTAATAAAAAACACAACAAATCAAACATAATTTTTACCCCGAACTACGAGGTTTTGATCCCTCACGGGTACGTAGGTAAAGGACCATGTCCTTCCAAATCATAAAAAATGTTAATAAAATCAGTCTTTTTTTCTTTTAATCACTTTAATTTCATTTTCTAAAAGCAAGTAAGTTATAGCACAAAAAGTAAATAAAGTCAAGAGGTTCTCGTAGAATACTACGAATGTTTAGGGTGTTAATACCCTCCCTAAACATAACTAACCCCGAACCCTAAAATCTTTAAAATGGTTTATTTGAAATTTTTCCCATTTCCTTTAAAAATTAAAAGTTCAAGTCGTGAAAAAAAAGCGAGTCAATGCTAACCAAATAACATGATCTCCAAAAAATGACGCGGCACCAAGCCTTAACCTCTCAAGTGGGGAGAATAGAAGATTTCTTTGCACCCCAACAACCGGTTTACCAATCAGTTCTACAAGTTCAAAATCAACAATCGTTGCAGTTAGTCGAACCAATGGTTCCAAAGCCACAACTTGTGCCTCAACCCCAACCGATCGAACCAGTAATTCAATATCAACCTGAAGTGATCTTGGTAAATAGAAATGATAATGTCGATGAAGTTGTTAGGAATGTCCAACAACAAAACATAGGAGGACATAACAATATAGCCAATTTGGTCGAAAATATAATGGCCCAAAATGGTTTAAATATTGGCCTACATAGGCCAAACGTTGTTTCTCTTTTGTTGAAATTGGTATTACAATCTGAACTTCCTATGGGTTATAAAATTCCTAAGTTCACCAAATTTGCAAGAGATACCAGTGAGTCCACTGTCGAACATATCGCACAATATTTGACGGAGACAGAAGATCTAGCAAATGATGAGAATTTGAGGTTGAAATACTTTCCAAATTCTCTAACAAAGAATGCCTTCACATCGTTTACTACTCTTACACCACATTCGATCGAAAATTGGACTGAATTAGAAAGGTTATTCCATGAACAATTCTACGTGGGCCAATCTAAAATAATTCTAAAAGAATTGGCGAGTGTCAAGAGGAATTCCACTAAATCCATTGATGATTATATCAATAGGTTCATATTGTTAAAGGCAAGATGTTTCAATCAAGTGCTTTAGCATGAGTTAGTCGAAATGGCCGTTGGTGGCCTAGATTATTCCATTCAGAAGAAACTAGACACTCAACATTTGTGAGATATGGCCCAATTGGCCGTTAGAGTTCGACATGTCGAAAGACTAAAGGCTGGGAAAGCTAGAACTCAAAAATATCACAAAAGAGAAAAGGTTGCTTATATCGGATCAAGCGAAAGCAACCAAGAATTCGACATAGCTTTTGGCGATGTCGAAACAAAGGAGGTTCTAACGCCAACTTTGAATTATTTTAATTATTTACTTATTTGAATTATTTGAGGAGTCTAGATATATTTATATATATTTTAAGTGATGTGGAGATTAAGATTTAAGTGATTTTTTATGTGATTTATGTGATGTGGTGACTTATTTTATTGTTTAATAAAATAAGATTTGAAAATAAAATAAATATAGAGATGTGGGGTAGTTTTGAGATTTTAGAGAGTTATGTGGGAGAAAGAGTAAATAAGATAAGATTTGTTGGGAATATAAAAAGGGAAATTAGGTCAAGAGTTATCAGTACGTACGTTTTTGGAGAAAAGGGAGAAAAACCAGAGAAGAGAGAAGAGACCAAGGAGAGCTGCGATTTCTGCAATTTTAAGGCAAGGGTGAGCCTAGCATTTCAATTCTATTAAACTGTAATCCATCTAATTATAATTAACAAGTGTAGGGTTGATTTTAGAGAATTGGAGAATTAGGTTAATTGTGATGAATTGATGATTAGATGATGTGAAGTTGTGAAACTGTTGTAGGAATTGAATACAGAACCTAGAATAATCATAGTGCTAATGTTCCTGATAGTTTTGAGGTTAAACATGGTGAGATTTGGGACTTTTGGTGAGAAATTTGCACAACCCGTAGCCGGTCTGTTCATCGCTCGCCTAGGCGAGCTAAGCAACTCGCCACAGCGAGTAGACGTTCATCACTCACGAAGCGAGCAACCCAACTCGCCATAGCGAGTAGCACTTGACCACTCGCGAGGCGAGCAGACCCACTCGCCATAGCGAGTTGACCTGTGAGAATTATGATTTTTAGAATGTTGTTTTAAGATGCGTTTTAGATGGTTTTGAGTACCTTGATGTATATAAGAATGATTAGGTAAGTTTTTAGGATCAAATTGGACCTAGGGAACTTATAATTGACGTTTTTGGATGAAAAATGTGAAAAAGGCCGAGAGACCCAGTATTGCTCGCCTTCAGTTCTCCCCCAACTCGCCAAAGGCGAGTCACCTCTAGTTGAGCTCGCGAGGCGAGTAGATCAACTCGCCATGGCGAGTAGTGCGGTTTCAGACTGCCATAACTTTGTATTTTGGGATCTGTTTCGTGTAGGACTTTGAGAGTTGATCCTTGGGTAGTAATGGAAGATAACTATACTATGAATGATGATCTGTAAAGATGTATTGTGATGATTTAAATGTTATAGGCTATGATTTATGAGTCATATATGCATTATGTGAAATATATGTGAATCGTATATGATGTTTGAGATAATGTTTGCAATGATATCATTATATCCTGTGAATTTGCTTGCTGCCATGTAGCTGTTTACATTAACTAAAGCTGCATGTGTCGGTCCGAGATGTTTATTGTAACACCCCGTTTTTCCCCACAACGTAATATTAATATAAAATCAGAGTAAATCAACAAACGGAGCATTACACTGCTTTTCAAATATTTCATAAATAGATTAAAAATACTATTTATTCAACAACGTCAACAACATAATTTTGCAGCGGAAAAACCTTTTAAAACATTACAACCACAACATATAAATCTGGCACAAAGGCCCCAACATAAGTAGTATTTCAACATTTTATTTCAACAAAACTCCAACAACATGCTTCAAAAATTGATACATAAAGGAATGAAAGAAAAACATCGCAACGATTCCCCATCCCGTTACGTATCAGAGCCCTAAGACACATGAGCCACCACTTCTACTATTCTGGATCACCTGCAAGTGATGAGTCAATAAAGTAATATATTTAATGAAGTATTTAATCTTATTTACTTTAATTTAAGTATATTATTATTTCCTTTTTAAGTCATTTAGTTGATTTAGTCCTAGTTTTATTTATATAATATTTAATCCTGTTTTATTTAGATTTAGGTTTATTATTTTATATATAATATTCAGTTTTATTTAGATCTAAGTTTATTTTATATAATATTCTGTCTCGTTATATTTAGATTTAAGTTTATTTTATATTATTGTTATTTATTTTATAGAACTATTTTACTTTATAATGCAATCTATTATATTTCAGGGACGAATATTGGATGGAAAGAGCCTTGGAGCAGAAGAAAGGGATTCAGAGCTGATTTGGAGCAAGAATACGAAGATTCGGAGCCAAAAATAAGTCTCCCCCAAGTCAGAAGCTTGGCACGGCCCGTGCCAAATGTGGCACGGCCGTGCCACTTCTCAGGATTTCTTTAGCTGCTTTTGCTTCCTGTGCAAGCTACTCTGTTTTTAGTTTAGGCCCACAGTTTCTTGTGGGGCACTCTAGTATTATAGTTGCTTAGGCTCTAAGTCAATTGAAAGCTATAAATAGAGGAGCCTTTCATCACAAATATGGATCTTATTCTTGGAATACAATAGTGACAATTGTTTTTAATAATAATTTCTATTTCTCTTTATTTTACTTATGTCTTCTTTCTTCTTCTTCCCTTTGTCTACTATGATCATGAGTGAGTAGACTTCTCTGTCTTGGGATTGTTGGATAGTCTAATGACATAATCCAAATAAAACCAAGTCTTCTCCTTAAATTAAACTCCTATATAACCTAGTTTCTAATCTAAATTCACCGATTAAACATGGATTAATCATTATCAAATACCAACAAGCGAAAGCTGAGGTTATGATAATTATTAATCCATTATCCCAAACGTCAAATCTACAAGCGAAAGCTGCGATGAGATGTTGGAACAAGTGAATATTAGACAGAGATTGCAAAGGCAGTGAAATAGTCTTTGCAATCTTGGGACGAAGTAGTTTCACAGCCTTAATGCATCTCCTAGTAATCAATTCAGCGAAATAGGATTGATTGCTAGGAGTAAACTCTTACTGGACTGAGAGGAAAAGTAAGGGGCTAAAGGGAAACCGGTCATACGAAACTAGGTCTATCATAAGGTTTTAAGGATAAAGCTTCGGTTTGTAGAGGGTTTGTTATTACGACAAACCAATAATCCCAAGGCTCTTCTTTTATATTATTTTCTCTTTCAACCATTAAAACCCCTGTTTTTACTATTCTCTCTTCTAATCATAATTCTAAGTTGATTGAATTAACCAACTCCCTGTCGGAACAATACTCTCTTTATTACTACTCCGATAAGACTGTGCACTTGCAGTTTTGTCCCATCAGCAAGTTACCCATACGAAGGGCAACATTTTCAAGCAGCAGGGGTGAGATTCACAAACAATAATAATAGAATTATAATTCATCAATTGAATCTAACACCCTAAATATCAACATATACTTCAATATTTTTATATACTTCATGGATAACAACATATTCAAATTCATCCAACAACAACAACACAACAACAGCTCAACCGACGACAACGACACAACGACGAATAACAACAATGCAATAATGCATATGCATGTGGTATCATTTAACGCGTTTGAATGACAAGGCATTCTAGGGCATGAGCCCTCAACATTTTGAATGGTTAAAGCATTCACAGGGCATGAGCCCTCAACAATTGAACGACAAGGCGTTCTAGGGCATAAGCCCTCAACAGTTGAATGATAAACATTCCAGGGCATGAGCCCTCAACATGGTATGAGTATGAAATGGACTCAAAACTGTGTATATCTGCATACAACTCAACAACAACAATGACAACTACTAACAGACATAATCAACTATGACATGCTCCTCTAATGCACGAAATAAAGGTCAAAAAGTGGCTGTCAAAAGCCTTGCTCGCTTGAGCGAAGGCCTGCTCACTTAAGCGAGATCATCACAGAATGGTTGGTTCTTGCTCGCTCAGGGTTCGCTCGTGGCTCGCTTCAAGCGACCCAAAAGACGTAAGTTCAGGTTTTGCACGCTTGCGGTTCGCTTAATCGACCTGGCTAAAGTAAATTCTGGGCAACTAGTTTGAATGCTCGCTTAAGCGACGGGTTGCTCGCTTAAGCGACCATTCATCTGGGTAGAAAAATGCTCTTGGATTTTCTAACCCTATCTCATTCAAAACCCAATTTTTAACCCCTGATTACCCAAAACGTGTTCTAACAAATGTTTATAGGTTTAACATACAACAATGCACAACAAAGAACACAAAACAACAACATCAAACAGCAATTCCACTCATTCTCATCAATTTTCCAATTCTCCAAAACCTAACTCTCATTCCCTCAATTCTCACTAACATCATGTTAAATCAAAATCAGAATTACACACTATTATTATTGAGAGATAGTACCACCCTTACCTGAATTTAGATGAACAAAGCTCTACAGAAATCCGATTCTTCTCTTGGCTCTTCTCCCTTGTTCTTGGTTTTTCTCCCTTTCTCCCAAAACTCTTGTTTTTCTTTTACGTGAAATGTTTCTGACTTCCCTTTTCCAATTCTCCCTATTATTTTCTTAACTCCTCCTTACTCCTAATAACTCCCTTTAATTCCTCTAATTAAAAAGTAACCCCCCCTAAACTCCAAATAAATATTAATTCTCACCTATTTCTATTAAATAATAAAAATAACTATATAATAAAATAACAACACACCACATAATCACATAAATCATTTAAAATCATATAAAAGACTTAAAATCAATCAAAAATAATTAAATAAAAACTAGGGCGTTACAACTCTCCCCAACTTAAAGAATTTCGTCCTCGAAATATTACCTCAAGCAAACAAATCTGGATAAGACTCTAGCATCTTACTCTCCAGCTCCCATGTCAAACTTTCACCAGTTACTCCACCCCAAACAACCTTCACTAGAGGTATCTCCTTGCCTCTCAACTTCTTCACCTTACGATCTTCGATTCTCAACGGTAAAGTCTCCACCGTAAGGTTGTCTCTAACTTGCACATCATCTCTTGGAATAACATGCGAAGGATCCGCTACATACTTCCGAAGTTGAGACACATTAAACACATCGTGCAAATTCAAAAGATGTGGTGGCAAACCCACTCTATATGCCACTGTTCCAACCCTCTCAGATATCTGGTATGGACCAATAAACTTCGGAGTTAACTTCTTAGACTTCAACGCACGACCTACACCGGTCATAGGAGTGACTCTCAGGAACACATGGTCTCCCTCTTGGAACTCAAGGTCCTTCCTACGCTTGTCATGGTAACTCTTATGTCGACTCTGCGACGCTTTCATCTTTTCCCTTATTAACTTGACCTTCTTCGTAGTCTGATGAACTAATTCTGGTCCCAACACTACACTTTCTCCCGACTCAAACCATCACAATGGAGTTCTGCACCTCCGACCATACAAAACTTAGAACGGTGCCATCCCAATACTCGAATGGTAACTATTGTTGTACGTGAACTCTATCAACGGTAGATGACTATCCCAAGCTCCACCTTGTTCAAGTACGCACACTCTCAACAAATCCTCTAATGACTGAATCGTTCTCTCCGACTGACCAACTGTTTGCAGATGATAAGCCGAACTCAACCTCAACTTTGAACCCAAGGCCTCTTGCAAACTCTTCCAAAACCTTGAAGTGAACCTCGGATCTCTATCCGACACAATGCTTGATGGAACTCCATGCTGTAACGCCCTAATTGTTATTTTACTATTTTTGGTTGATTTTAATATGTTTTATGTATTTTATATGAAAATGTTGATTTATGTGATTTATTGGTGTTTGCCATTTTATTATATAATTATTTGTGCTATTTTATAAATGGGAGAAATATAATATTTATTTGAATGTTAGGAGTTAATTAGAATTATTGGTGTTAAGGAGGGGGGCTACATTTTAATTATGAGAGTTAAGGAGGGAGTTAAGTGAAATAAGTGGGGGGTTAAGGAAAATAGGAAAGGAAAGTCAGTAAGAACATTTTTCACGTATCAGAGAAACAGACTTTTGGGAGAAGGGAGAAAAGAACCAAGTGAAGAACCAAATTTTGACTGTTGTAGCTTTTGTTCATCTTAATTAAGGTAAGGGTGAGATTATCCTTCAATAATAATGGATTGTACAACCTTGATTTTGAATTTAACATGAAATTGTGAAAAATTATGAAAAATTGGGAATTAGGTTTAGAGTATGATTATGGGGGGATAATGTTGTAGATTGTATTGTATTGATGTTAGAATGCAATCAGGTGGTAGGCAGAACCTTATTACACTTCTGTAGATTGTTTTGGAGTTAGAAATTGAGAAAAATGGGATTTTTGGGAGAAAACTGCATCTGCCCGTGCTGACATTCATCGCTCGCCGCGGCGACCAGCATGACTCACCATGGCGAGTGAGCAATGTTCAAAGCCCGCTTCGCGAGCAAAACCACTCGCCACGGCGAGTAGGGCCCTAGAAAATGTTTTTTTTAAATGTTGTTATAGGACGTGGGATGGGTAGTTTTGTGTACCTTAATATATTTAGAGATGACTGGGACAATTTTCGGATTAAAAAGGTGATTAGGTAGCTTAAAAATGAAGTTTTGGTGAGAAAAATGTCAAAAAGTCCGAGAGCTCCCAGTTCTGCTCGCTCCCAGCTCGCCCCTAGCTCGCGTAAGGCGAGTAGCCCATTCTTTGAGCTCGCCATGGCGAGCAGATGTACTCGCCGAGGCGAGTAGCCCTGTATCTGAAGTGAGTTTCTATGTTTGGTTACTTGGTTGGTTAAATTCGGTTGACGATAATAATATGGTAATTGGTGTATTTGTAAATGTCTATTATATGCTATTGAACTTAGTTCAAATGGTGGAGTATCATTGATCGAGTTGTTGAAATGTAAGTCATACCTCGTATATGCATTAGTTGAGTTGTTGTTGTCGTCCAAGTGGGGAAGTGTGTCTTAAATGATTTAGGCACAGTTTTTGTTGTCTTAGTAGTTGCTGTTGTTGTTTGGTTGTATGCTGATATACACCATGGAGTTCATTTTATACTCATATGCATTTGTTGGGGGCTTATTGCCCTGGAATGTTTATCATTCACCCGTTGGGGGCTTATTGCCCTCGAACGCTTTATCGTTCACCTGTTGAGGGCTCATGCCCTGGGATGCTTTAACCATCCAACTGTTGGGGGCTCATGCCCTGGAATGCTTGTCATTCAACGCGCGTAAAATGGTACCACATGCATATTGCATTTGTTGTTGTCGTCGGTGCATTGTCGGAGTCGTTGTTGGTGAGTCGTTGTCGTTGTTGTGGTTGCTGTTGCTAGCTGAGTTCGAAGATGATGTTAATGTTGTTGGTTTATTGTAATTGGTGTATATTGATTTACTTTGTTGATGTTTAGGGTGTTAGATTCATTGATGAGTTATACTTCTATTATTTATTGTTTGAGAATCTCACCCCTTCTGTTGGAATTGCCGTCTTGTGGGCAAGTGCAGGTAATGAAGGCTAGTAGGATGTTGGCTCTTGTGTCTTAGGGCTCTGATACGTAAAGGGATGGGGAAATCGTTGTCTTTTCTTGCATTCCTTATGTATCATATTTTGAAGAACATGTTGTTGAAGAATTATTGTTGGATGATGTTTTAAATTGTTGAGGCCTTTGAGCCAATGATTTTGTTGTATTTGAATGTTGATGATTTTATGAGAATTATTCCGCTGCAGATTTTATAAGAATGATATGTTGAATTAAATAGTTTTATTTTCTATTTAAGAAAGTTTTTGAAAAGTAGTGTAATGCTCCGTTTGTTGTTGAATA
Organism: Medicago lupulina; assembly: GCA_958299785.1. Taxonomy (NCBI): domain Eukaryota; kingdom Viridiplantae; phylum Streptophyta; class Magnoliopsida; order Fabales; family Fabaceae; genus Medicago; species Medicago lupulina. Next base: position 43,857,927 of record OY283142.1, read on the forward strand.
ACTCTGATTATAATCATTATTACGATGTTTTGGGTAACGGGGTGTTACAATTGGTATCAGAGCAGAACTGGTCCGTCCGGCCAATTAGTATAGTCGTGTCGAGCCTAGTAGTGTTGTGTGACAGCTTTAAACTGTCTTTGTTGTTCTAATTTGTTGTTGTCGTGTAGAATTTCGTAATGGCTGGAAGGAATGATGCTGCTCTTGCTGCTGCTTTGCAAGCAATGGCTCAAGCTGTGGGACAACAACAAGGTGCTGGTGGTGGTGAAGGTGTGCGGATGCTAGAAACATTTTTGAGGAATCATCCACCAACCTTCAAAGGAAGATACGACCCTGACGGAGCTCAGTTGTGGCTAAAGGAGGTCGAGAGGATCTTCCGAGTGATGCAGTGCAGTGATGTCCAGATGGTGCGGTTTGGCACACATATGTTGGCTGAGGAAGCTGACGATTGGTGGGTAAGTACTCAACCCATTCTACAGAATGAAGGAGCTGTGATCACCTGGGCTGTGTTTAGAAGAGAATTCCTAAGAAGGTACTTTCCGGAGGATGTCCGAGGGAAGAAAGAAATAGAGTTCCTTGAGCTAAAGCAAGGAGATATGTCCATAACGGAGTATGCTGCTAAGTTTGTGGAGCTTGCCAAGTTCTATCCACACTATGCTGCGGAGACTGCTGAATTCTCCAAATGTATCAAGTTTGAAAATGGTCTGCGAGCTGATATTAAGCGGGCCATTGGTTATCAGAAGATAAGAGACTTTTCTGAGTTGGTAAGCAGTTCTAGGATCTCTGAGGAGGACACGAAAGCTCATTATAAGGTGATGAGTGATCGCAGAGGTAAGGGACAACAAAGTCGTCCAAAGCCATATAGTGCCCCAGCTGATAAGGGCAAACAGAGGATGCATGATGAGAGGAGACCTGCACGTAGGGATGCTCCTGCTGATGTTGTTTGTTTTAAGTGTGGTGTTAAAGGCCACAAGAGTAATGCCTGCAACCGTGATGAGAAGAAGTGTTTCCGATGTGGAAAGAAGGGTCACACTGTCGCTGATTGCAAACGTAGTGATATAGTTTGTTTCAACTATGATGAAGAAGGTCATCTTAGTTCTCAATGCAAGAAGCCCAAGAAGGCGCAGACCAGTGGAAGAGTGTTTGCTTTGACTAGTACCCAGACCGATAATGAAGATCGACTTATCAGAGGTACCTGTTTCTTTAATGGTACTCCCTTAATTGCTATTATAGATACTGGTGCTACACATTGTTTCATTTCTATTGACTGTGCAAAAAGATTGGGATTGATTATGTCTGATATGAATGGGGAGATGGTTGTTGAAACTCCAGCTAAGGGTTCAGTGACTACTTCCCTTGTTTGTTTAAGTTGTCCGTTGTCTTTATTTGGTAGAGATTTTGAGGTTGACCTTGTTTGTTTGCCGTTGGTGGGAATGGATGTAATATTGGGAATGAATTGGTTAGAGTACAATCATGTCCTGATTAATTGTTTTAGCAAGACGGTGCCATTTTCTTTTGCTGAAGAAGAGAGCGGAGCAGAATTCTTATCCACTAAAGAGATGAAGCGGTTAGAACAAGATGGAGTCTTGATGTTTTCCTTGTTGGCGTACTTGTCGGTAGAGAATCAAGCTGTAATTGATGGTTTGCCTGTTGTGAGAGAATTTCCGGAAGTTTTTCCTGATGAGATTCCTGATGTGCCGCTAGAGAGGGAGGTCGAATTTGCAATTGATCTTGTTCCGGGAACGAAGCCTGTGTCGATGGCTCCTTACCGTATGTCAGCTTCTGAGTTAGCTGAGTTAAAGAAGCAGTTGGAAGATTTACTTGACAAGAAGTTTGTAAGACCGAGTGTTTCGCCTTGGGGAGCGCGGGTGTTGTTGGTTAAGAAGAAGGATGGTAGCATGCGGTTGTGTATTGATTACCGTCAATTGAACAAAGTGACGATAAAGAATAGGTAGCCACTTCCGAGGATTGATGACTTGATGGATCAACTGGTGGGTGCTTGTCTATTTAGTAAGATTGACTTGAGGTCAGGTTACCATCAGATTAAAGTGAAAGATGAAGATATGCAGAAGACGGCATTTAGGACACGGTATGGACACTATGAATATAAGGTGATGCCTTTCGGTGTTACTAATGCGCCTAGTGTGTTTATGGAGTACATGAACAAAATTTTCCATGAGTATCTGGATCAGTTTGTTGTAGTTTTTATTGATGATGTACTGATTTATTCTAAGACTGAAGCAGAACATACAGAGCATTTGAAGATTGTAGTGCAAGTGCTGAAGGAAAAGAAGTTGTATGCCAAGCTGTCCAAATGTGAGTTCTGGTTGAATGAAGTAAGTTTTCTTGGCCACATTATTTCTGGTAATGGTATTGCTATAGATCCTTCGAAGGTTGATGTTGTATCGCAGTGGGAGACACCGAAGTCAATTACCGAGGTTGGAAGTTTTCTTGGTTTGGCTGGTTATTACCGTAGGTTCATTGAAGGATTCTCAAAGTTGGCACTTCCTTTGACGCAGTTGACCTGTAAATGTAAAGCATTTGTGTGGGATACTCAATGTGAGAGTAGTTTCAATGAATTGAAGCGAAGATTGACGACTGCTCCTATTTTGATTTTGCCGAAGCCAGAAGAACCTTTTGTTGTTTATTGTGATGCATCTAAGCTGGGCTTAGGTGGTGTTTTGATGAAAGATGGGAAGGTAGTAGCTTATGCTTCTAGGCAGTTGAGGATCCATGAAAAGAATTATCCTACGCATGATCTAGAGTTGGCAGCTGTGGTGTTTGTGTTGAAAATTTGGAGGCATTATTTGTACGGTTCCAGATTTGAGGTGTTTAGTGATCATAAGATTTTAAAGTATTTATTTGATTAGAAGGAGTTGAACATGAGGCAGAGAAGGTGGTTAGAGCTGTTGAAAGATTATGATTTTGGTCTGAATTACCATCCGGGTAAAGCTAATGTAGTTGCTGATGCTTTGAGCTGAAAGACATTGCATATGTCTGCTATGATGGTGAAAGAGTTCGAGTTGCTTGAATAGTTTAGGGACTTGAGTCTTGTTTGTGAAAGGTCACCTCAGAGTGTGCGGTTGGGCATGTTGAAGATTAATAGTGATTTCTTGAATAGTATCAAGGAGGCACAGAAGACTGATGTTAAGTTTGTGGGCTTGATGACCGCTAGTAATCCAAATGTAGAAAATGATTTTAAGGTTGATGACCAAGGTGTATTGAGATTCAGAGGAAGGGTTTGTATTCCTGATGATGAGGGTTTGAAAATGTTGATTTTAGAAGGAAGTCACAAAAGTAGCTTGAGTATCCATCCGGGAGCTACAAAGATGTACCATGATTTGAAGAAATTGTTTTGGTGGTCCGGTTTGAAAAGAGATGTTGCTCAGTTTGTTTATGCATGTTTGACTTGCCAGAAGTCTAAGGTTGAACATCAGAAGCCTGCAGGGTTGTTGACCCCATTAGATGTGCTTGAATGGAAGTGGGATAGCATTTCCATGGACATTGTAACAAGTTTACCGAATACTACAAGAGGGCATGATGCCATTTGGGTTGTTGTCGATAGGTTGACTAAGTCGGCGCACTTTATTCCGATCAATATTAGTTATCCGGTAGCTCAGTTGGCAGAGATTTACATTCGTGATATTGTAAAGTTGCATGGTGTTCCGTCGAGTATTGTGTCGGATAGAGATCCGAGGTTCACTTTGAGGTTTTGGAAGAGTTTACAAGATGCCTTAGGTTCGAAATTGAGGTTGAGTTCGGCTTATCATCCGCAGACAGATAGTCAGTCGGAAAGGACTATCCAATCTTTAGAAGATTTGTTGAGGGTGTGTGTACTCGAGCAAGGTGGAGCTTGGGACAACCACTTACCGTTGATAGAGTTCACGTACAACAATAGTTACCATTCGAGTATTGGTATGGCACCGTTCGAAGCTTTGTATGGTCGGAGCTGCAGAACTCCTTTATGTTGGTTTGAGTCGGGTGAAACTGTTGTGTTGGGACCAGAGTTAGTTTAGCAGACTACAGAGAAGGTCAAAATGATAAGAGAAAAGATGAAAGCGTCGCAAGATCGTCAGAAGAGTTACCATGACAAACGAAGAAAGGCCCTTGAGTTTCAGGAGGGTGATCATGTGTTTTTGAGGGTTACTCCTATGACGGGTGTAGGACGTGCATTGAAGTCTAAGAAGTTGACTCCAAAGTTCATTGGTCCTTATCAGATTTCAGAGAGGGTTGGAACCGTGGCGTATCGGATTGGATTGCCACCACATCTTTCGAACTTGCATGATGTGTTTCATGTGTCGCAGCTGAGGAAGTATGTAGCAGATCTTTCGCATGTTATTCCTAGAGATGATGTGCAAGTTAGGGATAACCTTACCGTTGAGACTTTACCTTTGAGGATTGAGGATCGCAAGGTGAAGCAGTTGAGGGGCAAGGAAATACCTTTGGTGAAGGTTGTTTGGGGCGGAGTAACTGGTGAAAGTTTAACTTGGGAATTGGAGAGTAAGATGCAAGAATCCTACCCTGAGTTGTTTGTTTGAGGTAATATTTCGAGGACAAAATTCTCTAAGTTGGGGAGAGTTGTAACGCCCTAATTGTTATTTTACTATTTTTGGTTGATTTTAATATGTTTTATGTATTTTATATGAAAATGTTGATTTATGTGATTTATTGGTGTTTGCCATTTTATTATATAATTATTTGCGCTATTTTATAAATGAGAGAAGTATAATATTTATTTGAATGTTAGGAGTTAATTAGAATTATTGGTGTTAAGGAGGGGGGTTACATTTTAATTATGAGAGTTAAGGAGGGAGTTAAGTGAAATAAGTGGGGGGTTAAGGAAAATAGGAAAGGAAAGTCAGTAAGAACATTTTTCACGTATCAGAGAAACAGACTTTTGGGAGAAGGGAGAGAAGAACCAAGTGAAGAACCAGATTTTGACTGTTGTAGCTTTTGTTCATCTTAATTAAGGTAAGGGTGAGATTATCCTTCAATAATAATGGATTGTACAACCTTGATTTTGAATTTAACATGAAATTGTGAAAAATTATGAAAAATTGGGAATTAGGTTTAGAGTATGATTATGGGGGGATAATGGTGTAGATTGTACTGTATTGATGTTAGAATGCAATCAGGTGGTAGGCAGAACCTTATTACACTTCTGTAGATTGTTTTGGAGTTAGAAATTGAGAAAAATGGTATTTTTGGGAGAAAACTGCATCTGCCCGTGCTGACATTCATCGCTCGCCGCGGCGAGCAGCATGACTCGCCATGGCGAGTGAGCAATGTTCATAGCCCGCTTCGCGAGCAAAACCACTCGCCACGGCGAGTAGGGCCCTAGAAAATGTGTTTTTTTTGAAATGTTGTTATAGGGCGTGGGATGGGTAGTTTTGTGTACCTTAATATTTTTAGAGATGACTGGGACAATTTTCAGATTAAAAAGATGATTACGTAGCTTAAAAATGAAGTTTTGGTGAGAAAAATGTCAAAAAGGCCGAGAGCTCCCAGTTCTGCTCGCTCCCAGCTCGCCCCTAGCTCGCCTAAGGCGAGTAGCCCATTCTTTGAGCTCGCCATGGCGAGCAGATGTACTCGCCGAGGCGAGTAGCCCTGTATCTGAAGTGAGTTTCTATGTTTGGTTACTTGGTTGGTTAAATTCGGTTGACGATAATAATATGGTAATTGGTGTATTTGTAAATGTCTATTATATGCTATTGAACTTAGTTCAAATGGTGGAGTATCATTGATTGAGTTGTTGAAATGTAAGTCATACCTCGTATATGCATTAGTTGAGTTGTTGTTGTCGTCCAAGTGGGGAAGTGTGTCTTAAATGATTTAGGCACAGTTTTTGTTGTCTTAGTAGTTGCTGTTGTTGTTTGGTTGTATGCTGATATACACCATGGAGTTCATTTTATACTCATATGCATTTGTTGGGGGCTTATTGCCCTGGAATGTTTATCATTCACCCGTTGGGGGCTTATTGCCCTCGAACGCTTTATCGTTCACCTGTTGAGGGCTCATGCCCTGGGATGCTTTAACCATCCAACTGTTGGGGGCTCATGCCCTGGAATGCTTGTCATTCAACGCGCGTAAAATGGTACCACATGCATATTGCATTTGTTGTTGTCGTCGGTGCATTGTCGGAGTCGTTGTTGGTGAGTCGTTGTCGTTGTTGTGGTTGCTGTTGCTAGCTGAGTTCGAAGATGATGTTAATGTTGTTGGTTTATTGTAATTGGTGTATATTGATTTACTTTGTTGATGTTTAGGGTGTTAGATTCATTGATGAGTTATACTTCTATTATTTATTGTTTGAGAATCTCACCCCTTCTGTTGGAATTGCCGTCTTGTGGGCAAGTGCAGGTAATGAAGGCTAGTAGGATGTTGGCTCTTGTGTCTTAGGGCTCTGATACGTAACGGGATGGGGAAATCGTTGTCTTTTCTTGCATTCCTTATGTATCATATTTTGAAGAACATGTTGTTGAAGAATTATTGTTGGATGATGTTTTAAATTATTGAGGCCTTTGAGCCAATGATTTTGTTGTATTTGAATGTTGATGATTTTATGAGAATTATTCCGCTGCAGATTTTATAAGAATGATATGTTGAATTAAATAGTTTTATTTTCTATTTAAGAAAGTTTTTGAAAAGCAGTGTAATGCTCCGTTTGTTGTTGAATAACTCTGATTATAATCATTATTACGATGTTTTGGGAAACGGGGTGTTACACATGCAATTTCACAATATCTCGAATATAAATTTCTGCCAACTGAGCTACAGGAAAGGTGATATTAATCGAAATGAAATGTGCCGACTTCGTCAATCTATCGACAACAACCCATATGGCATCATGCCCTCTCGGAGTATTCGGTAAACTAGCCACAAAATCCATGGAGATGGTATCCCAATTCCATTCAGGCACATCTAATGGTGTCAACAACCTTGCAGACTTCTGATGTTCAACCTTAGACTTCTGACAAGTCAAACATTCATAAACAAACTGTGCAACATCCCGCTTCAACCCGGACCACCAAAACGATTTCTTCAAGTCGTGATACATCTTTGTAGCTCCCGGATGAATACTTAAGCTACTTCTATGACTTTCCTTCAAAATCAACTTTTTTAACTCATCATCATGATGAATACAAATCCTTCCTCTGAATCTCAACACACCTTGATCATCAACCTTAAAGTCACCATTTGCTGTTTGACCACTAGCAACCATTAAATCAACAAACTTGACATCAATTTTCTGCGCTTCCTTGATACTGTTCAAGAAATCACTATTGATCTTCAACATACCCAACTGCACACTGTGAGGTGACCACTCACAAACTAGGCTCAAGTCCCTAAACTGTTCAAGCAACTCAAACTCCTTTACCATCATGGCGGACATGTGCAACGTATTCCTGCTTAAAGCATCTGCAACCACATTAGCTTTACCGGGGTGGTAATTCAAACTAAAATCATAATCTTTTAACAACTCAAGCCACTTTCTCTGCCTCATATTCAATTCCTTTTGATCAAATAAATATTTCAAACTCTTGTGATCACTAAAACCTCAAATTTAGAGCCGTACAAATAATGCCTCCAAATCTTCAACAAAAAAACCATAGCCGCCAACTCTAAATCATGCGTAGGATAATTCCGTTCATGAATTATCAACTATCTCGAAGCATAAGCCACTACCTTGCCATCTTGCATAAGCACACCACCTAAGCCTAACTTGGACGCATCACAATAAACAACAAAATGTTCATCCAGCTTCGGTAAAATCAAAATTGGAGCTATCGTCAACCGTTGCTTCAACTCATTGAAACTATTCTCACACTGAGTATCCCACACAAAAGCTTTTCCTTTACAGGTCAACTGAGTCAATGGAAGTGCCAACTTCGAAAATCCTTCAATAAATCTGCGGTAATAACCAGCCAAACCCAGAAAACCTCTAATCTCTGTGACTGACTTCAGAGTCTCCCATTGTGATACAACATCAACTTTCGATGGATCTACAACAATACCACTACCAGAAATAATATGGCCAAGAAAACTTACTTCACTTAACCAGAACTCACATTTGGACAACTTGGCATACAACTTCTTTTCTTTCAACACCTGTAACACAATCTTTAAATGCTCTGCATGCTCTTCTTCATTCTTAGAATAAATTAAGATATCATCAATAAACACAACCACGAATTTATCCAGATAAGCATGAAAAATTCTGTTCATATACTCCATAAACACACCAGGCGCATTAGTAACACCAGGAAAAACTTCTGGAAATTCATTTACAACCGGCAATCTATCAATCACAGCTTGATTCTCCACCGACAAATAGGCCATCAAGGAAAACATTAAGATCCCATCGCGTTCTAATTGCTTCAACTGCTTAGTAGACAAAAACTATGTTCCGCTTTCTTCTTCGACAGAGGAGAAATATACCGTCTTTCTAAAATAATTTATATGGACATGGTTGTACTCCAACCAGTTCATACCAAGGATTATATCCATACCCGTCAACGGCAAACATAAAAGATCAACTTCAAAGTCTCTACCAAACATAGACAAAGGACAACTCAAACAAATAAGAGAAGTAGTTACTGAACCCTTAGCTGGAGTTTCAACAACCATTTCTCCATTCATATCAGACATAATTAGACCCAACTTACGTGCACAATCAATAGCAATGAAACAATGTGTAGCACCAGCATCAATAATAGTAATTAAAGGAATACTATTAAAGAAACAAGTACCTCTGATAAGTCGGTCCTCATTACGGGTTTGCGTACCGGTCAATGCAAACACCTTGCCACTAGCCTGAGTCTTCCTAGGCTTCTTGCACTGCGAACTAAGATGACCCTCCTCATCACAGTTGAAACAAACAATGTCACCACGCTTGCACTCAGCTATCGTGTGACCCTTCTTCCAACATCGGAAACACTTCTTCTCATCACGATCACAAACATTACTCTTGTGGCTCTTTTCACCACATTTGAAGCAAACAATCTCTACAGGAGCATCTCTCCTCTTAGGCCTCCTCTCACCATTCAGCCTTTGTTTACCCTTATCAGCTGGGGCACTATACAGTTTCGGACGACTCTGTTGTCCCTTACCTCTGCGCTCACTCATCACCTTATAATTAGCTTTCGTATCCTCTACATAAATCCTACAGCTGCTTACCAATTCAGAAAAATTCCTTATCTTCTGATAACTAATGGCTCGCTTTATGTCAGCACGCAGACCATTCTCAAACTTGATACATTTCGAAAACTCAGTAGTATCAGGAGTGTAATGTGGATAGAACTTAGCCAGCTCCACAATTTTCGCAGTATACACAGTTACGGACATATCTCCCTGCTTCAACTCCAAGAATTCAATCTCTTTCTTACCTCGGACATCCTCCGGAAAATACCTGTCCAGAAACTCTCTCCTAAACACAGCTCAAGTCACAACAGTACCACCCTGTTCTAAGATAGGTAGAAGACTCACCCACCAGTCATCTGCCTCTTCAGCCAACATGTGCGTACCAAAACGCACCTTCTGCACCTCACTGCACTACATGACCCTGAAGATCCTCTCAACCTCTTTGAGCCACTTCTGAGCTCCATCTAGATCATACCTTCCTTTGAATGTTGGGGGATGATTCCTCAGAAAAGTTTCCAGCATCGTAACTCCTTCGTTACCAGCACCAACATTTGGCTGTTATCCTACAGCTTGAGCAACAGCTTCGAGTGCAGCAGCAATAGCAGCATCATTTCTTCCAGCCATCTCGAAATTCTACATGGCGAGCAACAATCAGAACAACAAAACAGTGTAAGGTTATTACACGACATTATGTGGCTCGACACGACTCTACTACTTGGTCAGACGGACCAACCTGCTCTGATACCAATTGTAACACCCCGTTTTTCCCAACAACGTAATATTAATATAAAATCAGAGTAAATCAACAAACAGAGCATTACACCGCTTTTCAAAAAGTTCATAAATAGATTAAAAATACTATTTATTCAACAACGTCAACAACATAATATTGCAGCGGAAAAATCTTTTAAAACATTCCAACCACAACATATAAATCTGGCACAAAGGCCCCAACATAAGTAGTATTTCAACATTTTATTTCAACAAAACTCCAACAACATGCTTCAAAAATTGATACATAAAGGAATGAAAGAAAAACATCGCAACGATTCCCCATCCTGTTACGTATCAGAGCCCTAAGACACATGAGCCACCACTTCTACTATTCTGGATCACTTGCAAGTTACCCATACGAAGGGCAACATTTTCAAGCAGAAGGGGTGAGATTCACAAACAATAATAATAGAATTATAATTCATCAATTGAATCTAACACCCTAAATATCAACAAATACTTCAATATTTTTATATACTTCATGGATAACAACATATTCAAATTCATCCAACAACAACAACACAACAACAGCTCAACCGACGACAACGACTATGCAACGACACAACGACGAATAACAACAATGCATATGCATGTGGTACCATTTAACGAGTTTGAATGACAAGGCATTCCAGGGCATGAGCCCTCAACATTTTGAATGGTTAAAGCATTCACAGGGCATGAGCCCTCAACAATTGAACGACAAGGCGTTCCAGGGCATAAGCCCTCAACAGTTGAATGATAAACATTCTAGGGCATGAGCCCTCAACAAGGTATGAGTATGAAATGGACTCAAAACTGTGTATATCAACATACAACTCAACAACAAAAACAACTACTAACAGACGTAATCAACTATGACATGCTCCCCAACTTAGTTAAATATGACACAACAATTCACACGGCAAAATTCATCAACATAACACATATTCTCATAAATCAATCCCATTCATCTATCAAGAAGTTTTTATAGGGTTTAGTGCATATGCAGAGGTTATAGAAATTAAGATAAACATTTTAGAATGCTCGGACGGGTCCCCTAATGCACGAAATAAAGGTCAAAAAGTGGCTGTCAAAAGCGTTGCTCGCTTGAGCGAAGGCCTGCTCGCTTAAGCGGGATCATCACAGAATGGTTGGTTCTTGCTCGCTCAGGGTTTGCTCGTGGCTCGCTTCAAGCGACCCAAAAGACGTAAGTTCAGGTTTTGCACGCTTGCGGTTCGCTTATAGTTCACTTAAGCGACCTGGCTAAAGTAAATTTTGGGCAACTAGTCTGAATGCTCGCTTAAGCGACGGGTTGCTCGCTTAAGCGACCATTCATCAGGGTAGAAAAATGCTCTCGGATTTTCTAACCCTATCTCATTCAAAACCCAATTTTTAACACCTGATTACCCAAAACGTGTTCTAACAAATGTTTATAGGTTTAACATACAACAATGCACAACAAAGAACACAAAACAACAACATCAAACATCAATTCCACTCATTCTCATAAATTTTCCAATTCTCCAAAACCTAACTCTCATTCCCTCAATTTTCACTAACATCATGTTAAATCAAAATTAGAATTACACACTATTATTATTGAGAGATAGTCTCACCCTTACCTGAATTTAGATGAACAAAGCTCTACAGAAATCAGATTCTTCTCTTGGCTCTTCTCCCTTGTTCTTGGTTTTTCTCCCTTTCTCCCAAAACTCTTGTTTTTCTTTTACGTGAAATGTTTCTGACTTCCCTTTTCCAATTCTCCCTATTATTTTCTTAACTCCTCCTTACTCCTAATAACTCCCTTTAATTCGTCTAATTAAAAAGTAACCCCCCCCCCCCCCCCCCCCAAACTCCAAATAAATATTAATTCTTAAAAGACTTAAAATCAACACACCACATAATCACATAAATCATTTAAAATCATATAAAAGACTTAAAATCAACCAAAAATAATTAAATAATAACTAGGGCGTTACATTTATGATGTTGAGACGTTTAAGATGTTTAACTTGTTTAAGTTATAAGATGTTGAGTCCATGCATACTCATTCAGAGATGAGGGCTTATGCCCTGGAGTTTTTACTCACCAGCGACGAGGGCTTATGTCCTGGAGCTTTTTCTCACTAGCGACGAGGGCTTATGCCCTGGGAGTATATTTATGCTCAAAGCGACGAGGGCTTATGCCCTGGATTGGTACCACATGCATTTAAGATGTTAGAGTTGCATAGTCAAGTGAAGTTGCATTGTCGAGTCAATTTGTATAAGATGTTGATGAAGATGAATTATGATGATACTTGTGATGCTAATTGTTATTTGTCGTGACGTGTTTATGTGATGATTTGTTGTTAACTATAATTGTTGAATTATATGTTTAATATTGTTGTTTTGTGAATCTCACCCCTTCTGCTTGAAAATGTTGCTCTTCGTATGGGTAACTTGCAGGTAATCAAGATTAGGTGCAGGCGTGTGAGGACTTTCCTCGGTTGAGTCTTAGGTGCTCTGATATGTAACAGGATGGGAAAACTTTTTAAATGCTTTTCTATTCCTTGCATGTCATTTATGATTTCAAAAGACTATTTTTAGATGAACTTTCTGAGATGCTTTGATGTGTCCTGCGTGCCAAGACTTTTTATGATTCCGCTGCAATGCTTAAGATGTTTTAATAAAGAATAAATTGTTATTTATTCATTTATGAGATTTAAGTGAAATGTGATGTTCCGTTATGTGATTAACTTTGATTTATTTAAAGAAATTTTTATGTCGGGAAAACGGGGTGTTACAATTGGTATCAGAGCAGGTCGGTCAGTCCGGCCAAGTAGAATAGTCTTGTTTTGTCGAGTATCAGTTGATGTATTGTTATATGTCATACTTATTGTTTTGTGTTGTGTAGAGAGCTAAGATGGCTGGAAGAAACGATGCTGCTATTGCTGCTGCTTTGGAGGCTGTTGCGCAAGCTGTAGGACAACAGCCAATTGCGAATGTTGGTGTGAATGTTGAGGTCCGTATGTTAGAGACCTTCCTGAGAAATCATCCTCCTACCTTCAAAGGGAGATATGATCTTGATGGAGCTCAGACGTGGCTCAAGGAGATCGAGAGAGTGTTTAGAGTTATGCAGTGCACGGAGGTGCAGAAGGTGCGTTTTGGTACACACATGCTAGCTGAGGAAGCTGATGACTGGAGGATTGGTCTTCTACCTATTCTAGAGCAAGATGGTCCTGAGGTTACTTGGGCTGTGTTCAAGAGAGAGTTCCTTGATAGATATTTTCCGGAAGATGTTCGCGGGAAGAAGGAGATTGAGTTCCTAGAGCTGAAGCGAGGGAACATGTCGGTGACTGAGTATGCTGCCAAGTTTGTGGAGTTGGCTAAGTTCTATCCACATTATACTGCTGAGACTGCTGAGTTCTCCAAGTGTATCAAGTTCGAGAATGGTTTGCGTGCTGATATCAAGAGGGCAATTGGTTACCAAAAGATCAGAAATTTTTCCGAGCTGGTGAGTAGTTGTAGAATTTACGAAGAGGATACCAAGGCTCATTACAAGGTTGTTAATGAGAGGAAAGGTAAAGGTCAGCAGAGTCGTCCTAAGCCTTACAGTGCCCCTGCTGATAAGGGCAAACAAAGAGTTAATGATGAGAGGAGACCTAATAAGAAAGATGCTCCTGCTGAGATTGTCTGCTATACTTGTGGTGTGAAAGGCCATAAGAGTAATGCTTGTCCTGGAGAGGTGAAACGGTGTTTCCGTTGTGGTAAGAAAGGGCATACTACTGCAGAGTGCAAACATGGTGACATTGTGTGCTTTAATTGCGAGGAAGAAGGTCACATTGGTTCGCAATGCAAGAAGCCTAAGAAGGCTCAGTCTACTGGGAGAGTTTTTGCTTTGACTGGTACTTAGACAGAGAATGAGGATCGTTTGATCAGAGGTACTTGTTATTTTGATAATATACCTTTAGTTGCTATTATTGATACTGGTGATACGCATTGTTTTATTGCTCTTGATTTTGCTGCTAAGTTGAATCTTGTCGTATCTGATATGAATGGGGAGATGGTTGTCGAAACTCCAACTAAGGGTTCGGTAACTACTTCTCTTGTGTGTTTGAGATGTCCTGTGTCTATGCTCGGTCGTGACTTTGAGATTGATCTGGTTTGTTTACCTTTGAGTGGTATGGATGTGATTCTTGACATGAATTGGTTAGAATACAATCACGTCCTTATTAATTGTTTTAGCAAGACGGTGCATTTTTCTTCTGCTGAAGAAGAGAGTGGAGCAGAACTTTTATCTACTAAGCAGCTGAAGCAGTTGGAACGCGATGGGATTATGATGTTTTCTTTGATGGCGTCGTTATCTGTTGAGAATCAAGCAGAGATTGATAAGCTACAAGTGGTATACGGTTTTCAAGAAGTTTTTCCTGATGAAATTCCTAATGTGCCTCCAGAAAGAGAAGTTGAATTTTCGATTGATCTTGTTCCTGGAACAAAGCATGTGTCTATAACACCTTATCGTATGTCAGCTTCTGAGTTGGCGGAGCTGAAGAAACAATTAGAGGATTTGCTTGAGAAGAAGTTTGTTAGGCCGAGTGTTTCACCTTGGGGAGCGCCGGTGTTGCTAGTAAAGAAGAAAGATGGCAGTATGAGATTGTGCATTGACTATCGGCAGTTGAACAAAGTGACGATAAAGAATAGATATCTACTTCCGAGAATTGACGACTTGATGGATCAGTTAGTGGGTGCACGTGTGTTTAGCAAGATAGATTTGAGATCAGGTTATCACTAGATTAAAGTGAAGGATGAAGATATGCAGAAGACGGCATTTAGGACGCGTTATGGGCATTATGAGTATACGGTGATGCCTTTCGGTGTTACTAATGCACTTGGTGTATTTATGGAGTACATGAACAGAATCTTTCATGCTTATTTGGATTGTTTTGTTGTGGGTTTCATTGATGATATTTTGATATACTTTAAGATTGAAGAAGAACATGCTGAGCATTTGAAGATTGTTTTGCAAGTGTTGAAAGAGAAGAAGCTGTTTGCCAAATTGTCAAAGTGTGAATTTTGGTTGAAAGAGGTGAGTTTTCTTGGCCATGTTATTTCTTGTAAAGGTATTGCGGTTGATCCGTCTAAAGTTGAAGCGGTATCACAATAGGAGACTCTTTTGTGTGGGATGTTCAGTGTGACAACAGTTTTGATGAGTTGAAGAAGCGGTTAACGACGGCTCCAGTCTTGCTTTTGCCGAAGTCCGATGAACCTTTTGTTGTTTATTGTGATGCGTCCAAGTTGGGTTTGTGTACTTGAGCAAGGAGGGACTTTGGATAGTCATCTTCCGTTGATAGAGTTCACGTACAATAACAGTTACCATTCGAGTATTGGAATGGCACCTTTTGAGGCTTTGTATGGTCGGAGATGCAGAACTCCGTTATGTTGGTTTGACTCAGGTGAGAATGTGGTTTTAGGACCAGAAATTGTTCAGCAGACTACTGAGAAGGTAAAGATGATTCAAGAAAAGATGAAATCGTCGCAGAGTCGAAAGAAAAGTTACCATGATAAGCGAAGGAAAGACCTTGAATTTCAAAAGGGAGATCATGTGTTCCTAAGAGTTACTCCCATGACCGGTGTTGGTCGTGCATTGAAGTCAAAGAAGTTGACTCCGAAGTTTATTGGTCCGTATCAGATATCGGAAAGAGTTGGAATGGTGGCGTACCGAGTGGGTTTACCACCGCATCTTTCGAATATGCATGATGTGTTTCATGTTTCGCAACTTCGGAAGTATGTCTCGGATCCATCTCATGTGATCCAAAGGGATGATGTGCAAGTTAGGGATAACCTTACGATTGAGACCTTACCAGTGAGGATTGAGGGTCGTGAAGTGAAATGGTTGAGAGGCAAGGAGATACCTCTTGTGAAAGTTGTTTGGGACGGAGCGACTGGTGAAAGCTTGACGTGGGAGCTAGAGAGTAAGATGTTGGAATCTTATCCAAAGTTGTTTGCTTAAGGTAACTTTTCAAGGACGAAAATCTTATAAGTTGGGGAGAGTTGTAACACCCAATTTGAATTATTTTAATTATTTAACTATTTGAATTATTTGAGGAGTCTAGATATATTTATATATATTTTAAGTGATGTGGAGATTAATATTTAAGTGATTTTTTATGTGATTTATGTGATGTGGTGACTTATTTTATTGTTTAATAAAATAAGATTTGAAAATAAAATAAATATAGAGATGTGGGGTAGTTTTGAGATTTTAGAGAGTTATGTGGGAGAAAGAGTAAATAAGATAATATTTGTTGGGAATATAGAAGGGGAAATTAGGTCAAGAGTTATCAGTACGTACGTTTTTGGAGAAAAGGGCGAAAAACCAGAGAAGAGAGAAGAGATCAAGGAGAGCTGCGATTTTTGCAATTTTATGGTAAGGGTGAGCCTAGCATTTCAATTCTATTAAACTGTAATCCATCTAATTATAATTAACAATTGTAGGGTTGATTTTAGAGAATTGGAGAATTAGGTTAATTGTGATGAATTGATGATTAGATGATGTGAAGTTGTGAAACTGATGTAGGAATTGAATACAGAACCTAGAATAATCATAGTGCTAATGTTCCTGATAGTTTTGAGGTTAAACATGGTGAGATTTGGGACTTTTGGTGAGAAATTCGCAGAACCCGTAGCCTGTCTGTTCATCGCTCGCCTAGGCGAGCTAAGCAACTCGCCATGGCGAGTAGACGTTCATCGCTCGCGAGGCGAGCAACCCAACTCGCCATAGCGAGTAGCACTTGACCACTCGCGAGGCGAGCAGACCCACTCGCCATAGCGAGTTGACCTTTGAGAATTATGATTTTTAGAATGTTTTTTTAAGATGCTATTTAGATGGTTTTAAGTACCTTGATGTATATAAGAATGATTAGGTAAGTTTTTAGGATCAAATTGGACCCTAGGGAACTTATAATTAACGTTTTTGGATGAAAAATGTGAAAAAGGCCGAGAGACCTAGTATTGCTCGCCTTCAGTTCACCCCCAACTCGCCAAAGGCGAGTCATCTCTAGTTGAGCTCGCGAGGCGAGTAGTGCGGTTTCAGACTGCCAT
This sequence comes from Medicago lupulina, assembly GCA_958299785.1. Classification (NCBI taxonomy): domain Eukaryota; kingdom Viridiplantae; phylum Streptophyta; class Magnoliopsida; order Fabales; family Fabaceae; genus Medicago; species Medicago lupulina. The sequence continues at coordinate 43,874,894 of OY283142.1, forward strand.
AACTTTGTATTTTGGGATCTGTTTCGTGTAGGACTTTGAGAGTTGATCCTTGGGTAGTAATGGAAGATAACTATACTATGAATGACGATCTGTAAAGATGTATTGTGATGATTTAAATGTTATAGACTATGATTTATGAGTCATATATGCATTATGTGAAATATATGTGAATCGTATATGATGTTTGAGATAATGTTTGCAATGATATCGTTATATCCTGTGAATTTGCTTGCTGCCATGTTGCTGTTTACATTAACTAAAGCTGCATGTGTCGGTCCGAGATGTTTATGATATTGTGACGTTTAAGATGTTTAACTTGTTTAAGTTATAAGATGTTGAGTCCATGCATACTCAATCAGAGATGAGGGCTTATGCCCTGGAGTTTTTACTCACCAGCGACGAGGGCTCATGCCCTGGAGATTTTGCTCACTAGCGACGAGGGCTTATGCCCTGGGAGTATATTTATGCTCAAAGCGACTAGGGCTTATACCCTGGATTGGTACCACATGCATTTAAGATGTTAGAGTTGCATAGTCAAGTGAAGTTGCATTGTCGAGTCAATTTGTATAAGATGTTGATGAAGATGAATTATGATGATACTTGTGATGCTAATTGTTATTTGTCGTGACGTGTTTATGTGATGTTTTGTTGTTAACTATAATTGTTGAATTATATGTTTAATATTGTTGTTTTGTGAATCTCACCCATTCTGCTTGAAAATGTTGCTCTTCGTATAGGTAACTTGCAGGTAATCAAGATTAGGTGCAGGCGTGTGAGGACTTTCCTCGGTTGAGTCTTAGGTGCTCTGATATGTAACGGGATGGGGAAACATGTTAAATGCTTTTCTATTCCTTGCATGTCATTTATGATTTCAAAAGACTATTTTTAGATGAACTTTCTGAGATGCTTTGATGAGGCCTGTGTGCCAAGACTTTTTATGATTCTGCTACAATGCTTAAGATGTTTTAATAAAGAATAAATTGTTATTTATTCATTTATGAGATTTATGTGAAATATGATGCTCCGTTATGTGATTAACTCTGATTTATTTAAAGAAATTTTTATGTCGGGAAAACGGGGTGTTACAGAGGTTGATATTGATGAACTAAGACTAGGGCCCCCTTATACGTGTATATCGTTAAGGACCTCCGATGGAAATAACCCTATCGAATCAAGCAATCAAAGATATGTTCCTTATGGTCAAGTGGTAGAACCTAAGGATTTGGTTCAGAAGGGTCAAGTGGAAATAACCTAATGCGACAAGATTTATGATCTCTTAGTTGCTTATGGTCAAGTGGTAGCACCTAAGGATTTGGTTCAGAAGGGTCTCAATGAAGGCAGATTGAAATTTAGAAACAAGCCAATGCCTCAAATGCAAGTAGACAATGATCCTTTGAAAGATGTTGACATTGCAGGTTGCAATATAGTCGATGCAATTATTGATGTTGTTGAAAACATGTCTGTCGAAGCAAAAGTGGAAGCAGAAGCTGATGTTGTAGAATGTCAAATGGTGGACATCACTAAACATGTAGAACACGTCGAAGAGACTTCTCAAGGGCCTCAGTTCGACCAGAAGTTAAAGACAGTCTACCTTACAACTGAAGAAGAATTGATTGATTTCCTCAATCGATGTAGGCTGAAGAATTATGAGGTAATGCTCTGCCCTTGATGTGGTGTTGTATTTGACAAAGAGGCAACTAAAGGCTCGAAGGGTCTATCCTAAAACCTAAGAAAAGGGGAAAGTGATATAGTGATCATAGACCTAAGTTTTCCTTTACAAAGAGTTATATTCCCTTCATCAATAACTCTTTGACCACCAATTATGTAAGTAAAAGTGGTCAAGGAAAAGCTTTGGTTCCTTACGCACCCAATAGAAATGGGTTCAATATACCTATAAGAATGTGCAATATGGGAAGAACAATGTGGTGAAAAGAAGCACCTATGTTGTTGATAAGAACAAAAATGGTACTGCCTTTGAGTCGAAAAAGTATGCTTACAACAACAACTACAAGGGAAAGAATCCCATGATAAGGACTCAATGGAGAAGGTGCCAAAGGTCTAAGAAAGACATTTCTACAAGCCTTGAAGATGAAACTTTTGACCCAAAGGGTAATCAAAGAATGGTCGAATCAAGAAGAAGACCAGCGAAAGAAAGGTTGTCTCTTCCTCTAGTCAAAGAGGATCCTGATGAAGATGATGAATTAGGGTCAGAATTTATGGATTCAGAACCAGACTTCGATGTCATATGCAATGTGGTTTCCATTTTATCAGCCGAATATGATATGGTGTCTGAAGTTGATGGTTCAGAGAAATAGTTTGATCCAAAGGACATGGAGGAATACAAACTCATGTGCTACTTTGTAACAAATGATGGCTCTGAAGGTAATCGGAAAGCCATATTTGAACAGCCGAATGATTCGATGACGAATCATTTTAAACCTTTTGTTTTCGCGATTTTCGGGTGTCAAGTCATTAATTAGGCTTGAACCTTTCAATCATTGATATCTCTATTTTTTTTTTGGGGAAGGGAGAAATTGAGAAAAACCCTTAGAAATTCTAAGTTCGGGGGCAATTTTCGCTACGGGAAGGTGTTAGGCACCCATAACGACTATAGTACTCTATAGGAACCGTTCTTCTAGATTTACGTCTACGCTTTATTTTTTATGCTATTTATTGAAAAAGATTGTTTTTAAGAATGGAGGGAGAAGTGTTTGGATTTTATTTTTATTGGACTTGGAGAGGTTTTGACCTCTTGCCTACATACCCTTTTAAGGGATCAAACTCCATGTAGTTCTCTCTCAAAAAATGTTTTTTTGTGAGTTTAGATTGATTTTAATTTTTGAAAATGGTTTGGAAGGAAAGAAAGAGGTCGTAAAGGCTTGAGAAAGAAAATGGTGAGGTTGGTTCAATTATTAAAGAAAATGATAGTCCAAGTAGGAATTAGTTTGCATTTGAATTTTTGATTAAGAAAATAAGAGAAAAAATACAATGGAGTTTTGACTCCAAGGTTTATTGAAAAAATTGTTTTCAAGTGATGAGATGGCTAATTTTTGGAAAATGGATTTTTCTAAGTTTCGCGTTTCCTAAACATACATCTAACGGTAAATCATACAACGTGTGTGTGTTGGTGCTTGTGTCGGTGTACATCATTATAGTGTCCATTGTTCTTTACATTGGCCCTAGTTTACATTCTATGGTCTTGCAAAAATTAAAAGAAAGGAATAACCACCTAAAGATTAGAAAATTGAATAAAACCTAAACTAAAGGATGGAGATGAGGTGATGGAATGCTCAATGTGTGAAATGAAATGGAATGGTTAGCAACACAAAATATAAAATGATAGTAAAAATGATAAACTAATTGACAAAAAAGGAGCAATAGCAAGATGTAATGGAAAAAATGCACAAGACTAATCACAAAGGTTTAAAGCAAGCACATGACCCATAATCCCCATTCAAAACAAGTTTCAAGGGGTTTATTTTAAGCATAATATGAGAATTATAAGACATGCCCAAACTTCATTTTAGCACACACTCACAAACCTATTTCACACTTTATTTTTAAACAAAGGAATTCACATTACTTGAAAATCAAGAAGCCAACGATTAAACTAACAAACAAGAACCTAACAATTAAACTTGCAACACAAGGAACTAACAACTAAACTTGCAAAATTAGAAACTAACCATTAAGCTTGCCAAATGAGAAACTAACAACTAAACTTGCAACAAAAAAGGAAAAAAAAAATGTAAACCAACAAACATTGCGAAGTCGTAAACTAAAAATTAAACTAACAAATTTGGAAGTTAACAATTAACATTGCAAAGTTGTAAACTAAAAATTAAACTAACAAAATTGGAAATCAACAATTAATATTGCAAAGTTGTAAACTAAAAATTAAACTAACAAAATTGGAAATCAACAATTAATATTGCAAAATTAGGATTAGCATGAATTCAGTAGCAAATATGTCACAAAGTCAAGTGCCAAGTACCAACATCATATGGCAAAAAAATTGGGTCAAAAGTCATGCAAGAAATTTCACTAAAAATACACAAAACTCAGAACTCCATAGAAGAAATTAGCATATATTTTTTATCAACTTTAAACATGTAAAAATATCACAAAACAATCAAAAATGCATCAAGAAACACATAGCAATTTTTTGGAATTTTTTGCAAGAAAATTAGAGCGCACACGGGTTCAAATAACAAGAATGGAGGTGTGCATAGCAACAAATTCAAGAAAAAAAGAAAGAAACCCAAAGCCCACGGTTATGCAGCCCAAACCCACGCAGCTTAGTGGATCCGGATCTCCAGAACACCTCAGAGGCGTTGGATTGATCCGAGCACCCTAAAACCTAGATCTAATGGCTGGGAACGCAGGAAGTTGGACCGGGTTTGGACCGACCCGGTCCACGCGCTTATATAAAAGGTTTTGGCCCGGTCCAATTCATTTTCTTTCTTTCTTTCTCTTTCTTCTCTCCGTTCTCTCTTCTTCTCCAACTTCTCTCTTCTTCTCCAATGCCAAACCCTAACCCTAGTTCATCCAAATCTACCCAGAACTTGTTCAAACATGCTTCAATCGATCCATTTTGTTGTTCTAAACACGAATCCACCATTGGAAATCACATGCATGCTGTAAATCGATGTAGATCTTGAAGTTTCTTCGCGGTTTCAAACGGTTTTGGTTCTTTTGTTCAAATCCTTTTTCGAATGAAATTTTTTATAGATTCGTAGATCTACAACGGTTGATATTCGTTGTAGATTGTGGAATCCTTACGGTTTTCAAAAGTTTTTTTTTAGGGTTTCACAGTTTTTGAACCAAACTTCTTTGAACTTCTACGGATCTACATCGATTTTGGATTTGTTGTTGTTCTTGAGCAAAAAGAGGTAAGTTTACATGTTTACCTGCGTTTTAATCGGAGGTTCGAACTAGAATCTTCGTGAACTTTGGATTTTGATTCTGTTTTGTTGATTCTTGGTTTGGATCCGAAAATAAACCGATAATTTCTTCTTCTTCTTCTTCACCGGTTTGAATCCTTTGAACTTCTTACCTTCTTCTTCTCAATCTTCTTCCTCTGTGATCGCGTTGGATTTGCCGCTTTCAATGGTGAATTCATGCTTGAATTGCAGGGGAAATGGTTCGGTGATGATGATTCGTTGATGAATCTCTGAGAACCGTGGTGAATTTCACTGCATTGTGCTTGAATCTAATTGAATTTGGTTCTGGAAAAGTTAGGGTTTGTGGAATTGTTCTTCGTGTTCTTGAGATTTTCTGAGTTTTCTGTGAATTTGATCGTAACTGAATGGGGAGAGAAACTGGTGAACTGTTTTGTGATGTGGCATGCGTTCTGTGGCCTTTTTTTTCTGACTTGTACAGTAGCTAGCCTTTTATAGGCTGCCATGTGTGCCTTTGGACCAATGGAGATGTGCCACCTGGACTTGGACTGCCCGCGTGGCATTTGGACTGAATTCTGACTTAAGGACCTTTCTGCAAAAAACAAAACTAAAGGACTAATCTGTAAAAGAGTAAAAATTGGACTGACTGCAAATTAAAGTAAAATTTGGACTGATTTGCAAAAAGAAATAAAATCTGGACTGATTTGCAAATAAAATAAAAATTGGTAAAAAAACGTAACTTTGAAAATAACGTAAAGTGAAACAGTTAAAAACGACGAAATGGACTAAAACGAACAAATGACCAAAATGAGGTATTTTAAAATACCTCTCTATCAAAAAATTTGATGTGAAAAGACCAAAATGCCCCTAAGGACTAAAACGACTCAAACTGACTCAGATGCAATGTTGAAAATGATTTTTAGACAGAGTTTTGATCAATGATTGGTACAGACAAGTTGAAAAGACTCAAAGACAAACGTAGGGACTAAAGTGGGTTCCACTACAGGAAATGACCAAAATACCCTTTGTATGATTTTTATGCAAAAACTTGGAATAAAATGCAAGAAAATATGCAATTGGTTTAGGAATTTTCAAATGACTTGTAATGCAAGAAAAGCACTTTGGATGGCTTTATGTGCAAGAAAATTAAAGACAGCAGTAGTAAAAACATGCAGTTGAAGCACGGTAGAAAATTGCGGAGTAAAACACAGTGAATTGAAAAGTATCAGAGATAGAAGAGAAATTTGAAGGAGTATTTTTAGGTCCAAAATGAGGGTATGACAGCTGCCCCTATTTAAGTTTCTTTGTCTGGAGGGTCAAGAGACAGAGTCTTTGGCTTGACAGGACGAAGATACTTAAATATCGACATTTGCACTGATTTTGGGCGTAAAAATACATTCGTGAATGTCATGTATGCCATGCAACATTTGGATTATGAATGCAAGACAAACTGAGAGTTGAGTTTAACAAAATATGTCATATCCATTGCGGGATTGGTAGACATTAACAAGATAGCAAATAACAGGGTATGTCGTATCCATTGCGGGATTGGTAGACATTAACAAGATAGCAAATAACAAGGTATGTTGTATCCACTGCGGGACTGGTAGACATTAACAAGATAGCAAATAACAAGGTTTACTGGGGAAACAAACAACAAATTGACAGGAACAAGTTGTTCTTTTGGCTCGAACTGAGAACTTGACCGAAAATACTGACAAGTAGATAGGCACAAGCTGTTCTTGTATTTGAACTAGCCGCTTGGCTGATAACAGAAGCAAATTGACAAGCACAAGTTGTTCTTGGATACGAACTAGCCACTTGGCTGATAATGGCAGGAAATTGACAGGGACAAGTTGTTCTTGTATACGAACTAGCCACTTGACCGATAACAGAAATGAATTGAAAGGCACAAGCTGTTCTTGGATGCGAACTAGCCGCTTGGCGGAACACATAGCAAACTGCATTGTGGATACAGACTGAAATTGATCTGACATAACTGCAGGAATTTGAAATTGACATGACAGTAGAAGTTTGAAATTGACATGACAGTAGAAGTTTGAAATTGACTTGCGAGATTTCGACAGAGATTAACATAGGAATTGAAAATGCAATATGCATGCATAGTATAACAACTTTATCAGATGCATGAGCATATAGGATGCATGATTATGCATGTATGAATGCTTGAGGTGCATGACGGTTGGCAATTTGTAGACACAATTTCACACAGATAGACAAAACATTGGAATATTGGGCACGTAATGGCTCGTGCTCTAACATATGCTTGTGGAAATCCCCCTTGGAGATGCCGTCGTTGGAAGACGCATTGAGACCAAGGTTGAGGGCAAGGAGTTGTATTCCATTCCTCAACTTGTAGCGAGAAGAACCTCTCTGATGGCACCGTCACTGCTGGGTGCTTTAATGTTGGGCACGTCTTGGGTATCGCATCTGTGGTCAATGCTTTTATTGCATGTTTGCTTTCATTTGTTTGTTTTTTTTTGTTTTTTTTTTATCATCCCATTTTTGCCTGGACCGCCCTTTTGGGTTTTCGATCCACCGGGGAATAAATTCTTTTCATTGCCCCTGTTTTTGCCTGAATTGCCTCTGTAGGCTGTCAATCCAGCGGGGTGCTCATTTTTGCTTAAGCCGCCCTTTCGGGTTTTCAGCTTAGCGAGCTTATTCATTTTCTCATGCTTTTCATTCTGTTTTTTCGTTCTTGCCATTGACCACAGACCATACCGGGGAGGGAGCCTGCTGGTGGCTTGTATTGAAATGGACATCGACACACATTCGTTCATGCATGTTTCATTGAATGCACCTAGTTGCTCAAGTTTGTTTTCAAAATACACACAAAAGGTTTTCAATTTCCAAAATGTTTGTTTCAGACATTGTCATTATTAAAATAGGAAGAAAATGTTTTTGTATAAAGCTTTCAAAGTAGAATGGAAAAATAGAGTTTCAAACAAAAGTATAGGCTCAAATCGATGTATAAGGGTGGTAGCCAGCCAAAAGCATGACTCCACGGATTTACAAAGCTTGGAAAATGGTAATTTTATGGGTTGGTGGTACATTGAACACAGTAACCACTACAGTCCTTAGAAATTTTGAATTCACAAGTACAAAAGCCTCTGATGAGAACAGCCATTTATCAGTTGCAGGTGCCCCAAGGGGATGGTAGTTTGCCAGATATAGTCAATTGTCTTTCATTTCAATCTCATTCTTGCATGAACCGCTGTCATCGCGATTTTCGGGTGTCAAGTCATTAATTAGGCTTGAACCTTTCGATCATTGATGTCTCTATTTTTTTGGGGAAGGGTAAAATGGAGAAAACCCTTAGAAATTCCACGTTCGGGGCAATTTTCGCTACGGGAAGGTGTTAGGCACCCGCAACGACTATAGTACTCTATAGGAGCCGTTTTTCTAGTTTATGTTCTACGCTTTATTTTTATGCTATTTTTTGAAAGAAAATTGTTTTTAAGAATAGGGGAAAGAAGAAGGTTTGGATTTTATTTTATTGGACTTGGAGAGATTTTGGTCTCTTGCCTACATACCCTTTTAAGGGATCAAACTCCATGTAGTTCTCTTCCAAAAAAGATTTTTGTGGATTAGTTCTTTTTTAATTTTGAAAATAATCTTTGAGAAGAGAAAAGAGGCCTTAAAGGCATGAGGTTTGGAAAAAAGTGAGGTTCTTCCAATTGTTAAACAAAAAGGTTAAAGTTGGAATTTAAGATTCATTTGTATTTTTGATTAAGAAAATAAAGGGAAAAAGGTTGTGGAGTTTTGACTCCAAGATTATTGTGAAAGGATTTGAGTGATGAAATTAATTTGCTTTGAAAAATGAGTATTTTCTAAGTGTCGCGTTTCCTAAGCATACACCTAGCGGTAAATCATACAACGTGTGTGCGTGTCGGTACGTGTGTCGGTGTACATCATCATAGTGTCCATTGTCTTTTTACATTTGGCCCTAGTTTACATTCTATGGTCTTGCAAGGAATTTGAAAGAAAGTAAACTAACCTAAAGTATTACATAGAAATTAATGGAAACTTGCATAAAGTGAAAAAGTGAGAAAAAAACAATGAGAATGATGCAATGCTTGCAACTTGAAAGGGGCATGAAACAAATGGTTAGTAATAAAGTGTGTAATGAATAATGCATAGTAAATGAAATGACCACAATATGAAGTATTGGACAAAATAGCGAAACAAACATCAAAAGAAACAAGGTGGCGAAACTAACACTAACACCTAGCCCTAAAACTTAAGCTAAATTCATGACCTATAATTTCCACCAAAACAGCACTTGTTCAAGGGATTATTTCAAAAAACAAGAGGAAATTACAAGCCATGCATTCAAACTTTACACATACACATTTTATGCACATTTTGCAACCTAAAAAGATTCATATCACTTGCCACACAAGAAATTGCCATTATGATGCACAAAACAGTGATGATGATCACAATACTCATAGTAAAAATATTACAAGATCCTATTGTAAGCATCAAAACCATGTGGCATTGAATTGGAAAAAAATCATGCAAGAAACTTAACAAAAATGCACAAAAATATACATGTCAAGAGAAAAAATTGGCACACATATTTTATCAATTTTAATATGTAAAACTATCACCAAACAGTCAAGAATGCATCAAGAAACTCATGGCAATTTTTTTAGAATTTTCACAGGAAATTTAACATGCACAGGGGTCCAAATAGCAAAAACGTGGGTGCAACTATTCTCACAATGTACATCCCACACAAAAGACTTACCCTTACACGTCAACTGCGTTAACGGAAGAGCCAACTTAGACAATTTAGCATACAGCTTCTTTTCCTTCAACACTTGCAAAACAATCTTCAAGTGTTCAGCATGTTCTTCTTCAGTCTTGGAGTAAACCAGAATATCATCAATAAATACGACCACAAACTGATCCAGAAATGCATGGAAAATGCGATTCATGTACTCCATAAATACTCCAGGGGCGTTGGTAACTCCAAACGGCATAACCTTGTACTCATAGTGACCATAACGAGTCCTGAAAGCCGTCTTCTGCATATCTTCATCTTTCACTTTGATCTGGTGGTAACCTGACCTCAAATCTATCTTGCTGAAAACACGTGCACCCACTAATTGATCCATCAAATCGTCAATTCTCGGAAGTGGATACCTATTCTTGATAGTTACCTTGTTCAACTGCCGATAATCAATACACAACCTCATACTACCATCTTTCTTCTTTACGAGCAAAACTGGAGCTCCCCAAGGTGAAACACTTGGTCTAACAAATTTCTTCTCGAGCAAGTCCTCTAACTGTTTCTTCAATTCAGCTAATTCGGAAGCCGACATACGGTAAGGTGCCATCGACACCGGCTTCGTTCCCGGAACAAGATCGATAGAAAACTCGACTTCCCTCTCTGGAGGCACATCAGGAATTTCATCTGGGAAAACTTCAGGGAAGTCGCACACCACCTGTAGCTTATCAATCACCGCTTGATTCTCTAAAGATAAGGAAGCCATCAACGAAAACATCAACATTCCATCACGTTCCAGTTGTTTCAGTTGCTTGGTAGATAAGAACTCCGCACCACTTTCCTCTTCGGCAGAAGAGAAACGTACCGTCTTGCTAAAACAATTAATAAGCACATGGTTGTACTCTAACCAATTCATACCCAAAATCACATCCATCCCAACCAACGGCAGACACACTAAATCAACCTCGAAATCTCGACCAAACATAGACAAGGGACATCTTAAACACACAAGGGAAGTAGTCACCGAACCCTTGGCTGGAGTTTCGACAACCATTTCCCCATTCATATCAGATACAACAAGATTTATCTTTGCAGCACAATCAAGAGCAATAAAACAATGCGTAACACCGGTATCAATAATAGCAACTAAAGATTGATCAGCAATATAACAAGTACCTCTGATCAAACGATCATCACTCTCAGTCTGTGTGCCAGTCAACGCGAACACCCTTCCAGTGGTCTTAGTCTTCTTCGGTTGCTTGCACTGCGAACCAATATGTCCTTGCTCATTGCAGTTGAAACACACAACGTCATCAAACTTGCAGTCATTAGTAGTATGCCCTTTCTGACCACAACGATAACACCTTTTAGCATCAGCCGTACACACATTACTCTTGTGGCCTTTCTCACCACAAGTAAAACAAGTAATCTCAGCAGGAACATTCTTCTTCTGAGGTCTTCTTTCATCATTCACTCTTTGCTTCCCTTTATCTCTAGGGGCATCATAAGGTTTAGGGCGACTTTGCTGGCCCTTAGCTTTCCGATCATTCACTACCTTGTAGTGAGCCTTCGTATCCTCCTCATATATTCTGCAACTACTCACCAGCTCGGAAAAGTTGCGGATCTTCTGATAACCGATAGCCCTCTTGATATCCGCGCGCAAACCATTCTCAAACTTGATGCATTTTGAAAATTCAGCCGTCTCGGGGGTATAGTGCGGATAAAACTTGGCCAACTCCACAAACTTGGCCGCATACTCGGTCACCGACATGTTCCCTTGCTTAAGCTCCAGGAACTCTATTTCTTTCTTCCCACGAACGTCTTCTGGAAAGTACCTATCAAGGAACTCCCTCCTGAACACAGCCCAAGAAACTTCAGCCCCGCCTTGTTCCAGAATGGGTAGAAGGCTAACCCACCAATCATCAGCCTCTTCAACAAGCATGTGCGTACCAATCTCCTTGAGCCATGTCTGGGCTCCATCTGGATCGTATCTCCCCTTGAAGGTGGGAGGATGGTTCCTCAAGAAGGTCTCTAGCATCCTCACTTCAGCATTAGCACCAGCATTGACATTCGGTTGCTGTCCTACAGCCTGGGCAACAGCTTCCAAGGCAGCAGCAATTGCAGCATCGTTTCTACCAGGCATCTTAGTTCTCTGGAAAGCAAACATAAGTTAGAATAATACAACAATACTATTCTAACTCTAAGACAACGTCTCTCGACTCTCTACTTGGCCGGACGGACCGACCTGCTCTGATACCAATTGTAACACCCCTTTTTCCCGACTTTAAAATTTCATTAAAATAAAGACATATATCAGAGTAACATCACAAAGGAGTGTCACATTTCACAACAACAAAATATTTAAACTAAATAATCATCAGTTTAATCCTTCGCAAAAATAAACAATGTAGCAGCGGAATCATAATTAAATATCCTTCAAAAAGGTCTTGGCAATAAGCCTCATAAACGTCTCATAAATTCATCAAAATACTAGAAATCATTAAATAGTTCAAACATGATACATAAAGGAATAGACTCTAATAAAGACCCCATCCCGTTACGTATCAGAGCAGTCCTACATCACACAAGGCTCCTCACATCTGCGCATCTAAGACTGGGTACCTGCACTTGCCCACAGGGCGGCAATTCCAGCAGAAGGGGTGAGATGCACAACAGAAATATTAATACATAAATCAAATATTTATGATCAACACCATAACTCATCACATACTTCACATATTAACATACATGGTTAACATCATCATAATCATCTTAAACAAACACATCAACGTCTCAAAACAATCGTCTCATAAGTGTCATCAAATTGACTCAACTAATGCAACTCTTAACATCTTGACATCATGCATGTGGTACCATATATATAAGCATTAATATGCTTCACCGTCGCTTTGAGCAAATGCTCCACCGTCGCTTTGAGCATAAAGCTCCACCGTCTCATAATTATGCAAATGCATGGACTCGACTCTTAATAACTTAATCAAGTTGACACAACTTCTCAAACGTCATTAATAAATTAGACTGACACATGCAGCTGTGAATAATACATGGCAGAAGCTCATCTCATTAATCATACATATCACAATACATAGACATCATCATAGTCACATAACATCATGTTACAAGTCATTTAAAATATAAATAATTCATCACTTGGCATCAACACAAGGGTGCATCTTTAATCCTTCTTATAGACTCCATCTCAGGCTATGGAACATCTCTAACACTACCCAAAAGTATTCTCTCAAGGTCCTATGCGAAACAGATCGCAAAACGGAACATCAGCCCAGAACCACACTAACTCGCCACGGCGAGGGATCTGCTCGCCACAGGCGAGTGCTCACAAGGGTTACTCGCCAAAGGCGAGTTGGGAGCGAACTAGAGGCGAGAAATCCTGGGTGCTCTCGGCCTTTTTGACATTTTTCACCAAAAATCTTCGTTTTAAGGTTTTCTAAATCCAATTTGGCTAAACCAACTTCACAGGTCATCTCTAAAAATAATAAGGCACTCAAAACCATCTAAAGTTTGGCAAAAGTCCTAAGTTTTAGGGACAAGCTCGCCACGGCGAGCTATGCTGCTCGCCTCGCGAGCGATAGGGCTGTACTCGCCACGGCGAGTAGTCACTCGCCACAGGCGAGCGATCTCAGAACCACTACGGGTTCACTCCAATTCTCACCAAAACATCTCAAATCTCTCAAGTTAGGCTTCTAATTCATCAGCAATGTTGTTATAGGGATTAATCTAGGTTCTGTAACACGTTTCTACACCAATGCAACACAATCTCACACCCAATTCATTAAATTCATCAAACCCTAACTTATGAAACTCATCCCAATTTCTTCCCAATTCTTCCTAATCTCTTAGCTAACCATAAACAGATGAAATACAATTAACATTACTGAAGTTAGGCTCACCCTTACCTGGAAAAATTGCAGAATTTGCAGCCTAGCTTTTCCTCTTCCTCTTGAACCGTTTTCTCTTCTTTTCCCAATTGTCTGTACGCGTTTTCTAAAAAATGTTTTCTCTTAACCTACTTCTCTTATATACTCCTCTTAATCTTTCTAATTCTATTTCAACCCTCACAACTCTTCCTATTTATTAAATTAGCCCCACTTCTCAAAATAATATATTTCCATAACAAATCTCTATTTTCCAACAAATCTCTTTATTTACCAAATAAATATTCATATGAACATCACTTATATTATTTTATTAAACAATAAAATAATATTGCATCACACATCACAATCACGTCACATAATCATCAAAAAGCATATAATATATAACTATATACTATATCACCTAATAAAATAATTAAATAATTAAGGAGGGCGTTACAACTAGCAAGAAACTCAAAAAAACCGAGAAGAAAAGAGGGCAAAGGCCCAAAAATGTAGATCCAACCCAGCGCTGGTGGATCCGGATCTTCAGAACGTCTTAGAGACGTTGGATTGATCCGGATCCACTGAACTTACATCTAATGGCCATAGGTGAAGGAAAATGGGTCGGTTTTGAACCGACCCGATTCGGATGGTACATAAAAGGCCAAGGGTCCAGATCTTGGCATTTTTTGAAGCGTTTCTCTCTCTTCTTCTTCTCTTCCTCGCCGTTCTCTCTTTACCTTTTCAAACCCTAAACCCTAATTGCTCAAATCCAAACAGAAATCGTTTATTCATGGCTTAATCTGCTCGTACTACTGTTCTAAACACGAATCATGCAAAAGAAAGTGATTTTCACCGTTGGAACAATGTGAATCTTGCGTTCTTGTTGCTGCAGGTCCGAACTGTTCAGATTTTTATGTTTTTGGAATGAAATCGTTGTAAATCGCAAGGATTAGTTTCGATTCACACTCGTTGTGAATCTTGAAACGTTTCTTTGATTTTTTTAAACAATTTGTGTTAGGGTTAGGGTTTTGGATCGGACATCTTGAACGTTCCATGGATTCACACCGTTTGAGGTTCTGTAATGGTTTTTCAACGTGATTAGAGGAGGTTTGAGAGTTACCTGAGTTTGTTATTCGGAGATTTTGGTTCGTTCCTCTGATTCTTTGATTCGGATCCTCGCTGGTAAGCTTTCTTTCTTTTTCTCTGATCCAACACTGTGGAATCCTTCACCTCTTTCCCTTTCTTCTTCTCTGATCCCACGTTGTGATCACGCTTGCAGCGCGCTACTTCCGGTGGCGTGCTCGCGTTTGGATTGCAGTTTCATCAGTTCAATGATGAAGATTCTTGTGAATCTCTGAGAACTTGCTTGAAATCCGTGTGAATTCGCTTCCGTTTTGATTCTGTGTATCGAATTCAGAGGCGAATTTGACGTTTTTTTGGTGAAATTGTTCTGAATTGGTACTGATTCTGAGTTAGGGTTTGTGTATGTTCTTGAGTTTCTTGTGAACTTTGGTGAATTTGATCTGTAACTGCCAAGAGAGAGAAAGAAAATTCTGTTAGTGATGTGGCTTCAATTCTATGGACCTCCCTGACACCCACGGCCTTATATAGGCTGACATGTGGCCTCTGGACCAATGAGAACATGACATGTGGACTGGTATCTGTTAGTGTGGCACTTGAACTGTTTTTGACCCAGGGACCAATCTGCAAAAGATGAAACTAAAAAGGACTAATCTGCAAAAAACAAAAATT
The DNA here is from genome assembly GCA_958299785.1 of Medicago lupulina. Lineage (NCBI taxonomy): Eukaryota > Viridiplantae > Streptophyta > Magnoliopsida > Fabales > Fabaceae > Medicago > Medicago lupulina. The sequence continues at coordinate 43,890,205 of OY283142.1, forward strand.
GATCTGCGAAAATAAGATAAAACAGCAAAAAATGAAAATGGGACTGACTTGTAATTTTGAAAAGTGTTTGGACTAATTTGCAATTAAACATAAGACCTGGACTAAATTGCAAAAAGTAAAATAAAACTGGTAGAAAATGTAATTTGAAAACAACGTAAAGTGAAACAATTAAAAATGGCACAACGACTAAAATGAACAAATTACCAAAAATGAGGTATTTCAAAATACCTCTCTGCCCAAAATTTATTTGATGTGAAAAGACCAAAATGCCCCTGGGGACTAAAACGACCCAGACTGGCTCAGACTGACTCAGATGCAAACTAAGATGATTTTTAGATAGAAATTGATTAATGGTTCATGCAGACAAGTTAAAAGGACTCAGAGACAGATTGTAGGGACTGAAAATGGGTTCCAGTGCGGGAAATGACCAAAATACCCTTTTGTATGATTTTATGCAAAAATTGGAATAAAATGCAGGAAAACATGCAATGGTCTTAGAGACCTTTTCAAATGGCTTGTAATGCAAGAAAACACTTTGGATGGCTTTGAATGTAATAAGATTGGAGATAATAACAGTAAAATGTGCGTTTGTGGCACAGTAAAAGTTGTAAAATAGACACAGTGAATTTGAAATGACCAGAAACAAAAAGAAGTTTGAGCGAGTATTTTTAGGTCCAAAATGAGGGTATGACAGCTGCCCCTATTTAAGTTTCTTCGTCTGGGTGAGTCGAGAGACAGAGTCTTTGGCTTGACGTGACGAAGATACTTAAATATCGACATTAGCACTGATTTTGGGCGTAAAAATACGTTCGTAAATGTTGTGTATGCCATGCAACATTTTGATTATGAATGCAGGACAAACTGAGAATTGAATTTAACAAAGTATGTCGTATCCATTGCGGGATTGGTAGACATTAACAGAATAGCAGACAACAGAGTATGTCGTATCCATTGCGGGACTGGTAGACATTAACAGAATAGCAGACAACAGAGTATGTCGTATCTGTAACACCCCGTTTTTCCCAACATAAAAATTTCTTTAAAAAGAATAGCATGCATCAGAGTAAACACGTAAACAGGGCATCACATATCTTAAAACATCTCATGTTAATGATTAAATAAACATTAAATCTTCATAAAATATCGCAGCGGAATAATCATATAAAATAAACATCTCAAAGGTCTTTGGCACGCAGGCCTCATCAACATCTTATTATCAAAGTCTTCAAGATAAACATAATCAGGTAAAATAACATAATACGCAAGGAACATAGAAAATAAAGAAGATCCCCTATCCCATTACGTATCAGAGCACCTAGACTTGACTGCAGAAATCCTCACACGTCTGCACCTAATCTTGGTTACCTGCACTTGCCCACAAGGCGGCAATTCCAGCAGAAGGGGTGAGATTCACAAATAATTATATTAAACATGTAATTAAATAATCATAAATTCAACAACCAGACATAATTCAACTTATCACAGATAAACATCTAGCATTTAGAACATCAACATAAACAACACATCATTTAGCACCATCATAATCAACATCATAAACATCTTAGTAAACATCTTAGACGACACGACTCGACATCTTCACTTAACTATGCAACCCTACGTATTATATGCATGTGGTACCAATCCAGGGCATGAGCCCTCGTCGCTATGAGCATAAATATACTCCAAGGCATAAGCCTTCGTCGCTGGTGAGCAAAGCTCCAGGGCATAAGCCCTCGTCGCTGGTGAGTAAAAACTCCAGGGCATAAGCCCCCATCATAGAATGAGTATGCATGAGACTCAACACTTTTAACTTAAACAAGTTAACATCTTAAACGTCGCAAAACATCTTAATCATCAAAGGACTGACACATGCAGCAACTATACATACATAGACAGCAACATGGCAGCAAGTACTTCATAAGGTATAACATTAATATGGCAAACATCGCATGTAATTCAAGCATTCATCACTTATTCAATTCATATATCACACATAAGCTTCATAAAATCATCAAAACAGTCTCAATCATCATGTATCATCATTACAGATCATAATAAACATCATTAAAAGTCCCAGAAGCTACCCAAAGGTCATCTCTCATGGTTCAATGCGAAACAGTTCGCAAACAGCACAAGGTTCTGGGTTCTGACTTAACTCGCTATGGCGAGTGGGATAGCTCGCCTCGCGAGTACTAAGGTCCTGCTCGCTGTGGCGAGTTGGAGTGCTCGCCTCGCGAGCTCTAGGGTACTGCTCGCTATGGCGAGCTGGGTTGCTCACCTCGCGAGTAAACTAGGTCTACTCGCCGCGGCGAGTTGCATAGCTCGCCTAGGCGAGCGATGAACAGACTGCTACGGGTTCTGCGAAAATCACACAAAAGTGTCCCAATTTCATCATCTAAATCATCTACACTCTCAGAAACAACATCATTATGATTAATCTACGTTCTGTACTCATTCTACACTTCTGTTCTACAGCTTCATAGCCTAATTCATGATCTTTCTCCATTTTTAACCTAATTTCAATTCTCTCAAAACAGCCCTATGATTGTTTAATCTTGATTAGATGAATTACAGAATAATATAATCAAATGCTAGGCTCACCCTTACCTGATCAAAGCAGAAAAATCGCAGCCCTAATGCTCTTCTCCCTTCACGTCCGTTTTCTCTTTTTTTTTCCAAAACTCTGACAACGCGTACTGACTCTCTCTTGACCTAATTTTCCCTTTATATACTCCCAACAAATCTTATCTTATTTACTCTTTCTCCCACATAACTCTCCAAAAACCAAAACTAACCCACAACTAAATATTTTATTTTATTTTCAAATCTTATTTTATTAAACAATAAAATAAGTCACCACGTCGCATAAAATCATATTAAATCTTCACTTAACATCACATAATATATATAAAAATATATAACAATTTCTCAAATAAATTAAATAATTAAGTAATCAAAATGGGCGTTACAGTATCCATTGCGGGACTGGTAGACATTAACAAGATGGTGAATAACAAGACTCACTGGGGAGACTAAGTAGCAAATTGACAGGTGCAAGTTGTTCTTTTGGCTCGAACTGGGAACTTGACCGAGAACACTGACAAGTAAAAAGGGCGCAAGCTGTTCTTGGATTCGAACTAGCCACTTGGCTGATGGTAGAAACAAAGGGTAGGTACAAGTTGTTCTTGTATTTGAACTGGTTACTTGACCTATAACAAGAATGAAAGCGAATTGACAGGTACAAGCTGTTCTTGGATGTGAACTAGCCACTTGACCGATAACAAGAATGAATTGACAGGCACAAGCTGTTCTTGGATGCGAACTAGCCACTTGGCCGATAACAGAAGTGAATTGACAGGAACAAGCTGTTCTTGGATGCGAACTAGCCACTTGGCCGTTAACAGAAACAGATTGTATTGCAGAAATAAATTGAAATTGATTGACATGACTGCAAGAGCTTGAATTTGAAAGGACTGCTAAAGTTTGAAGTTGACAAGACTGTTGGATTTTGAAATTGACATGACAGTATGAATTTGAAATTGACATGATTGATTTTGACAGAGATTAATATAGGAATTGAGAATGCAAATGTGTATGAATAGCATAACAATTTTATCAAATGCATGAACATATAGGATGCATGATTATGCGTGTATGAAGGCTTTGAAATGCATGATGATTGGCAATTTGCAGACATAATTTTGCAGAGACAGACAAAACATTGGAATATTGGGCACGTAATGGCTCGTGCTCTGACATATATTTGCAAAAGTTCCTCTTCTAGGGATGCCGTCGTTTGAAGACACATCAAGACCATTGTTGAGGGCAGGGAGCCATATCCTGTTCATAGACTTGCAGGGAGTAAGACCTTTTGATGGTATTGCTATTGCTGGACGCTCTACTGTCAAGCACACTTTGGGTATCGCATCTGTGGTCAATGCTTTTTGCATGCTTGCTTCTTTTTCTCTTGCTTTTTTTTTTTTTTTTTTTTCCATTTTTGCCTGGATCGCCCTTTCGGGTTTTCAATCCACCGGGGAGTAAATTCTTTTCAAATGCTCCCCTTTTTGCCTGAATTGCCTTTAAAGGTTGTCAATCCATCGGGGTGCTCATTTTTGCCTAAGCCGCCCTTTCGGGTTTTCAGCTTAGCGAGCTTATTTATTTTGTATTTTCCATTATGTTTTTTCATTCTTGCCATTGACCACAGACCGTACTGGGGAGAGGGCCCGCTAGTAACCTGCATGGAAGTGGATATCAACCCACGTTTGTTCATGTATGTTTCGTTTGAATGCACCTAGTTGCTTAGGTTGGTTTTCAAAATACACAAAAAATTTCAATTTCAAAGATGTTTGTTTCAGATATTGTCATTATCAATTTGGAAAGAAAGTTTTTCGTATAAAGCTTTGAAAATAAAATGACGAAATAGAGTTTCAAGCAAAAGCATAGGCTCAAATCATCGTATAGGAGTAGTAGCCAGCCAAAGGCGTGACGCCACGGATTTACAAAGCTTGGAAAATGGTAATTTTATTGGTTGGTGGTACATTGAACACAGTGGTCACTACAGTTCCCACAAATTTTGAATCCACAGGCGAAGCAGCTTCAGATGAGCGGCCATTCATCAATCGCCCGTGCCCCAAGGGGATGGTGGTTTGCCAGATATAGTCAATTGCCTTTCGTTTCAATCTCATTTTTGCATGAACCGCCCTTTCGGGTTTTCGGCTCATCGAGACGCTCATTTTTGCCTGAGTTACGCGTAGTCTCAGCGAGCTTTTTCATATTTACATTTTTCTTTCTTCCTTTCTCTCTTTTCGTCCCTTATTTTGCCTGGACCGCCCTTTCGGGTTTTCGATCCATCGGGAAGCGCATTTTTGCCTAGGCCGCCCTTTCGGGTTTTCGACCTACCACGCTGTTCTTTTCATATATCTAGGCAAAGTATTTCTTGACTATATCGGCATTCACGGGGTTAGGAAGCTCCACACCATCCATGTGTGTAAGAATCAAGGCTCCGCCGGAGAAGGCCTTCTTGACGATATAAGGTCCTTCGTAGTTTGGCGTCCACTTGCCCCTTGGGTCAGGTTGTTGACTTAGTTTTCTTTTCAATACAAGTTCACCCTCCTTGAATTCCTGAGGACGGACTTTCTTGTCAAAAGCAGTTTTCATTCTTGTTTGATATAGTCGCCCACGATCCAAAGCATCCAGACGTCTTTCCTAAATCAAATTCAACTGATCATACCGACTCTGGCACCATTCAGCCTCAGACAATTTCGCTTTCATGATCACGCGGAGAGACGGGATTTCCACTTCCAAGGGGAGAACTGCCTCCATGCCATATACAAGGGAGAAAGGCGTTGCCCCGGTTGAACTGCGTACCGTAGTGCGATAGCCGTGCAGGGCATACGGCAACATCTCATGCCAGTCTTTGTATGTAGTTACCATCTTTTGTACAATCTTCTTGATATTCTTGTTGGCGGCCTCAACTGCACCGTTCATCTGAGGCCTATAAGGAGAGGAGTTGTGATGTTCAATCTTGAATTTCTCACACAGGGCCTGCACCATGTCATTATTCAGATTGGTACCGTTGTCAGTGATAATCTTGCTGGGAACACCATATCGACAGATGATATTGTTCTTGATGAACTTAACCACCACTTGCTTGGTTACGTTGGCATAAGACACGGCTTCGACCCACTTGGTGAAGTAATCAATTGCTACCAGAATGAAACGATGACCATTCCTCTGCTATTTTCTAATACTTTCAAATCCACCGTGTTTTCTACTATGCTTCAGCTGCATACGTTATTGTTTCTGTCTTAATTTTTGCATAAAAACATACAAAAGGGTATTTTGGTCATTTCCTACAAAGGAACCCGTTTTAGTCCCTACAATTTGTCCCTGAGTCTTTTCAATTTGTTTGCATGAATCATTAATCAAATTTTGTACAAAAAATCATCTTAGTTTGCATCTGAGTCAGTCTGAGTCGTTTTTTGCCCCAGGGGCATTTTAGTCTTTTCACATTATTTGAATTTTGGGCAGAGAGGTATTTTAAAATACCTCATTTTTGGTAGTTTGTTCATTTTAGTCCATTTTGTCAATTTTAACCGTTTCACTTTACGTTGCGTTCAGATTAAGTTTTTTTAACCAATTTTATTATTTTTACATTTTAGTCCACATATTTTTAGAAATTACATTTTAGTCCAAATACCTTTTTCTCTAGTTTGCAAGTTAGCCCCAATTCTGAAAAACAGTCCAGTCCAGATATTTTTATTTTTTGCATTTCAGTCCTGAAAGTTTTAAAAATTGCATTTTGGTCCCTGAGTCAAGTCCAAGGCCACGCAAGTGTTCAATTCCACGTGTCACGTTCCTATTGGTTCGCAGGCACACATGGCAGGCTATAAATAGTACACAGCGTCAGAATCATAAAATTCACGCGCCACATCAACAAAAACAGATTCAGTTTTCTCTCTCCTTTCAGTTACAGATCAAAGCTCACAAATTCACCAAAAACTTCAAGAACATTCATGGAACCCTAGTTCAATTCGAAGCAATTCCAGCACCAATTCACACCAGATTCATACGAATTCCTCAAATTCATCACCAAACTCGATTCACAGAGACAAACAGAAGCAAAATTCACGCGGATTCGATAGAATTTCACACGGTTCTCGGAGATTCAAGGTGAATCTTCATCATCGAACCAGAACACCTGCAATTCGAACACGAGCACGCCACTGGAAGCAGCGCGCTACAAGTGTGATCGCAGGATTCAGATCAGAGAAGAAGAGGAAGAAGAGGTGAAGGATTTCACAGGATCCGGATCAAGAGAAGAAAGAAAGGAGTGAAACCGGCTTACCAGAGGAAATCCAAGGCCAAGAATCAAACGAACGGTTCGAATCTCCGAATAGAAGCTCAAGTAACACCCTAACTTCACTAAATCTCTTCGTATATCACTACAAGAGCCGGAATGATGTGAATCCAAAGTAAGTTCGAACCGTTCGATCCAAACCCTAACCCTAACCGAATTTTCTCCCAAAAAAATCAAAGAAACGTCGCAAGATTCACAAACGAATGCGAATCAAAGCAAATTCTCACCATTTCACAAAGATTTCAGCCAAAAAACATGAGAAAACGAACGGTTCGAACATACAGTGATGAAACTCAAAGATCTACATCATTCCAACGGTTAAACTTGCTTTCTTGCGATGGATTCATGATTAGGTCAATAGTACGAAGGATTTAATACATGTTTGAACCATTTCTGGGTAGGATTGTTAAATCTAGGGTTACGAATTGATAGAGAATGGCGAGAGAACAAAGGAGAAGAAAGAGAAAGAAGAAAGAAAATGAGGGAATCCGGATCCTGTGAGTTTTATATAGGCGCGTGGGTCGGGTCGGTTTAGACCCGATCCGGTTCTTATGTTTGCCAGGCCGTTAGATCTAGGGTTGGGGCATCCGGATCAATCCAACGCCCCAGAGGCGTTCTGGAGATCCGGATCCATCTGTGTGTTGGGTTTGGGCCTTTTACCCACGGGTTTGGTCTTTCTTTCAGTTTTCTTGAGTTTTATTGCTATTTGCACCGTAGTACTTGCTAAATGAACCTGTTGCAGGCCAAAACTTTACTAAAAATTCCAAGAGTTTTACCGTATGTTTTTGCTATTTTCTTGATGTTTTGTGCCTTTTTACATGTGAAAATTGGACAAAAAAATATGTGTTTGCTTTTTGTGAGGATTCGTGTCCGTTTCGGCGTTTCTCGACGTTTCGCGCGCGACACTCGCTCCAATTTTGTATGGCGTGATTTTGATGTTTGATATACGATTTGTGTGATATTTTGCTCATGGTTTGTGGTAGTTGCTACCGCTTGTGAATTTTTGGCTTTGGTTTCTTGCTTTGCAAGCAACTAAAATGTTTTTAAGTGGTGGAAATGCATGAAAAATATGTGTTGATTTGATATCTTTGTGTGTTATTTGTTTTGCATTGTTGTGCTTGAATCGAACTTTTAATTACTGGCTGTGATGAGAAGTATAGGTTTTGCGCTTAGGTCAAGTTTTTGCTATATGTTAGTGCTATTTCCTTCACCATTTTATTTGTCCGTTTTCCAATTTATGCAACACTTCTTCGCGTATTTCTTCCTATATTTTTGCTTATTTCATTTCCGTACATTGCTCACTAACCCTTTTGTCTCATGTCTCATGCATTATAAGAATCTCATCTCTTCATCCCATTTTTTAGCATAGGTGCCATACCGTTTGTTACACCATTGTTATGTAATAGTTTAGACTTTTTCTTTCCTTTATTTTTATTCCTTGCAGACCATAGAATGTAAATTAGGACCCAATGTAAAAGACTATGGACTATAATGATGTACACCGACACACGCACCGACACGCACACACGTTGCATGAGCTAACGCTAGGTGTATGTTTAGGATGCGCGATACTTAGAGAAAATTAATCTTTTTAAAAACAAATAACTTCCATCACTTCAAATATTTTCCAAATAAACCTTGGAGTCAAAACTCCAAAGGATTTTCCCTTTATTTTCTTAATCAAATCAAAATGCAATTAATTTCCAACTTTAACCGTTTTCATTAACAATTGAACCAACCAAATGCTTTCTTCTTCTTTTCAATTCTAATGCCTATACGGCCTCTTTCCCTTCTTCAAAATCTTTTTCAAACTAAAAAACAAATCAAACCCACAAAAAACATTTTGGAAGAGAACTACATGGAATTTTGATCCCTTAAAAGGGTATGTAGGCAAGAGACTCAAAATCTCTCCAAGTCCAATAAAAACAATACTCAAATCTTCTTTCTCTCATTCTTAAAATCAATCTTCTTTACAAATAGCAATAAAAGCAAAGCGTATACGTAAAGCATAGTAAAACGGTTCCTATAGGATACTATAGTCATTGCGGGTGCCTAACACCTTCCCGTAGTGAAATCAGCCCCGAACTTAGAATTTCTAAGGTTTTCTCTCGATTTTACCTTACCCAAAAAAAAATAGAGATATCAATGATTGAAAGGTTCAAATCTAATTAATGCTTTGACACCCGAAAATCGCGATAACAGAAATGGCGACTTCACTGGGGAATTTTAGGGCTACGCCTAGTTTTTTTCATGCTTTATGCTTATGCTTTGCTTTATTGTTACATGTAAAATTTTCTTATGTACGTGTGGGGTGAGAATATCAAAAGCCCTATACCCGGGCTGAGTGAACCTAAGAGTAGGAAGAGATATAATCGACAATCCATTCCGGGGGTTGCCTCGTGCATTGGATTACGCGATCAATCTCACATAGCTGAGGCATTTTGGAGGTGATGTTGCCGGCGTGTGTTGTCATGCTTAGGCACTTTACTTCCAATTGACCGATGAAGGCTATGAACCGTAGTTACCAGACCCATCCTTGGCCTTTCTTAGGACGTAGTGCGGTGGCTAAACCGAGCTTTGTCTCGAAATTTAGTTGTCACGCGATACTACACCCAAACTAGACCTTCTTACGAATAATCATGGACAAGCGTTGCTTTGTACTACTATGATATACGCAAGAGAGGTTGTGGTTTGGGAACTTTATAGAGCCTTGGTTACTACTATCAAAGCCTTAGCTTCACCGGACACCGTGTCCACTCGTTACTTTAGCCCACCTTGCTTCCTTTGTCAAAACAAAACCATGCATACATGCATTCATGCATAAATTTTCTACATGCATTTATCAAAGGGTATAGACAAACTAAAATTCTTTGCAAATATAACCAGGCATGAAGAGGACTAAGTCTTACAAGTTCAAAGAAGTTGATTTGGCTAGCCTAAGGGAGTTGGCACTCAAGGTTAGGAATCCGACTGGGTTTCGTCTCCGATACGGTGGTTTGCTTGGTATTCTCCGGACTAATGTAGAGGAGAAGCTGGTGCACACTCTGGTGCAATTCTATGACCCGGTTTTCCGTTGCTTTACTTTCCTGGATTTTCAGTTGGTTCCTACACTCGAGGCTTATTCTTGCTTATTGGGTTTACCTATAGCCAAGAGGGTACCTTTCACAGGCCCAGGATCTTCTCTTACTCCTTTGGTGATTGCTAAGGATCTTTATCTCAAGACTTCCGATGTGACTAAGAATCTCGTTACTAAATCTCACATTCAGGGTTTCACTTCGAAGCACTTACTTGAGCAGGCTAATCTTGAATCTACTTGTCAGGACACTCTTGAGGCTATTCTTGCACTACTCATCTATGGGCTCGTCCTCTTTCCGAATCTCGACAACTTCGTGGACATGACTGCTATTGAGATCTTCCATTCCAGGAACCCAGTTCCTACTTTGTTAGCTGACACATACCATGCCATCCATGATCGGACTCTCAAGGGCCGTGGATTTATTCTTTGCTGCATACCTCTTCTTTATAGGTGGTTTATTTCTCACCTCCCGAGTTCCTTCCATGCCAGCTCGAGTCAAGGAGATTATCACTGGTTGTGGGGATTTCCTCAATGTACCTCTTCTCGGTACCCGGGGAGGAATCAACTACAACCCCGAGTTAGCCATGAGATAGTTTGGTTTTCCTATGAGAGCGAAGCCCATTAACCTTGCTACATCACAGGAGTTCTTTTACTATTCCAATGCCCCCACCGGGCAAAGGAAAGCTTTTACGGATGCTTGGTCTAAGGTTCGTATGAAGGATGTGAGACACTTGGGTGTGAGATACGGTATTGCTCATGAAGCCTATACGCAGTGGGTGATAGATCAAGCCGAAGAGATTGGCATGCCTTACCCTGCTATGAGGCATGTATCTGCATCTACTCCATCTAGACCATTACCATTGCTTCCCGCGACTCAGGAGATGTATCAGGAGCATCTAGCTATGGAGAGTGAGGAGAAGCGAGCATGGAAAGCTTGCTACAGTGAGGCTGAGAACTTGATCATGACTTTGGATGGCAGAGACGAGCAGAAGGATCATGAAAACCGGATGCTGAAGAAGGAACTAGCCAGAGTTAGGAAGGAGCTTGAGGAAAAGGATGATTTATTGAGGGGAAACTCCAGGAGAGTCAGAGGTCGTCGAGATTTCTTTGCCAGTTATTGTGGTTCAACTTCAGACTCGGATTCCGAATACTACCTAGTTACTCCTTAGTTATGGATGATAGGATCGCTATTGATTATGTTGTTTGTTCAGCTTATGTTTCAGAAGCCTATTCTCTTGGCTCAATTTATCGAAACAACTTGCTTTGAATAATTTGATAGTCAAATAATGTTTGCAAAGAATTCTAATTTGTCTAAAAAAACCCTTTGGTAACAAAGAGTCATTTTTGCATTTGCATTTGCACATATCATGCATCATGTGCATCATTCATCAGTCACAAAAAAAGACTTCCAAGTGCTCATTGCCTCCTGGTTCTTCTGCCGCAGTGTGAAAAGTGGCTCGTGCTCGAAGGACCGATCAACCTACCAGAGTACATCAGACCAGACAATACAGGAGGAGGAATCAAGTAGCTATGGAAGAAGAGAATGCACAGCTCCGCACTGAACTAGCTTCTGTGAGGGAAGAGTTAGCCAAAGCTCTCGACGCCATGACTGCTCTGATAGCCGCTCAAGAGCAACCAGCCTCGTCTGCTCCAGAGACTACTGAGGCAATTCCAACATCATCTCTCGATAACCGCTTCGCCATGCCAAGGGGATACCCATACGGACTCCCACTTTTCTTTGCTCCTGATCCCACAGTAGGTGCTTCTAGTGCTGCCAACGGTAACCAAATCCCCGTCTCAGGGCAGACTTCTCTCCACACTACTCTGCCTCAGTCAACGGTCTTCACCGATCCGATTGTGCACTCTACGCCACAGGGCGCCAATGCTAATGATCACCATGGAAAGACTCCTGTATTGGGAACTGTGGAAGAAAGAATGGAAGAGCTTGCCAGAGAACTCCGTCGCGAGATTAAGGCCAACCGTGGGAGCAGTGACCTCGTCAGAACCCACGATCTTTGTTTAGTGCCGAGGGTAGATGTCCCCAAGAAGTTCAAGGTCTCGGAGTTTGACTGCTACAATGGGCTGACTTGCCCCCAGAACCATATCATCAAGTACGTCCGAAAGATGGCTAACCATGCAGACAATGATTCACTTATGATCCATTGCTTCCAGGACAGTCTGATGGAAGATGCCGCGGAATGGTATACCGGTTTGAGCAAGGATGATATTCGCACTTTTGATGATCTGGCTGCTGCTTTTAAGAGCCACTATGGATTCAACACCAGGCTCAAGCCGAATAGGGAATTCCTCCGATCTCTTTCTCAGAAAAAGGACGAAAGCTTTCGCGAATATGCGCAGAGGTGGAGAGGGGCAGCTGCCCGTATCACTCCCGCTTTGGACGAGGAAGAAATGACTCAAACATTCCTGAAAACCCTAAAGAAAGATTATGTTGAAAGAATGATTATTGCTGCCCCAAGCAACTTCTCTGAGATGGTCACTATGGGAACCCGCTTGGAGGAAGCTGTCCGAGAAGGGATTATCGTGTTTGAGAAAGGTGAATCCTCGAGTGCACCAAAGAAATACGGCAATGGTCACCATAAGAAAAAGGAATCAGAAGTTGGAATGGTGTCCGCCGGAACCAATCAATCTGCCACTGCCGCTCCTGTCAATGCTACGCAACTGCCTCAACCGTATCAGTACCTACAGTATGCCCAGCATCCGTTCTATCCGCCGTTCTACCATCAATACCCTCCACTACCGGGCCAGCCTCAGGTCCCTGTTAATGCCATCGCCCAACAAATGCAACAACAACCACTAGCTCAACAACAACCGCAACAACAACAACAAGGCCCTCAATCTAGACCATCTTTCCCGCCGATACCAATGGCGTATGCTGAACTACTCCCGACTCTGTTACATAAGGGGTATTGCACCACTACACCTGGCAAGCCTCCGCCAAACCCATTGCCTCCCAGGTTCCGCTCCGATCTCAGATGTGATTTCCACCAAGGCGCCCTAGGTCATGATGTAGAAGGTTGCTACGCTCTGAAATACATTGTGAAGAAGTTGATCGACCAGGGAAAGCTATCTTTTGAAAACAATGTCCCACATGTGCTCGACAATCCACTCCCCAACCATGCCGCCGTGAATATGATCGAAGTATGTGAAGAAATCCCTCGTCTCAATGTCCGTAATGTTGCCACTCCTCTAGTGCCGCTACATATCAAGCTGTGCCAAGCTTCCTTGTTCAGCCATGACCACGTTGCTTGCTGTGAATGTCTTCGGAACCCTATGGGTTGCAGCGTAGTCCAGACTGATATCCAAAGATTGATGAATGACAACTACCTGACTACCAGTGATGTTTGCATGATAGTACCGATCTTCCACGATACTCCGGCGAAGAGCACACCCGTCAGGAAGGACGTTGAACCGTTGGTCATACGGTTGCCTGGTCTAGTGCCATATACTTCTACGAAAGCCATCCCGTACAAATACAGTGCGACTATATTGGAAAATGGGAAAGAAGTACCTTTGGTGTCCTCGAGCACGGTAGGCAGCATCGCCGAAGTGACGGCTTTGAGGAGCGGCAAGGTCCAACCTCTCTTGTTTCAAAAGAAAGATGATGTGCCAGTTACGATTCCTGCTGATAAGACTACTCCATTAACAATCCCTCCTGTTGTTGAAAGTACCAACCGTCCAGGCCATTCCATCGAAGATTCCAATCTGGATGAGATTTTGAGGATAATCAAGAAAAGCGATTATAAGATCGTTGATCAGCTATTACAAACTCCTTCGAAGATATCCATCTTGTCCCTACTCCTCAGTTCGGAGGCTCACAGGAACGTATTGTTGAAAGTATTAGAGCAAGCCTATGTCGACCACGAGGTCACAGAGGATCAATTTGGTGGAATAGTGGCTAACATCACTGCTTGCAGTAACCTTTGGTTTGGTGAAGATGAACTTCCAGAGGCAGGGAAGCACCACAACTTGGCCCTGCACATTTCCATGAACTGTAAAACAGATATGCTGTCCAACGTGTTGGTAGACACTGGGTCGTCGTTGAATGTGATGCCTAAGTCGACTCTGGATCAGTTAAGTTGTCAAGGAGTTCCTTTGAGAAGGAGTACTTTCCTAGTCAAGGCTTTTGATGGTTCCCGTAAAACTGTGCTTGGAGAAGTAGATCTCCCCATGACTATTGGTCCTGAAACATTCATGATTACCTTCCAGGTTATGGACATAGATGCCTCTTACAGTTGCCTTCTCGGGAGACCGTGGATACATGAGGCCGGAGCAGTCACTTCTACCCTCCATCAGAAGCTAAAGTTCGTAAGGAATGGTAAACTTGTGACAGTGCATGGGGAAGAAGCTTATCTGGTCAGTCAGTTATCATCCTTCTCTTGCATCGAAGCTAAATCTGCCGAAGGAACTGCATTCCAGGGTTTGACTATCGAGGGTACAGAGCCTAAGAGAGCTAGTGCTGCGATGGCTTCGTTGAAAGATGCGCAGAAAGCCGTTCAGGAGGGTCAGGCCGCTGGTTGGGGCCAATTGATACAGTTGCTGGACAACAAACGTAAAGAGGGTCTCGGTTTCTCTCCGACGTCAGGCGTGTCAACTGGAACGTTCCGTAGTGCCGGGTTTGCCAATGCAATTCTTGATGGTGATGAAAGAGGGGTTAGGCCCACATTTGTGATACCAGGAGGCATGGCAAAGAACTGGAACGTTATCAATCTCCCTGTGTTTGTGCATGATTCTAAGTAATATGTCTTGCTGTTTAGGCTTTATTTTCAAAATAACAATCCTTCCGCCATGCCCGAGGCGGAAGTGACACTTTTGTAAAGGGCATGTTTGTTCCGACATCACCATTATCAATAAAAAACGTCGTTTCTTTCACGACTCTTTTCTTTCTTTAATGCTTTTCCCTTGGAAATAATGGTAATGCCAGAAAAAACCAAAACATCAGTATTTTCTTATTAATTTCAAAGATCTGCATGAAAATTATTTTCTAAAAAATCATCCAATCATGTCACGCAGATCGAACCAAAATGAACCCGTTGAACACAGTGACCCTATGTTTCTCCAAACTGTTGAATCCCCGGTGTTTGAGGCCGAAGATGAGGATAGTGATGATATACCAGATGAGATTTCCCGGTTGCTTGAACAAGAAGAGAAAACCATTCGGCCTCACCAGGAGGAGATCGAGCTAATCAACTTGGGTACCGAGGATAACAAAAGAGAGATCAAAGTCGGTGCTGCATTGGAGGAAGGGGTCAAGAAAAGGATCTTCCAACTTCTCCGCGAATACTCGGACATTTTTGCATGGTCGTATAAAGACATGCCGGGTTTGGATCCCCAGATTGTGGAACATCGGATACCAACTAAACCAGACTGTCCCCCCGTCAGACAAAAGTTGAGACGGACTCGGCCGGACATGGCTCTGAATATCAAAGGAGAAGTGCAGAAACAGATCGATGCGGGTTTTCTCATGACAGTTGAGTATCCCGAGTGGGTTGCTAATATTGTGCCTGTGCCAAAGAAGGATGGTAAGGTTCGAATGTGCATTGACTACAGAGATTTGAATAGAGCAAGCTTGAAGGACAATTTCCCACTACCTCACATCGATGTGCTTGTTGATAACACTGCCCAGTGCAAGGTGTTCTCCTTCATGGACGGTTTTTCTGGCTATAACCAAATCAAAATGTCACCCAAAGACAGGGAGAAGACGTCGTTCATCACTCCATGGGGAACTTTATGTTGCAAAGCAATGTCGTTCGGTCTAATAAATGCTGGTGCTACCTACCAAAGGGGGATGACCACTTTGTTCCATGACATGATTCACAAGGAGGTTGAAGTGTATGTGGATGACATGATTGTCAAGTCAAGCGATGAAGAGCAACACGTCGAATATTTGGCTAAGATGTTTGAAAGGTTGAGGAAGTACAAGCTTCGGCTGAATCCAAACAAATGCACGTTCGGTGTTAGATCAGGGAAGTTGCTAGGGTTCATTGTCAGCCAGAAGGGCATTGAAGTAGATCCCGACAAAGTCCGAGCTATCCGCGAGATGCCGGCCCCGCAAACCGAGAAGCAGGTCATAGGGTTCCTCGGGCGTTTGAACTACATTTCTAGATTTATATCCCACATGACTGCAACCTGCGGGCCAATTTTCAAGTTACTCAGGAAGAATCAACCTGTGGTATGAAATGATGAATGCCAAGAAGCTTTCGACAACATCAAGAGTTATTTGCTAGAACCTCCTATCCTCGTTCCGCCGGTGGACGGAAGGCCATTGATTATGATCTGTCAGTGTTGGATGAATCCATGGGATGTGTGCTCGGTCAGCAAGATGAGACTGGAAAGAAAGAGCATGCAATCTATTATTTGAGCAAGAAATTCATCGATTGTGAGACTCGGTACACGATGCTCGAGAAAACCTGTTGTGCACTAGCTTGGGCTGCCAAACGCCTACGCCATTACTTGATAAATCATACAACTTGGTTGATATCCCGAATGGATCCAATCAAGTGTATCTTTGAGAAACCGGCTGTTACTGGAAAAATCGCACATTGGCAAATGTTATTATCAGAGTATGATATTGTGTTTAAAGCCCAGAAAGCCATTAGGGGGAGTATCCTGGCTGACCATCTCGCTTGCCAACCGCTTGATGATTATCAACCCTTGAAGTTCGACTTCCCCAACGAAGAGGTTATGTTTTTAAAGTCAAGAGACTGTGAAGAACCACTGATCGGTGAAGGTCCAGACCCTGATAGCAAGTGGGGGTTGGTCTTTGATGGTGCTGTTAATGCTTATGGCCGAGGAATTGGCGCAGTAATTGTGGCTCCGCAGGGGCATCACATCCCTTTTACAGCCCGGATTGTGTTTGAATGCACCAACAATGTGGCCGAGTACGAGGCGTGCATCTTGGGAATTGAAGAAGCCATCGATATGAGAATCAAGCACCTCGACATCTATGGAGACTCTGCACTAGTCATCAACCAGATAAAGGGAGAATGGGAGACCCATCATGCTAATTTGATCCCTTACCGTGATTATGCGAGACGTCTGTTGACCTATTTTACAAAGGTCGAGTTGCACCATATTCCCCGAGAGGAGAACCAAATGGCCGATGCTCTTGCTACCTTATCCTCCATGTTCCGAGTGAACCATTGGAATCATGTACCGATGATCAAAGTACAACGCTTAGACCGGCCCGCTCATGTGTTTACTGTCAGTGATGCAATTGTACAAACGGGTTCAGGCGGAGCCGACAGCAAACCCTGGTATTATGATATCAAACAATTTCTGCAAAGCCGTGAGTACCCGCCTGATGCTTCCAACAAAGACAAGAAGACGCTGCGCAGGCTGGCTAGCAAGTTCCTGCTGGACGGGGATGTTCTGTACAAAAGGAATTTTGATATGGTGTTGTTAAGATGTGTTGATGAATGTGAAGCAGAACAGCTAATGCACGATGTGCACGATGGCACCTTTGGGACCCACGCATCAGGGCATGCTATGTCTAGAAAGCTGTTGAGAGCTGGTTACTACTGGATGACCATGGAGCGCGATTGCTATCAATATGCCAGGAAATGTCACAAATGTCAAATATATGCTGATAAGATCCATGTGCCTCCGCACGCTCTCAATGTTATGTCTTCTCCCTGGCCTTTCTCTATGTGGGGCATTGATATGATCGGAAGAATTGAGCCAAAAGCTTCAAATGGTCATCGTTTTATTCTGTTAGCAATCGATTATTTCACCAAATGGGTCAAAGCTGCATCATATGCCAACGTAACTAAGCAAGTGGTAGTCAAATTCATCAAGAACAATATCATCTGTCGGTATGGTGTTCCTAGCAAGATCATTACAGACAACGGTACCAACCTGAACAATGACATGGTGCAAGCCTTATGTGAGAAATTCAAGATCGAACACCACAATTCTTCTCCCTACAGACCTCAGATGAATGGTGCAGTTGAGGCTGCCAATAAGAACATCAAGAAGATTGTGCAGAAGATGGTAACAACATACAAAGACTGGCATGAGATGTTTCCCTATGCTTTACACGGCTACCGCACTACAGTCCGTAGTTCAACCGGGGCAACGCCTTTTTCTCTCGTATACGGCATGGAGGCAGTCCTCCCATTGGAAGTGGAGATTCCATCTCTCCGTGTGATTATGGAAGCAAAGTTGTCTGAGGCTGAATGGTGCCAGAGTCGGTACGACCAGTTGAATCTGATTGAGGAAAGACGCCTGGACGCTTTGGCTCATGGTCAGATGTATCAAACAAGGATGAAAAATGCTTTTGACAAGAAAGTTCGTCCTCGGGAATTCAAGGAGGGTGAGCTCGTATTGAAGAGAAGAATGAGTCAGCAACCCGATCCAAGGGGCAAATGGACGCCTAACTATGAAGGACTTTATGTTGTCAAGAAGGCTTTCTCTGGCGGTGCTCTGATTCTCACACACATGGATGGTGTAGAACTTCCGAATCCTGTGAATGCCGATATAGTCAAGAAATACTTTGTCTAGATATGAAAAGAACAGCGTGGTAGGTCGAAAACCCGAAAGGGCGGCCTAGGCAAAAATGCGCTTCCTGGTGGATCGAAAACCCGAAAGGGCGATCCAGGCAAAATAAGGGACAAGAAACAAAAATGTAAAAGCTCGCTGAGATTACATGTAACTCAGGCAAAAATGAGCGTCTCGATGAGCCGAAAACCCGAAAGGGCGGTTCATGCAAAAATGAGATTGAAATAAAAGACAATTGACTATATCTGGCAAATTACCATTCCCCTTGGGATCTTTGCAATTGATGATTGGCTGTTCTCGCCCGAGGTTCCAACGCCTGTGGATTCAAGAGTTTCAGATACCACAGTAGTTACTGTGTTCGATGTACCACCAACCAATAAAATTACCATTTTCCAAGCTTTGTAAATCCATGGAGTCACGCCTTCGGCTGGTTACCACCCTTATACATCGATTTAAGCCTATGCTTTTGTTTGGCACTCTATTTTTCTATTCTATTTTCAAAGCTTTGTACAAAAAGATTTTTTTTCTATGTTAATAATGATGTATGTCTGGAATAAACATTCTGAAAATTGAAATTTTTTTAGTATTTTGAAAACAAGCCTGGACAGCTAGGTACATTCAAAAGAAACATGCATGAACAAATCAACATTGATAATCAGTTCTAATTCAAGTTACTAGCAAGCCTTCCCCTAGTGACGGTCTGTGGTC
Organism: Medicago lupulina; assembly: GCA_958299785.1. NCBI lineage: Eukaryota > Viridiplantae > Streptophyta > Magnoliopsida > Fabales > Fabaceae > Medicago > Medicago lupulina. The sequence continues at coordinate 43,909,365 of OY283142.1, forward strand.
AATGGCAAGAATGAAAAAACAGAATGAAAAGCATGAAAAATGAATATGCTCGCTAAGTCGAAAACCCGAAAGGGCGGCTTAGGCAAAAATGAGCACCCCGATGGATTGACAACCTTCAAAGGCAATTCAGGCAAAAACAGGGGCATTTGGAAAAAAACTATTCCCCGGTGGGTCGAAAACCTGAAAGGGCGATCCAGGCAAAAATGGGATGATGAGAATGAAAATGAAAAGAAATAATAAAAAAAAACAAACATGCAAAAGCATTGACCACAGATGCGATGTCCAAAGCACTTACGTGACTGTTCCAACAAGCAGCAATACTATTCAGACTGCCCTTCTTTACGATTTTACAGCTTCCTGCCTTCAAGCGATGGTCTCGATGTATCTTCAAACGACGGCATCCCTAGAAGAGGAACTTTTGCAAATATATGTCGGAGCACGAGCCATCACGTGCCCAATATTCCAATGTGTTGTCTATCTCTGCGGAATTCTGTCTACAAACTGCCAATCATCATGCATTCCCAAGCATTCATACATGCATAATCATGCATCCTATATGTTCATGCATTTGATAAAATTGTCATGCTATCCATATGCATCTACATTCTCAATTCCTATGTTAATCTCAATCAAAATCAATCATGTCAATTTCAAATTTCTTCTGCTGATAACAAATGTCTATTGTCTTGTCAATTCCAAGATTCAACAGTCTTGTCAACATTCCTGTCAAATTCAAGCTCCTGCAGTTATGTCAATCAAATTCAATTCCTTTTCAAATGCAATTTGTTTCTGTTAACGGCCAAGTGGCTAGTTCGCATCCAAGAACAGCTTGTGCCTATCAATTTGTCCCTGTTTCCGGTCAAGTAGCAAGTTCACACCCAAGAACAGCTTGTACCTACCCTTTTGATATCCGCCGAGCGACTAGTTCAGATCCAAGAACAGCTCGTGCTTTCTATTTTGTTTCCTGTCAGCCAAGTAACTAGTTCATGTCCAAGAACGGCTTGTGCTTTCTACTTTGTTTTCTTTCAGCCAAGTAACTAGTTCGTGTCCAAGAACAGCTTGTGCTTTCTATATTTTCTTTCAGCCAAGTGACCAGCTCAAGTACAAGAGCAGCTTGCGCCCTTTGTTGTCAACATTCCCGGTCAAGTGGCTAGTTCGCATCCAAGAACAGCTTGTACCTGTCAAATGTGCTATTAAGTCTCCCCAGTGAGTCTTGTTATTCTGTTAATGTCAACCAGTCCCGCAATGGATACGACATACTCTGTTTTTGCTATTCTGTTAATGTCTACCAATCCCGCAATGGATACGACATACTCTTGTTAAAATCGATTCTCAGTTTGTCTTGCATTCATAACACAAATGTTGCATGGCATACATAGCATTTACAAATGTATTTTTACGCCCAAAATCAGTGCTAATGTCGATATTTAAGTATCTTCGTCGCGTCAAGCCAAAGACTCTGTCTCTTGACTTTCCAAACGAAGAAACTTAAATAGGGGCAGCTGTTATACCCTCATTTTGGACCTAAAAATACTCATTCAAATTCCTCTGCTATTTTCTAATACTTTCAAATCCACCGTGTTTTCTACTATGCTTCAGCTGCATACGTTACTGTTTCTGTCTTAATTTTTGCATAAAAACATACAAAAGGGTATTTTGGTCATTTCCTACAAAGGAACCCATTTTAGTCCCTACAATTTGTCCCTGAGTCTTTTCAATTTGTTTGCATGAATCATTAATCAAATTTTGTACAAAAAATCATCTTAGTTTGCATCTGAGTCAGTCTGAGTCGTTTTTTTGCCCAGGGGCATTTTAGTCTTTTCACATTATTTGAATTTTGGGCAGAGAGTTATTTTAAAATACCTCATTTTTGGTAGTTTGTTCATTTTAGTCCATTTTGTCAATTTTAACCGTTTCACTTTACGTTGCGTTCAGATTAAGTTTTTTTAACCAATTTTATTATTTTTACATTTTAGTCTACATATTTTTAGAAATTACATTTTAGTCCAAATACCTTTTTCTCTAGTTTGCAAGTTAGCCCCAATTCTGAAAAACAGTCCAGTCCAGATATTTTTATTTTTTGCATTTCAGTCCTGAAAGTTTTAAAAATTGCATTTTGGTCCCTGAGTCAAGTCCAAGGCCACGCAAGTGTTCAATTCCACGTGTCACGTTCCTATTGGCTCGCAGGCACACATGGCAGGCTATAAATAGTACACAGTGTCAGAATCATAAAATTCACGCGCCACATCAACAAAAACAGATTCAGTTTTCTCTCTCCTTTCAGTTACAGATCAAAGCTCACAAATTCACCAAAAACTTCAAGAACATTCATGGAACCCTAGTTCAATTCGAAGCAATTCCAGCACCAATTCACACCAGATTCATACGAATTCCTCAAATTCATCAACAAACTCGATTCACAGAGACAAACAGAAGCAAAATTCACGCGGATTCGATAGAATTTCACACGGTTCTCAGAGATTCAAGGTGAATTTTCATCATCGAACCAGAACACTTGCAATTCGAACACGAGCACGCCACTGGAAGCAGCGCGCTACAAGTGTGATCGCAGGATTCAGATCAGAGAAGAAGAGGAAGAAGAGGTGAAGGATTTCACAGGATCCGGATCAAGAGAAGAAAGAAAGGAGTGAAACCGGCTTACCAGAGGAAATCCAAGGCCAAGAATCAAACGAACGGTTCGAATCTCCGAATAGAAGCTCAAGTAACACCCTAACTTCACTAAATCTCTTCGTATATCACTACAAGAGCCGGAATGATGTGAATCCAAAGTAAGTTCGAACAGTTCGATCCAAACCCTAACCCTAACCGAATTTTCTCCCAAAAAAATCAAAGAAACGTCGCAAGATTCACAAACGAATGCGAATCGAAGCAAATTCTCACCATTTCACAAAGATTTCAGCCAAAAAACATGAGAAAACGAACGGTTCGAACATACAGTGATGAAACTCAAAGATCTACATCATTCCAACGGTTAAACTTGCTTTCTTGCGATGGATTCATGATTAGGTCAGTAGTACGAAGGATTTAATACATGTTTGAACCATTTCTGGGTAGGATTGTTAAATCTAGGGTTACGAATTGATAGAGAACGGCGAGAGAACAAAGGAGAAGAAAGAGAAAGAAGAAAGAAAATGAGGGAATCCGGATCCTGTGAGTTTTATATAGGCGCGTGGGTCGGGTCGGTTTAGACCCGATCCGGTTCTTATGTTTGCCAGGCCGTTAGATCTAGGGTTGGGGCATCCGGATCAATCCAACGCCCCAGAGGCGTTCTGGAGATCCGGATCCATCTGTGTGTTGGGTTTGGGCCTTTTACCCACGGGTTTGGTCTTTCTTTCAGTTTTCTTGAGTTTTATTGCTATTTGCATCGTAGTACTTGCTAATTGAACCTGTTGCAGGCCAAAACTTTACTAAAAATTCCAAGAGTTTTACCGTATGTTTTTGCTATTTTCTTGATGTTTTGTGCCTTTTTACATGTGAAAATTGGACAAAAAAATATGTGTTTGCTTTTTGTGAGGATTCGTGTCCGTTTCGGCGTTTCTCGACGTTTCGCGCGCGACACTCGCTCCAATTTTGTATGGCGTGATTTTGATGTTTGATATACGATTTGTGTGATATTTTGCTCATGGTTTGTGGTAGTTGCTACCGCTTGTGAATTTTTGGCTTTGGTTTCTTGCTTTGCAAGCAACTAAAATGTTTTTAAGTGGTGGAAATGCATGAAAAATATGTGTTGATTTGATATCTTTGTGTGTTATTTGTTTTGCATTGTTGTGCTTGAATCGAACTTTTAATTACTGGCTGTGATGAGAATTATAGGTTTTGCGCTTAGGTCAAGTTTTTGCTATATGTTAGTGCTATTTCCTTCACCATTTTATTTGTCCGTTTTCCAATTTATGCAACACTTCTTCGCGTATTTCTTCCTATATTTTTGCTTATTTCATTTCCGTACATTGCTCACTAACCCTTTTGTCTCATGTCTCATGCATTATAAGAATCTCATCTCTTCATCCCATTTTTTAGCATAGGTGTCATACCGTTTGTTACACCATTGTTATGTAATAGTTTAGACTTTTTCTTTCCTTTATTTTTATTCCTTGCAGACCATAGAATGTAAATTAGGACCCAATGTAAAAGACTATGGACTATAATGATGTACACCGACACACGCACCGACACGCACACACGTTGCATGAGCTAACGCTAGGTGTATGTTTAGGATGCGCGATACGTAGAGAAAATTAATCTTTTTAAAAACAAATAACTTCCATCACTTCAAATATTTTCCAAATAAACCTTGGAGTCAAAACTCCAAAGGATTTTCCCTTTATTTTCTTAATCAAATCAAAATGCAATTAATTTCCAACTTTAACCGTTTTCATTAACAATTGAACCAACCAAATGCTTTCTTCTTCTTTTCAATTCTAATGCCTATACGGCCTCTTTCCCTTCTTCAAAATCTTTTTCAAACTAAAAAACAAATCAAACCCACAAAAAACATTTTGGAAGAGAACTACATGGAATTTTGATCCCTTAAAAGGGTATGTAGGCAAGAGACTCAAAATCTCTCCAAGTCCAATAAAAACAATACTCAAATCTTCTTTCTCTCATTCTTAAAATCAATCTTCTTTACAAATAGCAATAAAAGCAAAGCGTATACGTAAAGCATAGTAAAACGGTTCCTATAGGATACTATAGTCATTGCGGGTGCCTAACACCTTCCCGTAGTGAAATCAGCCCTGAACTTAGAATTTCTAAGGTTTTCTCTCGATTTTACCTTCCCAAAAAAAAATAGAGATATCAATGATTGAAAGGTTCAAATCTAATTAATGATTTGACACCCGAAAATCGCGATAACATCAGCCAAGTTGTATGGTTCATTAAGTAGTGGCGCAGGCGTTTGGCAGCCCAGGCCAAAGCACAACAAGTCTTTTCGAGCATCGTATACCGAGTCTCGCAGTCAGTGAATTTCTTGCTTAGATAGTAGATAGCATGCTCTTTCTTTCCAGTCTCGTCCTGTTGACCGAGCACACATCCCATGGATTCATCTAACACTGACAGATACATAATCAATGGCCTTCCTTCCACCGGTGGGACAAGGATAGGTGGCTCTAGCAAATAGTTCTTTATGTTGTCAAAAGCTTCTTGGCATTCATCGTTCCACACAATGGGTTGATTCTTCCTGAGTAGCTTGAAGATCGGCCAGCAGGTCGCGGTCATGTGAGATATGAATCGGGAGATATAGTTCAGACGCCCGAGGAACCCTCTAACCTGTTTCTCGGTCTGCGGGGCCGGCATTTTACAGATTGCTCTGACTTTGTCGGGATCTACTTCAATGCCTCTTTGACTGACAATGAACCCTAGCAGCTTCCCTGATCTGACACCGAACGTACACTTGTTGGGATTTAGTCGAAGCTTGTACTTCCTCAATCTTTCAAGCATTTTTGCCAAATATTCAACATGTTGCTCTTCATCGCTTGACTTGACAATCATGTCGTCCACATACACCTCGACTTCTTTGTGAATCATATCGTGGAACAACGTGGTCATCCCCCTCTGATAGGTGGCGCCAGCATTTATCAGACCAAACGGCATTGCTTTGCAACAGAAAGTTCCCCACGGAGTGATGAATGATGTCTTTTCCCTGTCTTTGGGTGACATCTTGATTTGATTGTATCCCGAGAATCCATCCATGAAGGAGAACACTTTGCACTGAGCGGTATTATCAACAAGCACATCAATATGAGGTAGTGGGAAATTGTCCTTCACACTGGCTTTATTCAAATCCCTGTAATCAACGCACATCCGAACTTTGCCGTCCTTCTTTGGTACAGGCACAATATTAGCAACCCATTCGGGATACTCGACCGTCATGAGGAAACCTGCATCAATCTGCTTCTGTACTTCACCTTTAATCTTGAGAGCCATGTCAGGACGGGTCCTTCTCAGCTTTTGTCTGACAGGGGGACATTCCGGCTTTGTTGGTATCCGGTGTTCCACGATCTGGGGATCCAAACCCGGCATATCTTCATACGACCATGCAAAAATATCTGAATACTCTCGGAGAAGTTGGAAGATCCTCTTTTTAACCCCCTCTTCCAGTGCAGCACCCACCTTGATCTCTCGCTTATGGTCTTCGGTACCCAAGTTAATCAACTCAATCTCTTCCTGGTGAGGCTGAATGGCTTTCTTCTCTTGTTCAAGTAGTCGAGTGATCTCATCTGGTATATCATCATCCTCCTCATCTTCGGCTCCGAACACCGGGAATTCAAAAGTCGGAGGAACCGTAGGGTCATTGTGTCCAACAGGTTTATTGTGGTTCAATCTGCATGATTATGGTTGGATGATTTTTTAGAAAAGATTTTTCATGCAAATCTTTGAAATTAATAAGAAAATACAGATGTTTTGGTTTTTTCTGGCATTACCATCATTTCCAAGGGAAAAGGCATTAAGAAAAACAACAGTCGTGAAAGAAACGACAATTTTTATTAATAATGGCAACGCCGAAACAAACATGCCCTTTACAAAAACATCATTTTCGCTTCGGGCGGAGCGAAAAGATGGTTATTTTGAAAAACAAAGGCCTAAGCAACAAGACGCATTACTCAGAATTATGCATGATCAACGGAAGGTTAATGACATTCCAATTCCTTGCAGTGCCTCCTGGTACAACAAACACGGGCCTAACACCACTCCCAGTAGCACCCTCAGTAATTGCATTGGTGAACCCCGCACTTAGAACCTCCCAGCAGATACTCCTGATGTTGGGGAGAACCCAAGACCTTCTTTGTGCTTATTCTCAAGTAGTTGTATCAACTGGCCCCAACCGACAGCCTGTCCTTCCTGAACAGCCCTTTGTGCGTCCTTCAAAGAAGCCATAGTGGCACCGACCTTCTTGGGCTCCGTACCTTCAACAGTCAAGCCTTGAAATGCGGTCCCTTCAGCCGATCCTGCTTCAATACAAGAGAATGATGACAATTGACTGACCAAGTATGCTTCTTCTCCATGTATAGTAACAAGCTTACCATTCCTCACAAATTTCAGCTTTTGATGAAGAGTGGAGGTAACTGCGCCGGCCTCATGTATCCATGGCCTTCCCAGAAGACAACTGTAGGAAGCGTCAATGTCCATGACTTGGAATGTGATCAGAAATGATTCAGGGCCAATGGTCATAGGAAGATCCACTTCACCGAGAACGTTCTTGCGGGATCCGTCGAAGGCTTTGACCAGAAAAGTACTTCTCCTCAAAGGTGCTCCCTGATAGCTTAGCTGGTCTAAAGTGGATTTGGGCATTACATTCAGAGACGACCCGGTATCTACCAATACATTTGACAGCATATCAGTTTTGCAATTCATAGAGATGTGTAGGGCCAAATTATGATGTTTGCCTGCCTCAGGGAGATCGTCTTCGCCGAACCAGAGATTACTGCAAGCGGTGATGTTTCCCACTATACCACCGAACTAATCCACCGTGACCTCGTGGTCGACATATGCCTGCTCCAACACTTTTAGCAAGATGTTCCTGTGAGCTTCAGAGCTTAGGAGCAAAGATAGGATAAATATCTTCGACGGGGTTTGTAATAGCTGATCCACAATCTTGTAGTCACTTTTCTTGATTATCTTCAGGATTTCGTCCAAATTAGAATCTTCAATAGACCGACCTGGTCGGCTAACATCTTTAGCACCAGGAGGAGCCGGAAGTGGAGTTGTTTGGTCAACCGGAGCCATGGTGGGCGCGACTGTCTTCTTTTGGAACAAAGGGGGACGGACCCTACCGCTTCTTAGAGTTGTTGTCTCTTCGGCGATGTTGCTTACCGCAGCTGGGGATACCAGAGGTACTTCTACCCCATTCTCAATCATGGTTGCATTGTACTTGTAAGGAACGGCTTTTGTGGAAGCAAAAGGCACTGGCCCAGGTAGCCTTATCACTAGAGGTTCAACATTCTCTTTCAAAGGCGTGCTCCTAATAGGAGTATCATGGAAGACTGGCATAATCACACAAATGTCGCTGGCCATCAGATAGTTATCATTCATCAGACTCTGGATGTCGTTCTGCACTACGTCACAGCTCATAGGATCCTGAAGACACTCATTGAAAGCGGCATGGTTATGGTTAAACAAAGAGGCTTGGCATAACTTGACATGCAGCGGTACCAGAGGGGTCACAATATTACGAACATCAAGGCAGGGAGCTTCTTCATATGCCTCAATCATGTTCACAGCAGCATGATTTGGGAGTGGATTATCGAGCACGTGCGGGACATTGTTCTCGAAAGACAACTTTCCTTGGTCTATCAGTTTCTTCACAATATACTTCAAAGCGTAACATCCTTCCACGTCGTGGCCTAGAGCGCCCTGATGAAAATCGCACCTGAGGTCGGAACGAAACCGAGGAGGTAATGGGTTGGGCGGCGGCTTGCCGGGTCTGGTTGTGCAGTACCCTTTGTGCAGCAGAGTAGGAAGCAATTCAGCATATAACATCGGTATCGGAGGAAAAGACGGTCTGGCCTGGGGACCTTGTTGCTGTTGTGGTTGTTGTTGAACCGGTGGTTGTTGTTGCACTTGCTGAGCGATGGCGTTGACGGGGACCTGAGGCTGGCCCGGCGGTAGAGGATACTGATGGTAAAATGGCGGAAAGTATGGATGTTGGGCAAATTGCATGTATTGGTACGGCAGAGGTAGTTGAGTAGCATTGATGGGAGCAACGGCGGCCACGGACTGATTGGTCTCGGTAGATACCATCCCGACTTCTGTCTCCTTCTTCTTGTGATGGCCATTGCCATACTTCTTTAGTGCATTTGAGGACTCACCTTTTTCGAACACAATGATGCCTTCTCTGACAGCTTCTTCTAGGCAGGTTCCCATGGTGACCATCTCGGAGAAGTTACTCGGAGCGGCAATGATCATCCTTTCAACATAGTCCTTTTTCAGCGTCTTCAGGAATGTCTGAGTCATTTCCTCTTCATCTAGAGCAGGGGTAATACGGGCGGCTGCGCCCCTCCACCTTTGTGCATACTCGCGGAAGCTCTCATCTTTCTTCTGGGAGAAGGATCTAAGGAATTCCCTGTTTTGCTTCAATCTGGTGTTAAACCCATAGTGACTCTTGAAAGCGGCAGCCAAATCATCGAAGGTATGAATGTCACCTTTACTCAGACCAGTATACCATTCTGCAGCGTCTTCCATCAAACTGTCCTGGAAACAGTGGATCGTGAGCGAATCATTGTCTGAGTAGTTAGCCATCTTCCGGACGTATTTGATGATGTGATTCTGAGGACAAGTCAGTCCATTGTATCGGTCGAATTCTGGGACTTTGAACTTTTTAGGGACATCTACCCTTGGTACTAGACAGAGATCGTGAGTATTGACAAGATCGCCACTTCCACGGTTGGCTTTGATTTCGCGATGGAGTTCTCTAGCAAGCTCCTCCATTCTTTCTTCCATAGTTCCGGTCATAGGAGACTTCCCACGGTGAGTATTGGCGTTGGTGTTTTGAGGCATAGAATGTACGATTGGGTCAGTGAAGACCGTTGACTGAGGCAGAGTAGTGTGGAGAGAGGCATGCCCTGGGACGGGGACTTGGTTACCATTGGCGGCACTAGAAACACCTGCTGTGGGGTCAGGAGCAAATAAAGATGGGAGTCCGTATGGGTATCCCCTCGGCATAGCAAAGCGGTCATCAAGAGATGCTGTTGGAATTGGCTCAGTGGTCTCTGGAGCAGACGAGGCTGGTTGTTCCTAGGCGGCCAACAGAGCAGTCATAACATCGTGAGCTTTAGCCAGCTCCTCCCTTAAGGATGCCAATTCAGTATGGAGCTGTGCGTTTTCTTTTTCCATGGCTACCTGATTCCTCATTCTGTATTGTCTAGTCTGATGTACTCTGGTAGGTTGATCAGTCCTTCGAGCACGAGCCACTTTTCACACTGAGGCAGAAGAACTAGGAGGCAATGAGCACTTGGAAGTTTTTCGTGACCGAGGAATGATGCATATGATGCATGATATGTACAAATGCAGATGCAAAAATGACTCTTTTTGGTTATCGAAAGGATCTCCTAGACAAATTAGAAATTTTGTAAACATTTTTTTTAGGAACGAATGAAGAGACTAGAAAGCCGTGGAGATAAATCTTTTGAAATGTTGAACCAAAGGGAGTGGGCCCTAAAACATAATACAAACAACATAGTCATCTAAGCCTGTGGAGTGATAGGGTACTCCTCAGAATCAGACTCTGGAATCGAACTGCAGTATCTGGCATAGAATTCTCGACGACCTCTAGCTCTCTTGGAATCTCTCATAAGCAACTTATCTTTTTCCTCAAGTTCCTTCCTAGCCTTGGCTAGCTCTTTTTTCAACACTCGATTCCCATGATCCTTCTGCTTATCTCTACCATCCAAAGTCAAAATCAAGTTCTCGGCTTCATTGTATCGAGCTTTCCATACCCGTTTCTCCTGATTCTCCATAGCTAGATGCTCCTGATACATTTCCTGGGTTGCAGGAAGCAAAGGTAATGGCCTAGACGGAACGGACGCGGACACATGTCTCATAGCGGGATAAGGCATGCCGATCTCTTCGGCTCGATCTATCACCCACTGAGTATAAGCCTCATGAGCTATACCGGATCTCACACCTAAATGCTTCACATCCTTCCTTCGAACCTTAGCCCAAGCATCTGTAAAAGCTTTCCTTTGCCCGGTGGGGGCATTGGAATAGTAAAAGAACTCCTGGGATGTAGCAAGATTGATGGGCTTTGCTCTCATAGGGAAGCCGAACTGCCTCATGGCTAACTCAGGATTGTAGCTGATTCCCCCCCGGGTACCGAGAAGAGGTACATTGAGGAAATCTCCACAACCAGTAATAATCTCCTTGATTCGAGCTGCCGGAGTGATCCAAACCACCTCATCGGGAGTGAGAGCCATAATCCGCTACGAATAAGACCAATTCTCCGAATTGGCGTGGAAAGAGCTTGGAAGGTGAGAAATAAACCACCTATATAGGAGAGGTACACAGCAAAGAATGTATCCACGACCCTTGAGAGTCCGATCATGAATGGCGTGGTATGTGTCAGCTAACAGAGTAGGAACCGGGTTCTTGGAGTGGAAAATCTCAATAGCACTCATGTCCACAAAGCTGTCGAGATTCGGGAAGAGAATGAGCCCGTAGATAAGTAGTGCAAGAATAGCCTCAAGAGTGTCCTGACAAGTAGATTCGAGATTAGCCCGCTCAAGTAAGTATTTCGAAGTGAAACCCTGAATGTGAGATTTAGTAACGAGATTCTTGGACACATCGGAAGTCTTGAGATAAAGATCTTTAGCAATCACCAAAGGAGTAAGAGGAGCTCCGGGGCCCGTGAAAGGTGTCCTCTCGGCAATGGGTAAACCCAATAAACTAAAATAAGCCTCAAGTGTAGGAACCAAATGGAAATCTGGGAAAGTGAAGCAACGGAAGGCAGGATCATAGAATTGCACCAGAGTGTGCACCAACTTCTCTTCTACATTAGTCCGGAGAATAGTAAGCAAACCACCGTATCGGAGACGAAACCCAGTCGGATTCTTGACCTTGAGTGCCAACTCCCTCAGGCTAACCAAATCGACTTCCTTGAATTTGTAAGACTTAGTCCTCTTCATACCTGGAATGTTCACAAAATTTTAATTTGTCCATACCTTTCGATAAATGCATGAGAAAAGGTTTATGCATGAATGCATGTATGCATGATTTTGATTACAAAGAGAGTACGGTGGGTTGAGGTTGCAAATGGACGCGGTGTCTGGTGAAACTAGAGTTTTGATAGTAGTAACCATGGTTCTAATAAGGTTCCCAAACTGCAACCTCTCTTACGTATATCATAGTAGCACAAAGCGACGCCCGTTCCATGATAATTCGTAAGAAGGTCTAGTTTGAGTGTAGTATCGCGTGACGACTAAATTCCGAGACGACGCTCGGTTTAGCCACCGCACTACGTCCTAAGAAAAGGCCAAAGATGGGTTTGGTAACTACGGTCCATAGCCTTCATCGGTCAACTGGAAGTAAAGTGCCTAAGCATGACAACACACGCCGACAACATCACCCCCAAAATGCCTCAGCTATGTGAGATTGATCGCGTAACCCAATACACGAGGCAACCCCCGGATTGGATTGTTGATTATATCTCTTCCTAATCTTAGGTTCACTCGGTACGGGTATAGGACTTTTGATATTCTCACCTCACACGTTGCATGAAAATAACAACAATAAAGCAAAGCGTAAAACATAAAGCATGAAAAACTAGGCGTAGCCCTAAAGTCCCCAGTGAAGTCGCGATTTTTGTCATCGCGATTTTCGGGTGTCAAGTCATTAATTAGGCTTGAACCTTTCGATCATTGATGTCTCTATTTTTTTTGGGGAAGGGTAAAATGGAGAAAACCCTTAGAAATTCCACGTTCGGGGCAATTTTCGCTACGGGAAGGTGTTAGGCACCCGCAACGACTATAGTACTCTATAGGAGCCGTTTTTCTAGTTTATGTTCTACGCTTTATTTTTATGCTATTTTTTGAAAGAAAATTGTTTTTAAGAATAGGGGAAAGAAGAAGGTTTGGATTTTATTTTATTGGACTTGGAGAGATTTTGGTCTCTTGCCTACATACCCTTTTAAGGGATCAACCTCCATGTAGTTCTCTTCCAAAAAAGATTTTTGTGGATTAGTTCTTTTTTAATTTTGAAAATAATCTTTGAGAAGAGAAAAGAGGCCTTAAAGGCATGAGGTTTGGAAAAAAGTGAGGTTGTTCCAATTGTTAAACAAAAAGGTTAAAGTTGGAATTTAAGATTCATTTGTATTTTTGATTAAGAAAATAAAGGGAAAAAGGTTGTGGAGTTTTGACTCCAAGATTATTGTGAAAGGATTTGAGTGATGAAATTAATTTGCTTTGAAAAATGAGTGTTTTCTAAGTGTCGCGTTTCCTAAGCATACACCTAGCGGTAAATCATACAACGTGTGTGCGTGTCGGTGCGTGTGTCGGTGTACATCATCATAGTGTCCATTGTCTTTTTACATTTGGCCATAGTTTACATTCTATGGTCTTGCAAGGAATTTGAAAGAAAGTAAACTAACCTAAAGTATTACATAGAAATTAATGGAAACTTGCATAAAGTGAAAAAGTGAGAAAAAAACAATGAGAATGATGCAATGCTTGCAACTTGAATGGGGCATGAAACAAATGGTTAGTAATAAAGTGTGTAATGAATAATGCATAGTAAATGAAATGACCACAATATGAAGTATTGGACAAAATAGCGAAACAAACATCAAAAGAAACAAGGTGGCGAAACTAACACTAACACCTAGCCCTAAAACTTAAGCTAAATTCATGACCTATAATTTCCACCAAAACAGCACTTGTTCAAGGGATTATTTCAAAAAACAAGAGGAAATTACAAGCCATGCATTCAAACTTTACACATACACATTTTATGCACATTTTGCAACCTAAAAAGATTCATATCACTTGCCACACAAGAAATTGCCATTATGATGCACAAAACAGTGATGATGATCACAATACTCATAGTAAAAATATCACAAGATCCTATTGTAAGCATCAAAACCATGTGGCATTGAATTGGAAAAAAATCATGCAAGAAACTTAACAAAAATGCACAAAAATATACATGTCAAGAGAAAAAATTGGCACACATATTTTATCAATTTTAATATGTAAAACTATCACCAAACAGTCAAGAATGCATCAAGAAACTCATGGCAATTTTTTTAGAATTTTCACAAGAAATTTAACATGCACAGGGGTCCAAATAGCAAAAACGTGGGTGCAACTAGCAAGAAACTCAAAAAAACCGAGAAGAAAAGAGGACAAAGGCCAAAAAATGTAGATCCAACCCAGCGCTGGTGGATCCGGATCTTCAGAACGTCTCAGAGACGTTGGATTGATCCGGATCCACTGAACTTACATCTAATGGCCACAGGTGAAGGAAAATGGGTCGGTTTTGAACCGACCCGATTCGGATGGTACATAAAAGGCCAAGGGTCCGGATCTTGGCTTTTTTTGAAGCGTTTCTCTCTCTTCTTCTTCTCTTCCTCGCCGTTCTCTCTTTACCCTTTCAAACCCTAAACCCTAATTGCTCAAATCCAAACAGAAATCGTTTATTCATGGCTTAATCTGCTCGTACTACTGTTCTAAACACGAATCATGCAAAAGAAAGTGATTTTCACCGTTGGAACAATGTGAATCTTGTGTTCTTGTTGCTGCAGGTCTGAACTGTTCAGAATTTTATGTTTTTGGAACGAAATCGTTCTAAATCGCAAGGATTCGTTTCGATTCACACTCGTTGTGAATCTTGAAACGTTTCTTTGATTTTTTTAAACAATTTGTGTTAGGGTTAGGGTTTTGGATCGGACAGCTTGAACGTTCCATGGTGAAATTGACGTGTGAATTCGCTTCCGTTTTGATTCTGTGTATCGAATTCAGAGGCGAATTTGACGTTTTTTTGGTGAAATTGTTCTGAATTGGTACTGATTCTGAGTTAGGGTTTGTGTATGTTCTTGAGTTTCTTGTGAACTTTGGTGAATTTGATCTGTAACTGCCAAGAGAGAGAAAGAAAATTCTGTTAGTGATGTGGCTTCAATTCTGTGGACCTCCCTGACACCCACGGCCTTATATAGGCTGACATGTGGCCTCTGGACCAATGAGAACATGACATGTGGACTGGTATCTGTTAGTGTGGCACTTGAACTGTTTTTGACCCAGGGACCAATCTGCAAAAGATGAAACTAAAAAGGACTAATCTGCAAAAAACAAAAACTGATCTGCGAAAATAAGATAAAACAACAAAAAATGAAAATGGGACTGACTTGTAATTTTGAAAAGTGTTTGGACTAATTTGCAATTAAACATAAGACCTGGACTAAATTGCAAAAAGTAAAATAAAACTGGTAGAAAATGTAATTTGAAAACAACGTAAAGTGAAACAATTAAAAATGGCACAACGGACTAAAATGAACAAATTACCAAAAATGAGGTATTTCAAAATACCTCTCTGCCCAAAATTTATTTGATGTGAAAAGACCAAAATGCCCCTAGGGACTAAAACGACCCAGACTGGCTCTGACTGACTCAGATGCAAACTAAGATGATTTTTAGATAGAAATTGATTAATGGTTCATGCAGACAAGTTAAAAGGACTCAGAGACATATTGTAGGGACTGAAAATGGGTTCCACTGCGGGAAATGACCAAAATACCCTTTTGTATGATTTTATGCAAAAATTGGAATAAAATGCAGGAAAACATGCAATGGTCTTAGAGACCTTTTCAAATGGCTTGTAATGCAAGAAAACACTTTGGATGGCTTTGAATGTAATAAGATTGGAGATAATAACAGTAAAATGTGCGTTTGTGGCACAGTAAAAGTTGTAAAATAGACACAGTGAATTTGAAATGACCAGAAACAAAAAGAAGTTTGAGCGAGTATTTTTAGGTCCAAAATGAGGGTATGACAACCGCCCTTTCGGGTTTTCGGCTCATCGAGACGCTCATTTTTGCCTGAGTTACGCGTAATCTCAGCGAGCTTTTTCATATTCATTTTTTTGTCCCTTATTTTGCCCGGATCGCCCCTTCGGGTTTTCGATCCACCAGGAAGCGCATTTTTGCCTAGGCCGCCCTTTCGGGTTTTCGACCTACCACGCTGTTCTTTTCATCTAGACAAAGTATTTCTTGACTATATCAGCATTCACAGGGTTTGGAAGCTCTACACCATCCATGTGTGTAAGGATCAAAGCACCGCCGGAGAAGGCCTTCTTGACAACATACAGTCTTTCATAGTTAGGCGTCCACTTGCCCCTTGGGTCGGGTTGTTGGCTTACTCTTCTTTTCAATACAAGTTCACCTTCCTTGAATTCCCGAGGACGAACTTTCTTGTCAAAAGCAGTTTTCATTCTTGTTTGGTACAGTCGTCCACGAGCCAAAGCATCCAGACGCCTTTCTTCAACCAAATTCAACTGATCATACCAGCTCTGGCACCATTCAGCCTCAGACAATTTTGCTTCCATGATCACGCGGAGAGATGGGATTTCTACTTCCAAAGGGAGGATTGCTTCCATGCCATATACGAGGGAAAAAGGCGTTGCCCCGGTCGAACTGCGTACTGTAGTGCGGTAGCCGTGTAAAGCAAAAGGCAACATCTCATGCCAGTCTTTGTATGTAGTTACCATCTTCTGTACGATCCTCTTGATATTCTTATTGGCCGCCTCAACTGCACCGTTCATCTGGGGCCTATAAGGAGAAGAGTTATGATGTTCAATTTTGAATTTCTCACACAGGGCTTGCACCATATGATTGTTCAAATTTGTACCATTGTCAGTGATAATCTTGCTAGGAACACCATATCGACATATGATGTTGTTCTTGATGAACTTAACCATAACTTGCTTGGTTACATTGGCATAAGATGCAGCTTCGACCCATTTGGTAAAGTAATCGATCGCCACCAAAATGAAACGATGCCCATTCGAAGCCTTTGGTTCAATTCTTCCAATCATGTCGATGCCCCACATAGAGAAAGGCCACGGGGAGGAAATAACATTGAGGGCATGCGGAGGCACATGGATTTTATCAGCATAGATTTGACATTTGTGACATTTCCTGGCATATTGGTAGCAATCGTGCTCCATGGTCATCCAATAGTAGCCAGCTCTTAACAATTTTCTTGACATGGTATGCCCCGAAGCATGGGTTTCGAAAGTGCCATCGTGCACATCATGCATCAGTTGCTCCGCTTCACGTTCGTCAACACATCTCAACAATATCATATCGTAGTTCCTTTTGTACAAAACATCTCAGTCCAGCAGGAACTTACTAGCCAATCTTCGCAGGGTCTTCTTGTCTTTGTTGGAAGCACTTGGCGGGTATTCACGGTTTTGCAAAAACTGCTTGATATCATGATACCAGGGTCTGTTGTCAACTACATCCGCATCCGTCTGAACGATCACGTCTCCGATGGCGAACACATGAGAAGGCCGGTCTAGGCGTTGTACTTTGATTATTGGTACATGATTCCAATGATTCACTTGAAACATGGAGTATAAAGTGGCAAGAGCATCGGCCATTTGATTTTCCTCACGGGGAATATGGTGCAATTCGACCTTTGTAAAGTATGTCAGCAGGCGTCGCGCATAATCACGGTAAGGGATCAGATTGGCATGATGGGTCTCCCACTCACCTTTTATCTGGTTAATAACAAGCGCAGAATCTCCATAAATGTCAAGGTGCTTGATTCTCATGTCAATTGCTTCTTCGATCCCCAAGATGCACGCTTCGTATTCAGCCATGTTGTTCGTGCATTCGAATAGAATTTGGGCGGTAAAGGGAATATGGTGCCCCTGCGGAGATACGATTATTGCCCCAATCCCCTTGCCGTAAGCATTGACAGCACCATCAAAGATCAATCCCCACTTGCTGTTAGGGTCGGGACCTTCACCAATCAACGGTTCTTCATAGTCTCTTGACTTCAAATACATGACTTCCTCGTCGGGGAAATAAAATTTAATGGGCTGATAGTCATTGAGCGGTTGATAAGCGAGGTGATCAGCTAGAACGCTTCCTCTGATGGCCTTTTGAGCTTTGAACACGATATCATATTCAGACAGAAGCATCTGCCAACGTGCAATCTTCCCGGTGACTGCGGGCTTCTCAAAGATATACTTGATCGGGTCCATCCTGGATATCAACCAAGTTGTATGATTCATCAAATAGTGACGCAGACGTTTGGCAGCCCAAGCCAGAGCACAACAAGTCTTTTCGAGCATCATGTATCGAGTCTCACAGTCAGTGAACTTCTTGCTTAGATAGTAGATAGCAAGCTCTTTCTTTCCTGTCTCGTCCTGTTGACCGAGCACACATCCCATGGATTCATCTAACACTGACAGATACATAATCAACGGCCTTCCTTCCACAGGCGGGACAAGGATTGGTGGCTCTAGCAAATAATATTTGATGCTATCAAAAGCTTCCTGGCATTCATCGTTCCATACAATAGGTTGATTCTTCCTGAGTAGCTTGAAGATTGGTCCGCAAGTTGCGGTCATGTGAGATATGAATCGGGAGATATAGTTCAGACGCCCGAGGAAACCGCTGACTTGCTTCTCGGTCTGCGGGGCCGGCATCTCGCGGATGGCTCAGACTTTGTCAGGATCTACTTCAATGCCTCTTTGACTGACAATGAACCCTAGCAGCTTTCCTGATCTAACACCGAACGTATGTAACGCCCATTTTGATTACTTAATTATTTGATTTATTTGAGAAATTGCTATATATTTTTATATATATTATGTGATGTTAAGTGAAGATTTAATATGATTTTATGCGACGTGGTGACTTATTTTATTGTTAAATAAAATAAGATTTGAAAATAAAATAAAATATTTAGTTGTGGGTTAGTTTTGGTTTTTAGAGAGTTATGTGGGAGAAAGAGTAAATAAGATAAGATTTGTTGGGAGTATATAAAGGGAAATTAGGTCAAGAGAGAAGTCAGTACGCGTTACTGAATTTTGGAAAAAGAGAGGAACGACTGCGTGAAAGGAGAAGAGCATTAGGGCTGCGATTTTCTGCTCATAATCAGGTAAGGGTGAGCCTAGCACTTAATTATATTGATCTGTAATGCATCTAATCAGAATTAACAACATAGGATTGGATTTGAGAGAATTGGAAGTAGGTTAAAGTTGAGGAAAGACCATGAATTAGGCTATGAAATTGTGAAACAGAGTTAGAAATTGAGTACAGAACGTAGATTAACCTTGATGATGATGTTTCTGAGAGTATAGATGATTTAGATGATGAATTTGGGAAACTTTTGTGTGATTTTCGCAAAACCCGTAGCAGTCTGTTCATCGCTCGCCTAGGCGAGCTATGCAACTCGCCGCGGCGAGTAGACCTAGTTTACTCGCGAGGCGAGCAACCCAGCTCGCCATAGCGAGCAGTACCCTAGAGCTCGCGAGGCGAGCACTCCAACTCGCCACAGCGAGCAGAACCTTAGTACTCGCGAGGCGAGCTATCCCACTCGCCATAGCGAGTTCTGTCAGAATTCAGAACCTGTACTGTTTGCGATCTGTTGTCGCATATAACCATGAGAGACGACCTCTGGGTAGCTTCTGAGACTTTAATAACGTTTAATAAGATCTGTAATGATGATACATGATGATTGAGACTGTTTTGATGATTTTATGAAGCTTATGTGTGATATATGAATTGAATAAGTGATGAATGCTTGAATTACATGCGATGTTTGCCATATTAATGTTATACCTTATGAAGTACTTGCTGCCATGTTGTTGTCTATGTATGTATAGTTGCTGCATGTGTCAGTCCTTGATGATTAAGATGTTTTGCGACGTTTAAGAGGTTAACTTGTTTAAGTTAAAAGAGTCGAGTCTCATGCATACTCATTCCATGATGGGGGCTTATGCCCTGGAGTTTTTACTCACCAGCGACGAGGGCTTATGCCCTGGAGCTTTGCTCACCAGCGACGAAGGCTTATGCCTTGGAGTATATTTATGCTCATAGCGACGAGGGCTCATGCCCTGGATTGGTACCACATGCATATAAGACGTAGGGTTGCATAGTCAAGTGATGATGTTGAGTCGTGTCGTCTAAGATGTTTACTAAGATGTTTATGATGTTGATTATGATGATGCTAAATGATGTGTTGTTTATGTTGATGTTCTAAATTTTAGATGTTTATCTGTGATAAGTTGAATTATGTCTGGTTGTTGAATTTATGATTATTTAATTACATGTTTAATATAATTAATTGTGAATCTCACCCCTTCTGCTGGAATTGCCGCCTTGTGGGCAAGTGCAGGTAACCAAGATTAGGTGCAGACGTGTGAGGATTTCTGCAGTCGAGTCTAGGTGCTCTGATACGTAACGGGATAGGGGATCTTCTTTATTTTCTCTGTTCCTTGCGTATTATGTTATTTTACCTGATTATGTCTATCTTGAAGACTTTGATAATAAGATGTTGATGAGGCCTGCGTGCCAAAGACCTTTGAGATGTTTATTTTATATGATTATTCCGCTGCGATATTTTATGAAGATTTAATGTTTATTTAATCATTAACATGAGATGTTTTAAGATATGTGATGCCCTGTTTACGTGTTTACTCTGATGCATGCTATTCTTTTTAAAGAAATTTTTATGTTGGGAAAAACGGGGTGTTACAACGTACACTTGTTGGGATTCAGCCGAAGCTTGTATTTTCTTAACCTTTCAAACATTTTTGCCAAATATTCAACGTGTTGCTTTTCATCGCTTGACTTTACGATTATGTCGTCCACATATACTTCGACTTCTTTGTGAATCATGTCGTGAAACAACGTAGTCATCCCCCTCTGATATGTGGCACCAGCATTTATCAGGCCGAACGGCATCGCTTTGCAACAGAAAGTACCCCACGGGGTAATGAACGATGTCTTTTCCTTGTCTTTGGGTGACATTTTGATTTGATTGTATCCAGAAAAACCGTCCATGAAGGAGAACACCTTGCACTGAGCAGTATTATCTACAAGCACGTCAATGTGAGTTAGCGGGAAATTGTCTTTCAGACTGGCTTTATTCAAATCCCTGTAATCGACGCACATCCGGACTTTCCCATCCTTCTATGGTACAGGCACAATATTAGCAACCCATTCGGGATACTCGACCGTCATGAGGAAACCTGCATCAATCTGCTTCTGTACTTCACCCTTGATCTTGAGAGCCATGTCAGGACGAGTTCTTCTTAGCTTTTGTCTAACAGGAGGACATTCTGGCTTTGTTGGTATCCGGTGTTCTACGATCTGGGGATCCAAACCCGGCATATCTTCGTACGACCATGCAAAAATATCTGAATACTCTCGGAGAAGTTGGAAGATCTTCTTCTTAACCCCCTCTTCCAGTGCAGCACCAACCTTGATCTCCCGCTTATTGTCTTCGGTACCCAGGTTGATCAACTCAATCTCTTCCTGGTGGGGCTACATGGCTTTCTCCTCTTGTTCAAGTAGTCGGGTAATCTCATATGGTATATCATCATCTTCCTCATCTTCGGCTTCAAATACCGGGAATTCAAAAGTTGGAGGAACTATAGGATCACTGTGTTCAACGGGTTTATTATGGTTCAATCTGCATGGTATGGTTGGATGATTTTTAGAAAAGGTTTTTCATGCAGATCTTTGAAATTAATAAGAAAATAAAGATGTTTTGGTTTTTTTTTCTGGCATTACCATTATTTCCAAGGAAAAAGCATTAAAAGAGACAAAAGCCGTGAAAGAAATGACGATTTTTTATTAATAATGGCAATGCCGAAACAAACATGCCCTTACAAAAATATCACTTTCACCTTGGGCAGAGCGAAAGGATTGTTATTTTGAAAAACAAAGACTTAAGCAACAAGACAAATTATTCTTAACTATGCATGATCAAAGGAAGGTCGACGACATCCCAATTCTTTGCTATGCCCCCTGATATAACAAACACGGGCCTAGGACCACTTCCAATAGCACCCTCAGTAATCGCATTGGTTAACCCAATATTGTAGAAAGTTCCGGTAGATACACTTGATGTCGGTGAGAACCCAAGACCCTCTTTGCGCTTGTTCTCATGAAGTTGTATTAACTGGCCCCAGCCGGCAGCCTGCCCCTCCTGGACAGCCTTCTGTGCATCTTTTAAGGAAGCCATAGCAGCACCAACCTTCTTGGGCTCCGTACCTTCAATAGTCAAACCCTGAAATGCAGTTCCCTCAGCAGATCCTGCTTCAATGCAAGAGAATGATGACAATTGGCTAATCAAGTATGCTTCTTCTCCATGTACAGTAACAAGCTTACCATTCCTCACAAATTTCAGCTTCTGATGAAGAGTGGAGGTTACCGCGCCAGCTTCATGTATCCACGGCCTTCCGAGAAGACAGCTATAGGAAGTATCGATGTCCATGACTTGGAATGTGATCAAGAATGTCTCAGGACCGATGGTCATTGGAAGATCCACTTCTCCGAGAACGTTCTTGCGGGATCCGTCAAAGGCTTTGACCAAAAAGGTGCTTCTTCTCAAAGGGACCTCTCGATAGCTCAACTAGTCCAGAGTTGACTTGGGCATTACGTTCAACGACGAGCCGGTATCCACCAATACATTTGACAACATGTCAGTCTTGCAATTCATAGAGATGTGTAGGGCCAGATTGTGGTGCTTCCCCGCTTCCGGGAGTTCGTCCTCGCTAAACCAGAGATTACTGCAAGCGGTGATATTTCCCACTATACCACCAAACTGATCCACCGTGACCTCATGATCAACATACGCCTGTTCCAATACTTTTAGCAAGATATTCCTGTGGGCTTCAGAGCTCAGGAGCAAGGATAAGATAGATATCTTTGACGGAGTTTGCAACAAATGGTCCACAATCTTATAGTCACTTCTCTTGATTAGCCTCATGATTTCGTCCAAATTAGAATCCTCAATAGATTGGCCTAGCCGGCTAGCATCTTCAGCAACAGGAGGAACTGCAGGTAGATTTGTTTTGTCAACAGGAGCCGTGGTAGGCGCAGCGACCTTCTTTTGGAACAAAGGAGGACGGACTCTGCCGCTTCTCAAAGTTGTCGTCTCTTCGGCGATGTTGCTTACTACACCTGGGGATACCAGAGGTACTTCTACCCCATTCTCAATCATGGTCGCATTGTACTTGTAGGGAACAGCCTTTGCGGAGACATAAGGCACTGGCCCAGGTAGCCTTATCACTAGAGGTTCAACATTCTCTTTCGGAGGCGCGCTCCTAACGGGGGTATCATGGAAGACTGGCATAATCACACAAACGTCGCTGGCAATTAAATATTTATCATTCATCAGGCTCTGGATGTCGTTCTGAACCACGTCACAGCCCATAGGATTCTGGAGACATTCGTTACAAGCGGCATGGTCATGGTCAAACAAGGAAGCTTGGCACATCTTGACATGTAGCGGTACCAGAGAAGTTGCAACATTACGAACATCAAGGCTAGGAGTTTCTTCATATGCTTCGATCATGTTCACAGCAGCATGATTCGGAAAGCGGATTATCGAGCACATGCGGGACATTGTTCTCGAAAGACAACTTCCCTTGGTCTATAAGCTTCTTCACAATGTACTTCAAAGCGTAACATCCTTCCACATCGTGGCCCAGAGCCCCTTGATGAAAGTCGCACCTGAGGTCAGAACGAAACCTGGGAGATAACAGGTTAGGCGGAGGCTTGCCGGGTCTGGTTGTACAGTACCCTTTGTGCAGCAGAGTTGGAAGCAATTCGGCATATGTCATTGGTATTGGAGGGAAAGATGGTCTGGCCTGAGGACCTTGTTGTTGTTGCGGTTGTTGTTGAGCCGGTGGCTGCTGTTGCACCTGCTGAGCAATAGTGTTGACAGGGACCTGAGGCTGGCCCGGTGGCAGAGGATACTGATGGTAGAATGGTGGGAAGAACGGATGTTGGGCATATTGCATGTATTGGTATGGTAGCGGTAGTTGAGTAGCATTGATAGGGGCAATGGTAGCCATAGATTGATTGGTTTCGACAGATACCATCCCGACTTTTGTCTCCTTCTTCTTGTGATGGCCATTGCCATATTTCTTCGGTGCATTTGTGGAGGATTCACCTTTTTTGAACACAATGATACCCTCTCGGACAACTTCTTCTAAGTGGGTTCCCATGGTGACCATCTCGGAGAAGTTACTCGGAGCAGCAATGATCATCCTTTCAACATAGTCCTTTTTCAGAGTTTTCAGAAACGTCTGAGTCATTTCCTCTTCATCCAGAGCAGGGCTAATACAGGCAGCTGCCCCCCTCCATCTCTACGCATACTCACGGAAGCTTTCATCTTTCTTCTGGAAGAGGGATCTGAGAAATTCCCTGTTTGGCTTCAACCTGGTATTAAACCCGTAGTGACTCTTGAAAGCGGCAGCCAAATCATCAAAGGTACAAATGTCATCCTTACTCAGGCCAGTATACCATTCTGCAGCGTCTTCCATTAGACTGTCTTGGAAGCAGTGAATCATGAGCGAATCGTTGTCTGAGTAATTAGCCATCTTCCTGACATATTTGATAATGTGATTCTGAGGACAGGTCAGCCCGTTATATCGGTCGAACTCTGGGATTTTGAATTTCTTAGGGACATCTACCCTTGACACTAAGCAGAGATCATGAGTCTTGACAAGATCGCCATTTCCTCGGTTAGCTTTGATTTCACGACGGAGTTCTTTAGCAAGTTCCTCCATCCTTTCTTCCATAGTTCCGATCACGGGAACCTTCCCACGATAAGTATCGGTGTTGGTGCCCTGAGGCATAGAATGTACGATAGGTTCAGTGAAGACCGTTGACTGAGGCAAGGTAGTGTGGAGAGAGACAGGATCTGGTATGGTGATTTGGTCACCATTGGTAGCACCAGAAGTACCGGCACCAGAAATACCAGCTGCAGTATTGGGAGCGTAGAAAGGCAGGAGTCCATAAAGGCGTCCCCTTGGCATAACAAGGCTGTCATCAAGAGATGCTGTTGGAATCGCTTCTGGAGCAGACGAAGCTGGTTGTTCCTGGGCAGCCAATAGAGCAGTCATAACATCATGAGCTTTAGCCAAATCTTCCCTTAGAGAAGCCAATTCGGTACGGAGCTGTGCGTTTTCTTCTTCCATAGCTACTTGGTTCCTTCTTCTGTACTGTCTAGTCTGATGCACTCTGGTAGGTTGATAGATCTTTCGAGCACGAGCCACTTTTCAAACTGCGGCAGAAGAACCAGGAGGCAATGAGCACTTGGAAGCTTTTTGTGACCGATGAATGATGCATATGATGCATGATATGTACAAATGCAGATGCAAAAATGACTCTTTTTGGTTATCAAAAGGTTTTTTAGACAAATTAGAAACCTTGCAAACATTATTGGAAAAATAAAGAGACTTGGAAGCTGGCAAGATAAGTCCCTTTGAGATGCTAAGCCAAGGGAAGTAGACTTTGAAACGTAATCAATACAAACAACACAAACATCTAAGCCTATGGAGTGACAGGGTAGTCCTCAGAATCAGACTCCGAAGCTGAACCACAATATCTGGCATAGAAATCACGTCGACCTCTAGCTCTCTTGGAGTCCCTCATAAGCAAGTCATCTTTTTCTTCAAGTTCCTTTCTAACTCTGGCCAATTCCCTTTTCAACATCAAGTTCTCATGAGCCTTCTGTTCATCCCTACCATCCAAAGTCATAATCAAGTTCTCGGCTTCATTGTATTGGGCCTTCCATGTTCGCTTCTCCTGACTCTCCATAGCTAGATGCTCCTGATACATCTCCTGGGTCACGGGAAGCAAAGGTAATGGCCTAGATGGCACAGATGCAGACACATGTCTCATAGCAGGGCAAGGCATGCCAATCTCCTCGGCCCGATCTATCACCCACTGAGTGTAGGCCTCATGAGCGATGCCGGATCTCACACCCAAATGCTTTACATCCTTCTTTCGAACCTTAGACCAGGCGTCTATAAAAGCTTTCCTTTGCCCGGTGGGGGCGTTTGAATAGTAGAAGAAATCCTGAGATGTAGCAAGATTAATGGGCTTCGCTCTCAACGGGAAACCAAACTGTCTCATGGCTAGCTCAGGATTGTAGTTGATTCCTCCCCGGGTACCGAGAAGAGGTACATTGAGGAAGTCCCCACAACCAGTGACGATCTCCTTGACTCGAGCCGCCGGAGTAATCCAAACCACCTCATCGGGAGTGAGAGCCATAATCCGCTGTGAATAAGACCAATTCTCCGGGTTGGCATGAAAAGAACTCGGAAGGTGCGAAATAAACCACCTATATAAAAGAGGCACGCAACAAAGAATATATCCACGACCTTTGAGAGTCCGATCGTGGATAGCGTGGTACATATCAGCTAACAGAGTAGGAACCGGGTTCTTGGAGTGGAAAATTTCAATGGCATTCATGTCTACAAAGTTGTCGAGATTCGGGAAGAGAACGAGCCCGTAGATAAGTAGTGCCAGAATAGCCTCAAGAGTGTCTTGACAAGTAGATTCGAGATTAGCCCGCTTAAGTAAGTACTTCGAAGTGAAACCCTGGATGTGAGACTTGGTGACGAGATGTTTGGACACATCGGAAGTCTTGAGATAAAGATCCTTAGCAATCATCAAAGGAGAAGGAGGAGATCCGGGACCTGTGAAAGGTGTCCCCTCGGCTATAGGTAAACCCAACAAGCTAGAATAAGCCTCAAGTATAGGAATTAACTGAAAATCCGGGAAAGTGAAACAACGGAAAATTGGATCATAGAATTGCACCAGAGTGTGCACCAACTTTTCCTCCACATTAGTCTGGAGAACAGTAAGCAAACCACCGTATCGGAGACGAAACCCGGTCGGATTCTTAACCTTGAGTGCCAACTCCCTTAAGCTACCCAAATCGACTTCCTTGAACTTGTAAGACTTAGTCTTCTTCATACCTGTAATGCTTACAAAATTTTTAATTTGTCTAGACCTTTCGATAAATGCATGAAAAAGATTTATGCATGAATGCATGTATGCATGATTTTTGGTTTGCAAAGAAAACATGGTGGGTTAAGGTTCACAGTTACGGAGCTGCGGGTGGACACGGTGTCCGGTGAAACTAGGGCTTTGATAGTAGTAACCATGGTTCTAATAAAGTTCCCAAACTGCAACCTCTCTTACGTATATCACGGTAGCACGAGTCGACGCCCGTTCCGTGATTATTCGTAAGAAGGTCTAGTTTGAGTGTAGTATCGCGTTACGACTAAAACTCGAGACAACGCTCGGCTTAGCCACCACACTGCATCCTAGAAAGGCCAAAGATGGGTTTGGTAACTACGGTCCATAGCATCACCGGTCAATTGAAAGTAAAGTGCCTAAGCATGACAAAACACGCCGACAACATCACCTCCAAAATGCCTCAGCTATGTGAGATTGATCGCATAACCCAATACACGAGGCAACCCCCGGATTGGATTGTCGATTATATCTCCACCTATTCCTAAGTTCACTCAGCCCGGGTGTAGGACTTTTGATATTCTCACCCCACACGTTGCATGAAAATATTTACATATAGCAATAAAGTAAAGCGTAAAACGTAAAGCATGAAAAACTAGGCGTAGCCCGCAGAATTAATCCCCAGTGGAGTCGCCATTTCTGTTATCGCGATTTTCGGGTGTTAAGTCATTAATTAGGCTATAACCTTTCAATCATTGATATCTCTATTTTTTTTTTGGGAAGGGAGAAATTGAGAAAAACCCTTAGAAATTCTAAGTTCGGGGGCAATTTTCGCTACGGGAAGGTGTTAGGCACCCATAACGACTATAGTACTCTATAGGAACTATTCTTCTAGATTTACGTCTACGCTTTATTTTTTATGCTATTTATTGAAAAAGATTGTTTTTAAGAATGGAGGGAGAAGTGTTTGGATTTTATTTTTATTGGACTTAGAGAGGTTT
Organism: Medicago lupulina; assembly: GCA_958299785.1. NCBI lineage: Eukaryota > Viridiplantae > Streptophyta > Magnoliopsida > Fabales > Fabaceae > Medicago > Medicago lupulina. The sequence continues at coordinate 43,936,827 of OY283142.1, forward strand.
TGACCTCTTGCCTACATACCCTTTTAAGGGATCAAACTCCATGTAGTTCTCTCTCAAAAAATGTTTTTTTCTGAGTTTAGATTGATTTTAATTTTTGAAAATGGTATGGAAGAAAAGAAAGAGGCCGTAAAGGCTTGAGAAAGAAAATGGTGAGGTCGGTTTAATTATTAAAGAAAATGATAGTCCAAGTAGGAATTAGTTTGCATTTGAATTTTTGATTAAGAAAATAAGAGAAAAAATACAATGGAGTTTTGACTCCAAGGTTTATTGAAAAAATTGTTTTCAAGTGATGAGATGGCTAATGTTTGGAAAATGGATTTTTCTAAGTTTCGAGTTTCCTAAACATACATCTAACGGTAAATCATACAACGTGTGTGCGTGTCGGTGCTTGTGTCGGCGTACATCATTATAGTGTCCATTGTTCTTTACATTGGCCCTAGTTTACATTCTATGGTCTTGAAAAAATTAAAAGAAAGGAATAACCACCTAAAGATTAGAAAATTGAATAAAACCTAAACTAAAGGATGGAGATGAGGTGATGGAATGCTCAATGTGTGAAATGAAATGGAATGGTTAGCAACACAAAATATAAAATGATAGTAAAAATGATAAACTAATTGACAAAAAAGGAGCTATAGCAAGATGTAATGGAAAAAATGCACAAGACTAATCACAAAGGTTTAAAGCAAGCACATGACCCATAATCCCCATTCAAAACAAGTTTCAAGGGGTTTATTTTAAGCATAATATGAGAATTATAAGACATGCCCAAACTTCATTTTAGCACACACTCACAAACCTATTTAACACTTTATTTTTAAACAAAGGAATTCACATTACTTGAAAATCAAGAAGCCAACGATTAAACTAACAAACAAGAACCTAACAATTAAACTTGCAACACAAGGAACTAACAACTAAACTTGCAAAATTAGAAACTAACCATTAAGCTTGCCAAATGAGAAACTAACAACTAAACTTGCAACAAAAAAGGAAAAAAAAAATGTAACCCAACAATTAACATTGCGAAGTTGTAAACTAAAAATTAAACTAACAAAGTTGGAAGTTAACAATTAACATTGCAAAGTTGTAAACTAAAAATTAAACTAACAAAATTGGAAATCAACAATTAATATTGCAAAGTTGTAAACAAAAAATTAAACTAACAAGATTGGAAATCAACAATTAATATTGCAAAATTAGAAGGATTAGCATGAATTCAGTAGCAAATATGTCACAAAGTCAAGTGCCAAGTACCAACATCATATGGCAAAAAAATTGGGTCAAAAGTCATGCAAGAAATTTCACTAAAAATACACAAAACTCACAACTCCATAGAAGAAATTAGCATATATTTTTTATCAACTTTAAACATGTAAAAATATCACAAAACAATCAAAAATGCATCAAGAAACACATAGCAATTTTTTGGAATTTTTTGCAAGAAAATTAGAGCGCACAGGGGTTCAAATAACAAGAATGGAGGTGTGCATAGCAACAAATTCAAGAAAAAAAGAAAGAAACCCAAAGCCCACGGTTATGCAGCCCAAACCCACGCAGCTTAGTGGATCCGGATCTCCAGAACACCTCAGAGGGGTTGGATTGATCCGGGTACCCTAAAACCTAGATCTAATGGCTGGGAACGCAGGAAGTTGGATCGGGTTTGGACCGACCTGGTCCACGCGCTTATATAAAAGGTTTTGGCCCGGTCCAATTCATTTTCTTTCTTTCTTTCTCTTTCTTCTCTCCGTTCTCTCTTCTTCTCCAACTTCTCTCTTCTTCTCCAATGCCAAACCCTAACCCTAGTTCATCCAAATCTACCAAGAACTTGTTCAAACATGCTTCAATCGATCCATTTTGTTGTTCTAAACACGAATCCACCATTGGAAATCACATGCATGCTGTAAATCGATGTAGATCTTGAAGTTTCTTCACGGTTTCAAACGGTTGTGGTTCTTTTGTTCAAATCCTTTTTCGAATGAATTTTTTTATAGATTCGTAGATCTACAACGGTTGATATTCGTTGTAGATTGTGGAATCCTTACGGTTTTCAAAAGTTTTTTTTTAGGGTTTCACAGTTTTTGAACCAAACTTCTTTGAACTTCTACGGATCTACATCGATTTTGGATTCGTTGTTGTTCTTGAGCAAAAAGAGGTAAGTTTACATGTTTACCTGCGTTTTAATCGGAGGTTCGAACTAGAATCTTCGTGAACTTTGGATTTTGATTCTGTTTTGTTGATTCTTGGTTTGGATCCGAAAATAAACCGGTAATTTCTTCTTCTTCTTCTTCACCGGTTCAAATCCTTTGAACTTCTTACCTTCTTCTTCTCAATCTTCTTCCTCTGTGATCGCGTTGGATTTGCCGCTTTCAGTGCTGAATTCACGCTTGAATTGCAGGGGAAATGGTTCGGTGATGATGATTTGTTGATGAATATCTGAGAACCGTGGTGAATTTCACTGCATTGTGCTTGAATCTAATTGAATTTGGTTTTGGAAAAGTTAGGGTTTGTGGAGTTGTTCTTCGTGTTCTTGAGATTTTCTGAGTTTTCTGTGAATTTGATCGTAACTGAATGGAGAGAGAAACTGGTGAACTGTTTTGTGATGTGGCATGCGTTCTGTGGCCTTTTTTTCTGACTTGTACAGTAGCTGGCCTTTTATAGGCTGCCATGTGTGCCTTTGGAAAAATGGAGATGTACCACCTGGACTTGGACTGCCCGCGTGGCATTTGGACTGAATTCTGACTTAAGGACCTTTCTGCAAAAAACAAAACTAAAGGACTAATCTGTAAAAGAGTGAAAATTGGACTGACTGCAAATTAAAGTAAAATTTGGACTGATTTGCAAAAAGAAATAAAATCTGGACTGATTTGCAAATAAAATAAAAATTGGTAAAAAAACGTAACTTTGAAAATAACGTAAAGTGAAACAGTTAAAAACGACGAAATGGACTAAAACGAACAAATGACCAAAATGAGGTATTTTAAAATACCTCTCTGTCAAAAAATTTGATGTGAAAAGACCAAAATGCCCCTAAGGACTAAAACGACTCAAACTGACTCAAATGCAATGTTGAAAATGATTTTTAGACAGAGCTTTGATCAATGATTGGTACAGACAAGTTGAAAAGACTCAGAGACAAACGTAGGGACTAAAATGGGTTCCACTACAGGAAATGACCAAAATACCCTTTGTATGATTTTTATGCAAAAACTTGGAATAAAATGCAAGAAAATATGCAATTGGTTTAGGAATTTTCAAATGACTTGTAATGCAAGAAAAGCACTTTGGATGGCTTTATGTGCAAGAAAATTAAAGACAGCAGTAGTAAAAACATGCAGTTGAAGCACGGTAGAAAATTGCGGAGTAAAACACAGTGAATTGAAAAGTATCAGAGATAGAAGAGAAATTTGAAGGAGTATTTTTAGGTCCAAAATGAGGGTATGACACCTTTGTTCATTGATGTGTAAATCCGCAAATGCACGGTTTACCGAAGTAGTAATAAACATATCAATCCGACAGGGGGTTATCAATTTGATTTGTAACAGCCCGATTCTCCGTTATTTTGTTTTTAATTATTTTATATGTATTTATTTGTGCTTGTATGTGATTATTTATCCTTTGATGTATTTTCTTGGGTTTAGTGATTAGAAGGGTATTTTGGTATTTTGGTGAGCAAGGGTAAAATGGTAATTTTAGTTGAGGTGTAATTGTAGCGTTTTAGGTGAAGACCTATTGTTTAGTAATTTGTTAATTTGTTGTAGTGATTTGAATTAGTGTCGGTAGTGTCTAATTATTTTATCATTAGTAAGTTACAAAACTAGTAAGTGGAATAATTAGAATTGAGCCCAATTAACATTTGGTGGGTTAGGCCCAATGGGGTGTAACTTTATAATTCAACCTTTAGAGAGAAACTAGGGTTAGAAACATTCTCATTTGTCACAAAGATGCTAGAGAGGCTAGAGAAAGGGTTGAAGAGGAGAAACTTGGAGAGGGGAAGATTTTGGAGCAAAAGTGAAGCTTATGACTTGATTGTTGAAGATTAGAGGTTAGGGGGCTAGTCTTCTATCATAATCTCTTTTATACCCATTTCTCATAAGTGATTAATTAAATAAGTGATTTTGGGAATAAGTGATTATTTGAATTTAAGTGGGTGAATTCATGTTTAGATGTTGATGTTATGAATGTATATGTGATTTGAATGATTAATTGTTGTTGATAAAGAATTCATATGTCAAAAATCATATATGTGGGTGTGTTGTGTTTTTGTGAAAAATTAATGAATGATGAAGTTGTGGTTTGATGAATTTGGAATGAATTCATGGTTAATTGTTGTTGATGATGTTTGAAAGATGTTGTTGATGAATTGGTGTAGTGATTATGCCTATTGGTGAATTGATGATGAAAGTTGTTGTTGTTGTTAAATAATAACGAAAGTTTGGTGAATTATTGAATTTTGACAAAATGGTGTTTGAATCTTGAGTTTTGAGCATCATTAAGTGTGTTTTCATGTCTATGACCTATAAACATTATTTGGGACTAGTTTTGAGTGTGGAAGGATCAAAATTGGAGTGTTTGGGAAAAAGGGTTTTGAAACTTGAAGTTTTTTTTCTGGACTGAAGAGCGTTTGCTTAAGCGAGCTCTAAGCGAACCTCAAGCGAGCGTGCCCAGGTCACTTCTGGACATAGTTCGCTTGAGCGAACCGTGAACGAAGCCTAAGTGAATAAGAATGTTGCTTCTGGACTGAGTTCGCTTGAGCGAACCGTAAGCGAGCTCCAAGCGAACACGCCCAGGATGCTTCTAAGACCTGGTCGCTTAAGCGAACCAGACTTCGCTTAAGTGAACAACACCCTGTTCAGCCACACTTGATTTTTCGTTTCGTGTACTTGGGGACCAATCCGAACTTTCTAAATTGTTTCTTTTGACTCGTTTGATCATTACTTATGTATATAATCCTAAGGAAACGTCATTTGTATGGAATTGGACTTAGTTTTATAAATCGATCATAATGTTTAGAAAAACGTCCAAGAACATCAATTTTTCCGAAAAATTGTTTCCTCAAGTGAATGATGTAGGATTACATATGTAAGCTGTTTAGATGATTAAATATATGGTCTCGAATTCTTTCTTTGAGAACTAGAATGTTTTGCTTTGAAAATGGACTATATTTGGAAAAATGACATTTTGAGACGAACTTTGCAATTTATGAGATTTCATAGTAATTGACCGGTGAAACGCTCATGTAAGTACATCTTCATTCATATGCAACTAGTGTACTTACTTAGTGGAGGAAATCGAGTAATTGGTTTTGTTTTGGTCAATTGATCTCTGTCGCGCCATTTTTCGGAGATCAAGGCTATTTGATTAGCTTTTGACTCAATAAATTATTTCACGACTTTTGAAAAAATTTATTTAATTTAGGAGGGGTCCGGGGCTTGGTTATATTTAGGGAAGGTATTAGCACCCTAAATATTCGTAGTACTCTACGAGAACCTTTCGACTTTATTTCTTTTTGTGCTATAAACTTACTTAATTTTATTTAAAAGAAGGAATTTGAGAATAGTGATTAAAAAAAGAAAGAAAAGACATAGTTATCTACATTTTATTGATTCGGAAGGACTGGGTCCTTTGCCTACGTACCCGTGAGGGATCAGAACCTCGTAGTTCGGGGTAGAAATTGACGTTTGATTGGTTTTGTGTTTTTTATTAGTTTTTGAAAAATGTTTTAAAATAAAAAGCCAAATGGCAAATAAGAATTGGTTTGTCTTTTTTAATTTGAAAGAAAATAGACTCAAGGTATAATTAAATTGATTAATGTTTGATTAAGAAAATAAAATAAAAATGGGATCACTTGATTTTTGAATCAAGGTTTATTGTGAAAATATTTTTTTGATTTTTGTTATTTGAATGTTTTTGTTGTTTTGGAATAATAAATGAAAATTAAACTAACGGAGCAATACAAATAAAAGCGCGTGAATTTTTGTAGTGATGTTGGATCACCACATAATCCCTAACCTATTTTTTTTTGTATTTTTTGATATATATAAAGCGGTAATGAAATAAAAGGACACACACACACACAATTTTCTCATTTATATTTACATTGGACCTAAATACATTCTAATTGCTGGAAAATAAATAATAATAATTAAAATGGTAAATAGAAATAAAATAAAATACAAAAATGCTAAAAAGAAATAAAATGCAAGAATATAAAAGAAAGGGACAACCGAAGGGACAAAAATTACCGAAGGGACAAAATTCCGAAGAGACTTTTCCGAAGGGACTTTTTCATGGTGATTTGAATGGTGTTTAATGGTGAATTTTAAAAGAGGAATGTGAAAGTTGACACTTGACTTGTAAACTTTTGGACCTTGGACATTTTATTTTGGACCTATTGACACTTTGTTTTTTTGGACACTAATTAATTAAAAAAGAAATAAAATAAAATAAAATAAAAATAAAATAAACCTAATACGAAATAAAATAAAATCAAATTAAAATAAATTATGTAAAGTAAAATAAAATTAAAAGATGGAAAATAAATGGTAAGATAAAACTAAAAGACTAATAAATAAGAAAAAAAAAAGTGAGAAGAGGGGCCGAAATTGGTACAAAGGTGAGGTATTTTAAAATACCTTTCTGCCGAATTTTTCTCTGAAAAGCCAGAGAATGTTCTGGGTCAGAGGGTGTATGAATGTAGGTTCTTAGGTCAAAAATTGGGGTATGACAATCTCAATTGTTAAAGTTGTGAATCATATTCATACGAACTTAGTTGAAAATATTCATTGAATTCTTTTACTTGGAAATTCTTCCATGAATCGTTTGATATGGTTATATATGTTTCTGTACATATATGTTATTGGTGATTATATATGTTAATGTGCATATATGTTGTTGGTGAATTCTTTTACATGCTATTGGTGGTGAATTGTTGGTGTAAGCATGTACTGGAATATGTTGGTGTGGTCTTGTGAAATTTGTATGAAGTATGTTGGTTGTTGTCGAGTCCTAGTTCACACATAGTTGTTGTTGGCTTTCATCTCCATGTTGGTGTTGAATACTTATGTATTCCTTATGCGGGGTGTTTATGAAGGGTGTTATGATGTGTTTATATGCATCAGGGGCGACGACCTCAGAGATGAAAGAATTGGTACCACACATATTAGAGTTGGTCTAGACACATTGTATGTTTTAGGAAGAGTCGTGTTTGTTTATGATTTGATGTGAATACGTGTTGGTGTATATGTGTGCTTGATGATTGTTGAAATTGGAAATTATGGTTGTGTATTCATTGAAGAAGATGACTATGCTTATGCTTATTTATGCAAGATATAATTATTGATGCATGCTTAATCCTATTTATCTTTCTGTGGTGGACCGCCTACCTATTTGTATGAATGGGTAGACAACGTGCAGGATTAGTTGATTTCATTGCTTTGGTGAGTGCTCGAGGATAGCGGGAGCTTCCTCCATTTATTTTCGCTCGTTTTGTCTTAGAGGCTCTGATCTAGGACGACATTTACCTCTATGTTTCGGATTTTCTTTCATCTTTAGTTATATCTTGTTGAGATTGTTTATGCGTTGGATTCATCTTATGTTGATGACATGGCTTTTGTTTGAGATGTATTTGATTTCCGCTGTGACTATTATGTTGAGACATATTCATGCATGATTGCTTGGTGATTATTCATAGACGTGACGACTATTTCTTATTTATTGAAATTGCATGATTTATCGCTTAAATAGACATAGGGCGTTACAAGTTGGTATCAGAGCCATGTCGGTCTTGTCTGAACCAAAACTCGGTGAATTACCTGTTGTATTCGAACGGTATGTTGAGTTACCTTCGATACTTGTTGTGTTGTTCAGTTGGTTGTTGTCCCCGTTGTATGCGACATGTACGGAAGTACCGTCGGTACTTGTTTTGGTGTTCCGTTCTTTTAGGCGGGTCTGAGCTAAGTGGGAGAGTAGCCGCATACTCTAGGTATTGTAGAGGTATCTTTTGGACGGAGAAGCTCAGTTGGTTGTGGTTGTGGTTGCGGCTAAGTTTGAGGAACTCTCAAGGTTTTGTCCTTACATCAATGTGGAAGATGCTATGGTTTCTAAGTGTGTGAAGTTTGAGAATGGTTTTAGGCCGGAGATCTATCAGTACATTTGTTTCCATGAGATTAGAGATTTTGACACTTTGGTGCATAAGTGTCGTATGTTTGATGATGCCGGGAAGGCTAAGATGAATTACTACAAGGTTGTGAGTGACAAGAAAGGATAGGGCCATGGAAATGGGAAACCGTACAACAAGGATAAGGGCAAGAGGAAAGATGTTGGTGGAGGCTCCAGGGTGAATGTGGCGTAAGTCAAGTGCTTCAAGTGTGGCGTTTTTGGTCATTTTGCTAGTGATTGTAAGAAGGGAGAGAGTTGCTACAAGTGTGGTCAGAAGGGTCACAAGGCTTTTGAATGCAAGAGGGACATTACTTGTTACAATTGTGGTGAAGCGGGTCATTTGAGTACTAAGTGTACTAAGCCGAAGAAGGCGGCGGGTAAGGTGTTTGCTTTGAATGCGGAGGAAGTGGAGCATCCGGATAATCTCATCCGAGGTATGTGTTTTATCAATAGTACTCCTTTGATTGCAATTATTGACACTGGTGCTACGCATTCTTTTATCGCGAGTAGTTGTGTTGAGCGGTTGGGCTTGGTTGTGACTCCGTTGTTGCGTGGGATGGTCATCGATAGTCCGACCAATGGCTCGGTGACTACTTCCTTGGTGTGTGCTAAGTGTCCCGTCAATTTTGGTTGTGTTGACTTTGAGTTGGATTTGGTTTGTTTACCGTTGAAGCATATGGATGTGATTTTTGGAATGGATTGGATGTTGACTCTTGGTGTTAACATAAATTGTTTAACCAAGAGTGTGACATTCTCTAAACCAGTGGAAGATGTAGGTGGGAAGTTCTTGACCGCGGAGCAAGTAAAGAAGTCCTTAGATGATGAAGCTAGTGTGTTTACGATGTTTGCTTCTTTGAAGGAAAGTGGTGAGAAAGGTGTTGGCGATTTGCCGGTAGTGCAAGAGTTTCCAGAAGTGTTTCTGGACGACATTATCGACTTACCGCCGGAAAGGGAAGTTGAGTTTGCAATTGATTTGGTACCAGGAACAAGTCCTATTTCGATTGCGCCGTATCGGATGTCTGCATCAGAGTTGGGAGAATTGAAGAAGCAGTTGAAAGAGTTGCTTGAGAAGCAGTTTATTAGGCTGAGTGTTTCTCCGTGGGGTGCTCCTGTTTTGTTGGTGCAGAAGAAGGATGGTAGTATGAGGTTATGCGTGGATTATCGACAATTGAATAAGGTGACTATCAAGAATCGATATCCGCTTTCGAGGATTGATGATTTGATGGATCAGTTGGTTGGTGCAGAAGTGTTCAGTAAGATTGATTTGAGATCAGGATATCATCAGATAAGAGTGAAGGCAGAAGATATATCTAAAACTGCGTTCAGGACGAGGTATGGTCACTATGAGTATTCTGTGACGCCATTTGGTGTGACTAATGCCCTAGGTGTTTTAATGGAGTATATGAATCGGATTTTCAATCCTTACATGGATCAGTTTATGGTGGTGTTCATAGATGATATTTTGGTGTATTCGAAGTCGGAGGAGGAGCATGCCGAGCATTTGAGGATTGTGTTGCAAGTCTTGAAGGAGAAGCAGTTGTTTGCTAAGTTGTCGAAGTGAGTTTTGGTTGCGAGAAGTGAGTTTTTTTGGTGATGTGATTTTGAAAGGTGGCATTGCGGTAGATCCGTCGAAGATTGATGTGGTGATGCAATGGGAATCACCGAAGTCTGTTTTTGAGGTTAGAAGTTTTCTTGGTTTGGCAGGTTACTATCGGAGGTTCATTGAGGGATTCTCTAAGTTGGCGTTGCCATTGACACAATTGACTCGGAAAGGGTAAGCTTATGTCTAGGATTCTAAGTGTGAGAATAGTTTTCTTGAGTTGAAGAAGAGGTTGACTTCAGCGCCTGTGTTGATTTTGCCGAATCCGAAGGAATCGTTTGTTGTGTATTGTGATGCTTCGAAGATGGGTCTTGGTGGTGTGTTAATGCAGAATCGTCAGGTTGTGGCTTATGCATCAAGGCAGTTGAAAGTACATGAGAAGAATTATCCGACTCATGATTTAGAATTGGCGGCCGTTGTGTTTGTGTTGAAGATTTGGATGCACTACTTGTATGGTTCTAGATTTGAGGTGTTCAGCGATCACAAGAGTTTGAAGTATTTGTTTTACCAGAAAGAGTTGATTTTCAGTTGTATGGAATTTCTTAAGGATTATGATTTTCAGTTGAGCTATCATCCAGGAAAGGCGAATGTGGTGGCAAATGCTTTGAGTTGGAAATCTTTGCATATGTCTGCTTTGATGGTTAAGGAATTAGAGTTGATAGAGCAGTTTTGAGATTTGAGTTTGGTTTGCGAGTTGGCACCCGAAAGTGTGAAGTTGGGAATGTTGAAGTTGACAAGTAACATCTTGGAAGAGATCAAGGTTGGTCAGAAAGAGGATTTGGAACTTGTAGATCGTGTGGTGTTGGTTAACCAAGGTCAAGGTGCGGATTTCAGATTAGATCATAATGGTGTCTTGATGATTCGTGATCGAGTGTGTGTGCCGGATGTGCCCGAACTTACGAAGCGTATTTTGGACGAAGGTCATCGGAGTAGTTTGAGAATTCACCCAGGAGCGATGAAGATGTATCAGGATTTGAAGAGATTGTTTTGGTGGCCTGGAATGAAAAAGGATATAGCCGAGTTTGTGTATGCTTGTTTGGTTTGTCAGAAGTTAAAGATTGAACATCAGAAACCGTCGAGTTTGATGCAACCGTTGTTTGTGCCTGAGTGGAAGTGGGATAATATCTCTATGGATTTTGTTGGATCTTTGCCGAAGACTGTGAAGGGTTTTGATTCGATTTGGGTGGTTGTTGATCGGTTAACGAAGTTAGTGCATTTTATTCCTATCAAGACCGGTATGTCTGTGGCGAGATTAGCTGAGATCTACATTGAGCAGGTTGTCAGGTTGCATGGTATTCCTTCTAGCATTGTGTCGGATTGAGATCCGAGGTTTACTTCTAAGTTTTGGGAGAGTTTGCAAGCTGCGTTGGGAACTAAGTTGAGGTTAAGTTCTGCTTATCATCCTCAGACTGATGGTCAAACGGAGCGGACTATTCAGAGTTTGGAAGACTTGTTGAGAGCTTGTGTTTTGGAGCAAGGTGTCAGTTGGGTTGAATGTTTACCGTTGATTGAGTTTACTTATAACAACAGTTTTCATTCTAGTATCAAAGTGGCACCGTTTGAGGCTTTGTATGGGCGGAGGTGTAGGACGTCGTTGTGTTGGTTTGAGTCAGGTGAAAGTGCTTTGTTAGGACCTGATGTGGTGCAAGAGACGACTGAGAAAGTCAAGATGATTCAAGAGAAGATGAAAGCATCTCAAAGTAGGCAGAAGAGTTATCATGATAAGAGGAGGAAGGATATTGAGTTTCAAGTTGGTGATCATGTGTTTTTGAGGGTGAATCCTGTAACCGGTGTTGGTCGTGCTTTGAAGTGTCGGAAGTTAACACCGCGTTTTGTTGGACCGTTTGAGATTGTGGAAAAGATTGGAGTTGTAGCGTATCGGATTGCGTTACCGCCGTCTTTGTCGAATCTTTATGACGTGTTTCATGTGTCCCAGTTGCGGAAGTGTGTGTATGACAAGTCTCATGTGATTGAAGTGGATGAGTTGGAGGTAAGAGATAATTTGACGGTTGAGACTTGGCCTGTTAGAGTTGAAGACCGTGAGGTGAAGCGTTTTAGGGGAAAGGAGATCGTTTTGGTGAAGGTGATTTGGGTTGGACCAATTGGCGAGAGTGCTACTTGGGAATCAGAGAGCAGGATGAAGGATTCGTATCCGGAGTTGTTTCCTTCAGGTAATTTTCGAGGACGAAAATTCTTTTAGGTGAGAGAGTTGTAACAGCCTGATTTTCCGTTATTTTGTTTTTAATTATTTTATATGTATTTATTTGTGCTTGCTTTTTTATTGGCAGATTGCTTGTTTTCATGTTCTTGTGTCTTTTTCGCACGTTTCTGTTTTGAGTTGGATTTTGTCATAAACATGAAAATTGTTGATATCTGATTTATCTTTCCATTGGTTTTGAGTTGATGTGCAAATCTTTTGTGGTTGATTTAATATGATTTTATGATGTTGTTGTTGTTGCATTTAAGTTGTGTCATTGCATAAGCATTGTCAAGCGAAGGGGGCTGTAGCCTGTCAAGTAGAATATGACTTTAGCGAAGGGAGTTGTAGCTCTGTTATTCTTAAGCGAAGGGGGTTGTAGCCTGACAAGTCGAATTATGACTTTAGCGAAGGGAGTTGTAGCTCTGTTGGTACCACATGCATAATTACGTCGTTGTTGCATTGTTGAGTTGTTGTTGCTACATTGTTGAGTCGTTGTTGTTGCATTGTCGAGTTGTTGTTGATGCATTATTGAATGAAGTTAAATGATGATTGTTGTTGGAATTATGTGAAGTATTCTTAATGTTGAATTGTTGTTGTTTTGTATTGATTGATTCTTTACATGAATTGTTGCTTATTATTATTGAATGTGAAATCTCACCCCTTCTGTTTGAATGTTGCCTTTACGTGGGTAACGTGCAGATAACCAGGAGTAACCGCTGATGTGAGTCGGTTCCTCGTGTCGACATAGGAGTCATGCTCTGATACGTAACAGGATGGGGATATTTATATGTTTTGTTTTCCTTGTTACGTATTTCCTTTTAAGTTGATGTTGAACCACTTTTGGATTTGGAATTTCATTACGTTGTTGATGTTGAGGCCTTAGTGCCGAGTTTCTATTAAAACGTTGAATATTTTCCGCTGCGACATTATTTTAAATTATGGAAGGAAGTTGTTTAAATAAATAGTGAAATTAACTCTATTTATATTTAATGATATTTTGAAGAACGAAATGTGGCATCCTGTTTGCGATGAACTCTGATTTATTATATATTATTTATGTGTTGAGAAAAACAGGATGTTACACAACCCATTACTCAAACCGCAGAAGGGGTAACAACCCATTACTCAAACCACGGAAGGGGTAAACAACCCACCACTTAAACCACTGAAGAGGTAACAACCCAGTACTCAAACCACAAAAGGGGTAAAAGCTAGATAATCAAGCCACAAAAGAGTTAAAAAACCCCAATAATCAAGCCACGGAAGGGGTAAAGCCCAAACAATCAAATCACTGAGGGGTAAAAGCCCATCATAATGTCTCCGCTGACGGTGAAGTAATCATTCCTTAAGAATAAAGCCCACCAATCAAGTCCGACATAGGTTACCATTTCCCGGGATAAAGCCCATTGATCAACCATTCTAGCTGAAGTCGTCATTCGTAAACCAACATAAGGTGTATTCTTCCACTTGGCCCACTTGAGCTGTGATGCCTCTATCTTGGTTTTTTTTGTTGTTTTTTATTTCTTATCATTTTTTCTTTTATCCCTAATTTTTGCCTGAATCGCCCTTTCGGGTTTTCAATCCACCAGGAATACATATTTTTTTCATGCCCTTAATTTTTGCCTGGACCGCCCTTTCAGGTTTTCAATCCACCGGGATGCTCATTTTTGGCTTAAGCCACCCTTTCGGGTTTTCGACTTAGCGAGTTTTTTTTTTACAGAGGTCATCTCACGACCTTTGGTCATACTTCCATTGCAGGGTTTAACTGTCCTTGAGGCGGATGCTGATGTATACTTCTTCTACTCATGAGTTCACAGAAAATGTACTTGTTGTTTATGCATTTCAAAAGACATGAAAAAGTTTTAAAAGAATTTTTTTTGCTTTAAATATTAACATAGAAAATAGAAGAGAATAATGCAAATAGAATAAATGAGAGTTTCAAATAAATGGGCACAAGCTCAAATTAAATGAAATAAGGTGGAGGCCTACCAAAGGCATGGCTCCACGGATTTGAAAAGTTTGGAAAAAGGTAATTATATGGGAAAGGTACATTAAACAAAATAACCACTGTTCTTACTAACAACTCTGAATTCCACTATTCCGAGACTTTGATTGCAGATGCTTCAGATCAGAAGTCTTTTAACCGCTAAGATGCCCCAGATGAATCATATCTGATTTGATGCAGTTACCTTGTCATAAGTTAGAGGTCTTTTGTTGGCTGAAATGCCCCAAGTGAGTCATGTCCGACCAGATGCAGTTACTTTGTCACAATCCTTGACTTTAACATAAATCGCCCTTGCGGGTTTCAACCTATCAGGATAAACATTTTTCATCATTTTTTCATCTTTTTTTTTATATGTCTCTAACTTTTGCATGGACCGCCCTTTTGGGTTTTCAGTCCATCGAGACGCTCTTTTTTGCCTAAGTCGCTTTTTTAGGTTTGCGACTCATCGAGCTGTTTATATATATATATATATATATATATATATATATATATATATATATATATATATATATATGTCTCTAATTTTTGCATGGACGGCCCTTTCGGGTTTTCAATCAATCGAGATGCTCTTTTTTGCCTAAGCTCCCTTTTTCAGGTTTGCGACTTATCGAGCTTTTTCCATTTTAACAAAGTATTTCTTGACTGCACTGGTATTCACAGGACGTACAAGCTTGTCACCTTTCTTTGTAATTTTTCCCCTAGAGTCTGGTTAAATCATATGACATATTTTAGCACAAGGCACCTTTCTTGGAATTCACGGGGGTGAGCCTTCTTTTGTGGTTAGGCATTCCTTTTCCCCTGCAGTTGAGTGGACCATATAGTATATATTTTGGGCACAATTCCTCCGTTTTGCAGTTCATGGGGACATGCCTCATTTTTTCGAAAGCTTGCTTTATCCTTTTGATGTAGCTGTCCATGAAATACGACAATAATGCTTTTAAGTTCAATTAAATTTAGTCTTCATCGGAACTTCCGTTGACGAGACTTTGACTTTCATGTAAAGCCCTACCTTTATGATGTACTGATGGATTGTGGGGGGGTTGCCCCTGTTGAAGTGTGTACTGAAGTACAATATCCATGCAAAGCAAATAGTAGCATCCCGTACTGGTCTTTCTAATTGAATGTCATCTTCTGGACAATCTTTTTGTTATTCTGTTTGCAGCTTTGACGGCTAAGATGCCCCAAGTGAGTGAGAGATCTCATTAGGAGTTGTTCCATCCTTTTCTTCTTTAGTTTCGGACTCAAATAAACTCAAAGTTGGTAGAGAGTACAGGGTTAAAGTGTTCAACGAGTTTATTAATGCATGATTTGATTATTGATTTTGACAAGTAAATGAAAGTTATAATTATGCAGATATGATTAATGAAAAATAATTTTTTTTTGGTTTTTTGTATTACCATTTTTTCCAGAAAAAGCACAAAATAAAAAGCAAAGTTGGGATCAAGACGACCTTTCATTAAATTACGAAAATAGATAAAGCAAAAACCCTAAACAAATTCATTTTCGCCTCGGGTGGGACGAAAGGTTTTTTTTTTGAAAAACATAAAACAAGAGACAAACATATTAATTTGAACAAACGAGTAGTAGAAAGAAACATCAGCAAATAGCCAATTGCAACTAAACATCCATGTGTCAATCTTTTGATACCAAGATCCGAAAGCAAATTAACTTGCATAATCACCTTCAGAATCTTCAAAAGGTATGAGTTTTTTCAGACCAACTTCTGAACTATCTTCTTCAAAGCAAAACAATCTTCAATATCGTGACCTGGTGCCCTTTGATGGAAGGCACTAGATAGGTCATCCATATACCCTTCTGGCAATATTGCCGGCACTGAGAGAGGTGCCTTGGTGTGGATTAAATTCCTTTCAATAAGCCTTGGAAACAAATCTGCATACTTCATAGGAATAGGATCAATATGTGTTCTTGGGGCTTGTTGTTGAGGCGGTTTTGGGCACAAAGGATGATCTTGCGTAAGCGATGTAACGCCCTAGTTATTATTTAATTATTTTTGGTTGATTTTAAGTCTTTTATATGATTTTAAATGATTTATGTGATTATGTGGTGTGTTGTTATTTTATTATATAATTATTTTTATTATTTAATAGAAATAAGTGAGCATTAATATTATTTGAGGTTTTGGGGGGTTATATTTTAATTAATAGAATTTAGTAGGAGTTAAGTGAAATGAAAGGAGGAGTTAAGGAAATATTAGCGGGAGTTAGAGAAGGCAGAAAACATTTTTCACGTACAGTGAGTTTTTGGGAGAAAAAGGGAGAAGAGCCAAGGTAGCCAAGTGAAGAACCGGAGAGATTGTAGAGCCTTGATTCATATGAAATTCAGGTAAGGGTGAGACTATCTCTCAATAATAATAGTGTATAATTCTGATTTTGATTTTGACATGATGTTAGTTGGAATTGAGAGAATGAGAGTTAGGTTTTTGGAGAATTTGAAATTGATAAGAATGGGATGAATTGTTGTTTGATGTTGTTGGTTTGTGTTATTTGTTGTACATTGTTGTATGTTGAACTTGTGAACATTTGTTAAATCACGTTTTGGGTAATCAGGGGTTAAAAATGGGGTTTTGAATGAGATAGGGTTAGAAAATCCGAGAGCTTTTACACTACCCAGATGAATGGTCGCTTAAACGAGAGACCCGTCGCTTAAGCGAGCATTCAAACCAGTTGCCCAGAATGTTGGAACAAAATGTGTTTAACAATAAACCCTAAAGAGTTTTGATGATAACAAGGTATTAAAAAATTGACAATTGGTAGTGCTAACGTTTGTTCAAGTGTACAGGACCATAGACAAAGTGTTATATCTTTACAAGGTTCTGAAAGAACAAATAAAGAGCAAAAGAAACATTATTTAAAGCTTAAGGCGCTCTTGAAGATTGGCGCTCCTGAAGACTTGCGCTCCTGAAGAGCATGACGTCATCAGAAGCTGAAGGTCCTCAGAAGCTGATTCTTCAGAAGCAACAGTATTTCACCAGAAGCAAAATGATTCAAGGTTTTATGATTTAAGTGTTGTATTTTGGAGCGAAAGTCACATAGAATTGGCAGAAGACTAGTGGAATAATGCAACGGTCATTTTAAAACGATTTCAAGTCATTTGGCTGCAAAGAAACAAGAAGCGTTGACATTGTACTCTGTACGAACTGTACAACCACCTTCTCCACTACTCTGTTCTTTGTCTCAGCTACCAGACAAGAATAACAACTCTCATGTACAACCAAGCCTGCATCCTTGTTCCCTATCAACCGGAATGGATTTGAAATTGATCCTTTATAGGACAATAACTTAATCAGGCAAAGAATCATTGGTGAAAGATCAAGCTTCAACAACGACTCTTTTTGGATGAATTGGCACTTACAATGTTTATTTCACACCTCTATATAAAGGAGTGAAGACTTGAAGAACAACTAGGACTCTACAACATTTTGAAAGCACTAAAACTCTATCAAATTGTTTAAGCATCCAAAGTTCACTTAGAATTTCAGTTTTCAAGTTCATAACTTTGAAATTCATAAGTTTTAAGAGTCTGTATCTGATTTGTATTGTGAACACCACTGATTGTATATCAAGTGTTCAACCTCAAACATTTTATTTGTAATTTTGTTTGATAGAAGTCTCTTGCTTGTGTGCTTGAGCATTAGAAGTCTCTTGATTGTGTTCTTGAGCATTTGAAGTCTCTTGCTTGTGTGCTTGAGCATTTGTAAGCAGATATTACATTTAGTGAACTTTCCTTAGAAGTGCAAGGGGGACAGGACTACTTCCTGTTTGTGGAAGGAACCTGTATAAATTGCTTGTGTCCTGCTTCTTCTCTTTTCTCTCTCTTTATCATTCTGCTGCATACGCTCCTGAACCTCATCTTCAGAAGCTGTCTCAATTGCTTTTGATCATTAGTGTTATGAGTTTTTAAGAGAAAACGAAATTAAATCTAACACAATTCAACCCCCCCCCCCCCCCCCTTCTTGTGTTTTTCTCCCCTTCAATTGGTATCTATAGCCTTGGTTCTGTTGTCAACACCTAACAGTGTAACAGTCCAAGATCTGAGAAAAACATGTCTGCTGAATCATCTGTTTATGGTTCTGCTGGTTCTGGTGGTAATCATCGTGCTGTATCCTATGACTATAGTGAAAAGAAAACTGACTTAGGGAAGGTTCCAAAGTTTAATGGAGATCCTGAAGAGTTTTCTTGGTGGAAAACCAACTTCTACAGTTATATCATGGGCTTAGATGAAGAACTATGGGATATTCTGGAAGATGGAGTTGGTGACTTAGTCCTTGATGAAGAAGGAGCTGTTGTTGATAGAAAGGTTCATACTCCTGCTCAGAAGAAGATGTACAAGAAACATCATAAGATCAGGGGCTCTCTGGTTTCTGCTATACCACGAGGAGAGTACATGAAGATGAGTGATAAATCAACTGCAAAAGCTATGTTTGCATCTTTATGTGCTAACTATGAAGGAAGCAAGAAATTCAGAGAAGCTAAAGCACTGATGCTTGTTCATCAGTATGAGTTGTTCAAGATGAAGGATGATGAAAGTATTGAGGAGATGTACTCAAGATTTTAAACCTTAGTCTCTGGACTTCAAATACTGAAGAAAAGCTATGTTTCTTCTGATCACGTGAGCAAGATACTCAGAAGTCTGACTGCCAGATGGAGACCAAAGGTGACTGCCATTGAGAGCTAAAGATTTAAACACTTTAAGTGTTGAAGATCTTGTTAGTTCTCTCAAAGTTCATGAGTTAAGTCTTAATGAACATGAGTCTACTAAAAAGAGTAAATCAATAGCTCTTCCATCTAAAGGCAAATCATCAAAAGCTCTTAAAGTGGTTGAGTCTGAAGAAGAAGATTCACCAACTAGAGATTCTGATGAAGAGGTTACTGAGATGATGGTTATGCTCTCAAACAGACTTCAGTATCTAGCCAAAAAGAACAAGAAGTTTGTGTCCAGAAGAGGTAGCTTCAGAAGCTCAAAGAAGGAAGATCAAAAGGGATGCTTCAATTGCAAGAAGCCTGGTCATTTAATTTCTGATTGCCCTGATCTTCAGAAGGAAAAGTCAAAGGAAAAGTCAAAGAAGCCAACATTCAAGTCAAGCAAGTTCAAGAAACAGTTAAAGCAAAGTTTGATGGCCATATAGGATAATTTGGATAGTGAATCTGAGTCTGACAAAGAAGAATCTGATGAAGGTGCAAGGGTTAGTAGCTACAACAACTTCAGAAGCTGAAACTGAATCAGATTCAAAAGATGAAAATGAGGTATATTCCAAAATCCCTAGAGAAGAATTGATAGAGTCACTTAAAGAACTCCTCACTCATTTTGAACTGAGAACCAATGAGTTGAAAGTTTTGAAAGAAAAATATGTTGCTCTGATGAAGCAACAAGAATCAACTTTATTGGATCTGAAAGCTTCTGAAGAGGGACTTAGAGGCTTTGACTTCATATGTAAAACTTATGAAGACAAGCTCAAGTTCTTGTGTCAGAAGTTACAAGAAAAATGTGATGGAAAGTCTTTAAGTAACCATGAGATTGCTCTTGAAGATTTTATTATTTCTGGTATTGACAGAAGCAGAATTGCTTCTATGATTTATAGCATTTACAAAAACAATGGCAAAGGGATTGGATTTTCATAAGCTAAATGATAAACTTTTAGCAAGTGTACTAAAAATGCATCGAAGTAATAAAATAAGTTCGTATCCACGAGGACTGCGTTAATCTCAATTTGGCAATAAAGTTAATATTTAGGATGTATAAATTATTTTCTAAAAGTATATTTGATTTGATTGAATAAAATTAAATAACAGAAAATATAGATTCAGTTAGAAAATATAAATTCGTTTAAAAGATATAGATTCAATTAGAAAATATAGATTCTGTTAGAAAATATATATTCGGTTAGAAAATAAAGATTTGATTAGAAAATATAGAGAGATGAGATCAGGTCCTTTGAATCCTCTAATGTTCCCCTAATTGGTATACTGCATTCTATCCTTATGGATGATTCTCTAGTCCCACGATAGTTAACAAATTAGTCCTAATCAATCCCTTGAGTTAGGACCCTCTTCTTAAACTACAGCCCCTAATTCCTTAGGTGGTCTAATAATCTTCGAAGGATTAAACACGTTAACCTAATATCACTAACAAACGATTATCCATTCCTAGACTAACCATGTTTATTAGAACAATTCAATGGGTCTAAGTTGAAAGCTAGGGTCAGTAGTCATTCATTCTCACTAAATCATGTTTATATTTGATCAGGATATAAAAAGCATTAAGAACAATTGAATTGAATAAAAACTAGATTGTCATTCACAATAAATAGAGTTTCATCACAGCAACATGGATCAATTAGGGTTACATAGAATCATCTCAGACCTAATCCCTAAGAGATTTAGCTACTCATAATTGAGTTTACAAATAGCATAATCAATGAAAGAATTAAAACATACATAAACTGATAAAAGTATGAAGAAATCGCCCTCCTAGCCGTCTCTGGATGTCAAAATCGCACTTTGCTCTCCAAGATTCGTAACCCTTGTTTTTGGAAAGCACTTCAGCTTAAATAGGCACAGAAATTCGCCCAAAACGTGTCACGTTTTAAGTAAAACGTGTCGCGTTTTTTCCTTATGTCACAAGAAACGAAATTAGGGTTTCACAAAACGTGTCACGTTTTGGCCAACGTGACACGTTCTCCTTTCTTCCAAAAACATGTGTTCTGACTTGTGAAAACGTGTCACGTTTTTCAGCCAACGTGACACGTTTTTGTGACTTAACCTTTTCTTTAGTTTTCTTGCTTTTCTTGCTTTTCTTGATGCTTAAGTTGCCTTGTGAACTCCAAAACGTGATGAAAATGACACTAAAAATATCGAATAATTAACTGTCATCACTAAATCTAATGAAACCAATCTTAAAGCATATTGTGAATGCATTAAGGAAGGATTGAAAACCTTCTTTGTTCCTGAAGGCGCCAAAATGGAAACAGTTGTTCAATCAGAACCTGAAGCTTCTAGTTCTAAGGCTAAGATTACTTCAAAGCCAAAGAACTTCAAGCCTAAGGTTGTGGTAAATTCTGAATCCAAAACCACAAAGATTAAGATTCTGAAGAGATTAGAACCTGTTCCTCAGAGTCTGATGGAATCAGAATCTGATATCCTAAAGTCTAAGGTTCAGAAGGGCAAAGCAGTTGTTGCTTCTGAAGTATCAAAACCAAAAGTTGAAAAACCTAAGGTAATAATTAATCAGAAGCTACCCAAAGCACATCTTAAGGAACAGGAAATGGTGAGTAAATCTTCCAGCTTTAACCCCAAAGGACCCATAAAACAATGGGTACCTAAATCTGAAATTGTCAATACTGCAGATTTGTCTAAAAGCAAGATCAAAGCAAAAGTCATGGTACCTGGACAGCGGTTGCTCAAGGCACATGACGGGAGAGAAGTCAATGTTCCTATCCCTCACAATGAAAGAAGGAGGAAATGTAAAGTTTGAAGGCAACCAGTCTGGGAAGATTATTGGTACGGGGACTATTGGTAATTCCTCTACCTCTATTAATAATGTGTGGTTGGTAGATGGGCTTGAGCATAAGTCCATCAACAATGACTATTGAGCATCAGTCAATTTTGTGACAATGGTTATGATGTTTTATTTGAAAAAGCCAGCTGCACAGTAATCAACAAGAATGATAAATCCAAAGTGTTCAAAGGAAAGAGAGTGGAAAATGTTTACAAAATTAATTTCTCTAAACTGGTTGATCAGAAGGTAATTTGCCTTATGTCAATGAATGATAAGAAATGGATATGGCATAGAAGGCTGGGACATACTAACTGGAGATTAATATCTAAGCTTAGCAAGTTACAGCTTGTCAAAGGCCTCCCTGACATTGATTATCATTCAGATGCACTCTGTGGTGCATGCCAGAAAGGAAAAATTGTTAAATCATCTTTCAAAGCTAAAGACATTGTTTCCACCTCAAGACCCTTAGAACTACTTGATATTGACCTATTTGGACCAGTTAACACTGCATCCTTATATGGGAGTAAGTATGGACTAGTCATTGTTGATGATTACAGCAGATGGACTTGGGTGAAATTCCTGAAAAGCAAAGATCATGCATATGATGTATTCAGTAACTTCTGCTCCCTTATTCAATCTCAAAAAGAAGCCAAAATTTTGAAAATTAGAAGTGATCATGATGGTGAATTTGAAAATGAGCCATTTGAAGCTTTTTGTGAAAAACATGGAATCACCCATGAATTCTCTTCTCCTTGAACTCCACAACAAAATGGGGTTGTAGAAAGAAAGAATAGAACTTTACAACAAATGGCCAGAACCATGATCCACGAAAACAATTTGGCAAAACATTTTTGGACAGAAGCTGTGAATACAGCGTGTTATGTCCAGAATAGGATTTACATCAGACCTATCCTGGAGAAAACAGCATATGAACCCTTCAAAGGAAGAAAACCCAATATCTCTTACTTTCATCAATTTGGATGTACATTCTAAACAACAAGCTCTACCTAAAGAAATTTGATGCCAAGGCCCAAAGAGGAATCTTTTTAGGTTACTCTGAAAGGTCAAAGGCATACAGAGTGTATAATTCAGAGACACTTTGTGTTGAAGAATCTATGCACGTTAAATTTGATGACAAAGAGCTTGAAGATAAAACTTCAAAGCAAGATGAAGATTCTGCAGAGATACAGGTTTCTAAAGACACTCCAGAACCTGATCAGATAGTTGATTCTGAAGATAGTCCAGAAGCTGCACCCACATCAGAAGCTCAAGATGAAGTTGCTTCTGATGAAGCTCAAGATGGCTCACAGTAAGTAGATACATCCAACAACAATTTCAAATACAAGTCTTCTCATCCTGAGGATCAAATCATATGGAGTAAAGAAAGTCCCAGAAGAACAAGATCACACTTCAGACAAGAAGAATCTATGATAGGACTGATATCAATGATTGAGCCTACAACAGTTGATGAAGCACTTTCAGATGATGGATGGATCTTAGCAATGCAAGAAGAGCTGAATCAATTTCAAAGAAATGATGTGTGGGATCTGGTACCCAAACATTCTCAGAAGAACATTATTGGAACAAAATGGGTATTCAGGAACAAACTGAATGAGCAAGGTGAAGTAACTAGAAACAAAGCTAGACTTGTTGCACAAGGGTATAGTCAACAAGAAGGCATTGATTACACTGAAACATTTGCTCTAGTTGCAAGATTGGAAGCAATCAGGTTACTTCTATCCTATGCAGTTACTCATGGCATAATATTATATCAAATGGATGTCAAGAGTACATTTCTTAGTGGTGTCATAGAAGAAGAAGTGTATGTCAAGCAACCTCCTGGTTTTGAGGATCTTAAGCATCCTGACCATTTTTACGAACATAAGAAATCACTATATGGCTTGAAACAAGCTCCTAGAGCTTGGTATGATAGACTAAGTAATTTCTTGATTAAAAATGATTTTAAACGAGGTCAAGTTGATACAACACTCTTCAGAAGGACCCTTGAGAAAGACATTCTTGTTGTGCAAATATATGTTGATGATATAATATTTGGTTTTACTAATGCATCTCTTTGCAAGGAGTTTTCTAAATTAATGCAGGATGAATTTGAAATGAGCATGATGGGAGAGATGAAGTTCTTCCTGGGCATTCAAATTAATCAAAGCAAAGATGGAGTATATGTTCATCAAACAAAATATACAAAGGAGCTTCTGAAGAAGTTCAAGCTTGAAGATTGTAAGCTGATGAACACTCCAATGCATCCAACATGCACCTTAAGCAAAGAAGATGAAGGATCAAAAGTAGACCAGAAGCTATACAGAGGTATGATTGGTTCTCTGTTATACCTCACTGCATCTAGGCCAGATATTTTATTCAGTGTATGCTTGCGTGCAAGGTTTCAGTCAGATCCTAGAGAATCTCATTTAACTGCAGTTAAAAGAATCTTCAAATATTTGAAAGGAACAACTAATATGGGACTCTTTTATAGAAAATCCTCAGATTACAAGCTAATTAGATTCTGTGATGCTGATTATGCTGGTGATAGGATTGAAAGAAAGTCAACCAGTGGCAATTGTCAATTTCTGGGTGATAATCTGATATCCTGGGCTAGCAAAAGACAAGCAACTATTGCTATGTCTACAGCAGAAGCAGAATACATTTCAGCTGCAAGTTGTTGCACACAACTACTCTGGATGAAACATCAGTTGGAAGATTATCAAATGAATGCTAACAGTTTTCCCATCTTTTGTGATAATACTGCTGTTATTTGTTTGTCAAAAAATCCAATTCTGCATTCAAGAGCCAAGCATATTGAGATCAAACACCATTTTATCAGAGATTATGTTCAAAAAGGAATTTTAGATATACAATTCATTGACACTGAAAATCAATGGGCTGATATATTTACTAAGCCTTTAACAATTGAAAGATTTGATTTTATAAAGAAAAATTTGAACATGCATTATGTGTCTGATTAAAATTGCTTGCTCCTAAATAAGAAGTTTAGGTTCTAAAGTCACTTCAGAAGCTATAGTCCATCAGAAGCTCTTAAGTGAGGTTCTGAGGAAAATGTGCTCCTGATGAGTCATCAGAATTTCAAACTTCAGAAGCGGAATCTTTCTGCTTCTGAATAGTAGGAGTTAGTGGAATTTATGGAGTTGCTTCTGGTGACACCTGTCCCACCAACTTATACAGCTCATCTAAAATCTGATAACGTGGCATAAATGCATTGGTGTATAACAAAAAGGGCAATGATGATCTTTATGCTTTCGTAGTACTATCTCGCGCCCCCAACTGTCATTAATGCTGTGTTTGTTTGTCCCCTGTGTATTCAAACGTTTTTACTAAAAACACTTAAACTAAACACACACTTCTCACTTCACTACCTACACTTTCTCTTTTTGCTTTCGTGTCTGTTAAGAAACGCTCTCAACCTAGAACCCTAAAACTTCATCATCTTCAATCAAATCAATGGCATCCTCTAGTTCCGTTCAAGAATCTGGTAATCTGAATCAGCAAGTAGCTCAACAACCAGAAAGGGCTGCGTATTTACTCAGTGGATCTACAATGAAAATCCAAGAACATCAGTTAAAGATTCAAGTAGAGAATCCGGTCGATTTTATGTCGCTTATGTTTCATCGATGCGACATTAAAGAATTCTATGCTGCACAAGGTTGGCTACAGTATTTCAAGCTTCTGAATGGTCCAACATACAAAGCTCTTGTAAGGCATTTTTGGGTAAAAGCGAGTATCTACGACAAGAAAGCTGCTAAAGAAGAAGAAAGGAATCTGGTTCTTCTTTATCCAGAACTAGCTGGAAAGACAAGGGAAGAAATGCACTGGAACCCTTCAACGATACTGAAATAAGGTCAAGTGTGATGGGTGTCCCTATTAAAATCACCGAACAGATCATAGCTTCTGTTCTTGGTGTTAAAGCTGAAGGTATTTACTCTGGGATTGAGATTCCTAACCCTCATACCAGCTCCTGGAAAGACGTTGTGAATATGACTTTGTTCAACTCCAAAAAAGGTGGAAAGTACAGTGACCTGGACATGCAGAAGAAGATGCTTCTGAAGATCCAATTTGAAAATCTGCTACCAAAGGGTGGTGGTAGTGATCAACCCTCTCTTGCTCACAAAGTCTTCATTCACCACATATTCATGATGAAAAGGTTAACTTGCCAAGGTACATCTTCAAGTACATGGTCAAGGAACTATGGAAGAGTCAGAATGAAGATAGAATCTGGGTCCCTTATGGAAGACTGTTGTCTGAAATCTTTCATCAAGGAGGAATTATTGAAGCTCTTAGTCAAACACGTTTCTACACTGATCAGATGCTAGAAACAGTGGTTGGCAAGGTGATAAATGGAAAGACCTTAAAGAATATGCAACTGATAAAAGTATTCACTCCTCTCAGCTCAAACTTGAGTGAATCCATGGTGGTGTCAAATTTAATGGCAAACTTCCCACCAATATGCAAGAAGGATTCACTAGTTGTGCAAATGGCACTTCTTAGTGACCATTATGCAAACACTGGTGAGAGAATTGGGCTCAGTGAAGTTCCTGAAGACATGCCAGGAAGCAAGCTGCCTGTGGAGAAAGGCAGGAAAGCCAAGAGAAATGAGCTTACTCAAGAGGAAAAAGCTAAGAAAGAAAAAGCTCCTAAGAAACCTAAAGATGGTGCTTCTGATGTCCCTTCTATTCAGGAAGAAGTTCAGGACCTGAACCCAGAAGCTATTATGAAACAAAAGACCAAAAGTGGCAAACAAGTTGCTTCTGCATCCACAACAGCTCAGACTCTTCTGAAGAAGAAGAAGAGAACTCCTAAACCAAGGAAGCTAAGAGAATCTGTCTATACTTCTGAAGAATTTGCAGCTGTGGAAGCAGAGGAAAGAAGGCCATATAAAAGCAATCTTGTAAGAGTCAGTCCAATGATTGTCATGACTCCTGAAATGGAAAAGGCATGTAAAGAGCATGGTGACAAGATTATGGTTGAGAAGAAGAGAAAAGTTGCTTTTTACAAGTTGCAAAGAGATGAAGAACATAAAGCAATGGGTCTTGAGAATTGTGATCAATTCTATCTTGAGAAGATTGCTGAAGTCCAAGAGATGTCAAAGAAGGTTGATGAAGAAGCTGTAAGATCAGCCGAAGCTGATGCTACTGAACTGGTTACCAGGGAGGTAAAGAAGAAGAAGAAAGCAGATGCTGAAGCTCTTCAGAAGGTCCTGGAAATAGCCAGAGAAATTGAAGTTCCTGCTTCAGTGTTGCTCAAGGATGCTGCTGCTGAAGTAGCTGAGCAAGCATTGAAAAACACTACAGAACTTCAGAAGGAGGTGACTGCAGAAGCTGAGAATCTGCTGTTGGCTTCTGGATCAGAAGCTATGTTAGGTACTTCTTCTACATAACCTTTAATACATATAGAATCTGATTCAACTTCCTCACAATCCAAATCCTCATCATCCTCATCTACTGATATGGATGATATTCCTAAAAGCATTCTTCGCAAAGGCCAATCACCATCATCCAAACTCCATAAAAAGCTTTCTAAACTTGTTTCCCCTTTCAAACCAATGGAACCCCCTATTGAAATCAAAAGTAGTAAACTACCTCCTAATCATCCACTTCAACCACAAACTATTCAACCACTCAACATGATCCTTCCTGAAAAACCTGAAGATGATTCTGTTTTGAATAATCTTAGCAGTCATCTATCAGGTGAATTACCAAATGTTGATCTAAACCCACAAAAAGCCTCTGAAGTAACAACTTCTGAAGTTGCTTCAGAAAGCCCAAAACAACATTCACCTGAACCACAAATACCCTCATCCTCTCCTGAACAAAGTGGTCCTGAACACACTGTTCTTGAACAAACTGCATCTGACCATACTCCTGCACCCACTAACTTTCAAAATGCTATGGAGATTGATGATACGATCACTCTTGAAGATCTCAATGAAGAGGTTGATCAACCCTCACCTATGGAGGTTGAACAGTCTGCTCCTGATCAATCATCCTCTAGAAATTCTTAATTCTTTCCCTCAAATAACTTTCAAATTGAACCTGTTGCTGCTCCCTGACCTAGAAAACAACCTTCACTACCCACCAGATTCTTAGATTCTAATGTATTAAAAGGTGTGTGTGAAGACATAGCTGAGAAAATGATCAAGCTCATTTCATCTAGAAATGACTTGAGTCACAGGGAAAGCTATGACAAGCAGTGGAGGAGGCTAAAGGAAAGAGTTGTAAATGTGATGAATGCCTTATCCTCTACATGCGTTGAAGCTCAGAAGCAAGCAAAGCAGAAGTTGCAAGATTGGCTAAATGGGATTGATGAAAATCTTGAAGAAGTAAAAATACTGGGAACTTGGGCAAGATCCTCATTGAGTATAAGAGGAAGTGAAGCAACTGATTTTCTCCCTCAATACATTCACCCAAAGGACCTGGATTTGTCTTTTCTGACCAAGGTAAATCTGAAGTCAACAGCTCCTGATCTGGCTCTAGTTCAGAGGAACAAGGTTTTGGAAGCAAAGAATAAGAAGCTTGAGAAAGACTTGTTAGAGCAGAGGCTACTTTTATTGGAACATAAAGCTGAAACAGATGCTAAGTTGGAAGAAGCCAGAATCAGAGAGGAAAATCTGACCAGAAGCTATGAGCTTTTCAAAGCAGAAATGCAGAAGAAACAAGAGGAAACAAATGAACTGCTCAGGAAGATTCTTGCAAACACCAGCAAACAAACCAACCCTTAGTTGCACACCTTTGTTGTTGTTGTTGTGTTTTATTTATCTTGATTATTGTTTATCTTGTATGCTTCTGAATATTGCATTGTTTCTGAACTTAAATGCTTCTGACTTAATAAACTGCTTCTGAATGATAGTTTATATCACTTTTTTTTTGTCTCGTTGTGATTTGTTTATGCTCTGAATCTTTTTATACGCTATGTTTTTCTCATCTCTTTCTTTTGTTTATTTCTTTTTGTTAATGACAAAAGGGGGAGTAAGTGTGATAGTATTTAAAGGCTCTGAGCCCCTTTAAGTTTTTTTAAAAAAAAATGTTTCTCCAACCTTTTAAATAGGGGGAGTAACAATATTTCAAAATAACTTAACTGAACCATTATTTCTCTCTATCACTTCTATTTTTTTTTTAAATATTTTTGAGTGTTAAATGAATTTAATTAACAAGATAGAACTCAGGGGGAGCTTACAAACCTCACCTTAAAGTACTATTAGACTCAGGGGGAGCTTACAAACCTCATACCCTATAAGTCAACTTGTTAATTAGATTAACAACAATTGATCAAGTTTTTAAATACTATTGTTTGTCATCATCAAAAAGGGGGAGATTGTTGGAACAAAATGTGTTTAACAATAAACCCTAAAGAGTTTTGATGATAACAAGGTATTAAAAAATTGACAATTGGTAGTGCTAACGTTTGTTCATGTGTACAGGACCATAGACAAAGTGTTATATCTTAACAATGTTCTGAAAGAACAAATAAAGAGCAAAAGAAACATTATTTGAAGCTTAAGGCGCTCCTGAAGATTGGCGCTCCTGAAGACTTGCGCTCCTGAAGAGTATGACGTCATCAGAAGCTGAAAGTCCTCAGAAGCTGATTCTTCAGAAGCAATAGTATTTCACCAGAAGCAAAATGATTCAAGGTTTTATGATTTAAGTGTTGTATTTTGGAGCGAAAGTCACATAGAATTGGCAGAAGACTAGTGGAATAATGCAACGGTCATTTTAAAAGGATTTGAAGTCATTTGGCTACAAAGAAACAAGAAGCGTTGACATTGTACTCTGTACGAACTATACAACCACCTTCTCCACTACTCTGTTCTTTGTCTCAGCTACCAGACAAGAATAACAACTCTCATGTACAACCAAGCCTGCATCCATGTCCCCTCTCAACCGGAATGGATTTGAAATTGATCCTTTATAGGACAATAACTTAATCAGGCAAAGAATCATTGGTGAAAGATCAAGCTTCAACAACGACTCTTTTTGGATGAATTGGCACTTACAATGTTTATTTCACACTTCTATATAAAGGAGTGAAGACTTGAAGAACAACTAGGATTGTACAACATTTTGAAAGCGCCAAAACTCTGTCAAATTGTTTAAGCATCTAAAGTTCACTTAGAATTTCAGTTTTCAAGTTCATATCTTTGAAATTCATAAGTCTTAAGAGTCTGTATCTGATTTGTATTGTGAACACCACTGATTGTATATCAAGTTTTCAACCTCAAACATTTTATTTGTAATTTTGTTTGATATAAGTCTCTTGCTTGTGTGCTTGAGAATTAGAAGTCTCTTGATTGTGTTCTTGAGCATTTGAAGTCTCTTGCTTGTGTGCTTGAGCATTTGTAATCAGATATTACATTTAGTGAACTCTCCTTAGAAGTGCAAGGGGGACAGGACTACTTCCGGTTTGTGGAAGGAACCTGTATAAATTGCTTGTGTCCTGCTTCTTCTCTTTTCTCTCTGTTTATCATTCTGCTGCATACGCTCCTGAACCTCATCTTCAGAAGCTGTCTCAATTGCTTTTGATCATTAGTGTTCTGAGGTTTTAAGAGAAAACGAAATTAAGTCTAACACAATTAAACCCCCCCTTCTTGTGTTTATCTCCCCTTCACAGATTGTCTATAGCCAGGTCGCTTAAGCGAACCGTAAGCGAACCGCAAGCGTGCAAAACCTTAACCTTCGTCATTTAGGTCGCTTGAAGCGAACCACAAGCGAACCCCAAGTGAGCAGAAAACATCCATTCTGTGATGATCTCGCTTAAGCGAGTAGGCCTTCGCTCAAGCGAGCTGGGTTTTTGTCAGCCACTTTTTGATCTTTGTTCCGTGCATTAGGGGACCCGTCTGAGCATTCTAAATGTTTATTTTAACTTGTATAACCTTTGTATATGCACTAAATCCTATAAAAACTTCTTGATAGATGAATTGAATTAAATTATGAGAATATATGTTATGTTGATGAATTTTGCCGTGTGAATTGTTGTGTCATATTTGACTAAGTTGGGGAGTATGTCATAGTTGATTATGCATGTTAGTAGTTGTCGCTGTTGTTGTTGAGTTGTATGCAGATATACACAGTTCGAGTCCATTTCATACTCATACCTTGTTTAGGGCTCATGCCCTGGAATGTTCATCATTCAACTGTTGAGGGCTTTTGCCCTGGGACGCCTTGTCGTTCAATTGTTGAGGGCTCATGCCCTGTGAATGCTTTAACCACTCAAATTGGAGAGGGCTCATTCCCTGGAATGCCTTGTCATTCAAACGCGTTAAATGGTACCACATGCATATGCATTGTTGCATTGTCGTTATTCGTCGTTGTGTCATTACATAGTCGTTGTCGTTGGTTGAGCTGTTGTCGTGTTGTTGTTGGTTGAACTTGAAGGTGATGATAATGTTGTGATTATGAAATATATATGTTAATTGAAGTATTTGTTGATATATAGGGTGTTAGTTTCAATTGATGAATTATATCTCTATCATTGTTGTTTGTGAATCTCACCCCTTCTGCTTGAAAATGTTTCCCTTCGTATGGGTAACTTGCAGGTAGCGAAGACTAGTAGAGGTATGGGCTGAAGTGTCTTAGGGCTCTGATACGTAACGGGATGGGGAATCGTCGCGATGTTTTCTTTCATTCCTTTATGTATCAAATTTTGAAACAAGTTGTCGGAGTTTCATTACTGTTGAAGTTTTAATTGGAGTTGAAATAATGCTTATGACTGTTGGTGACCTTTGGTGCCAATTTATTAAAGTTGTTAATGTTGAAAACAATTTTCCGCTCCAAATTATTAGTTGTTATATTTTAATAAATAGTATATTTTCTACTTACGATTTTTTGAAAAGCAATGTAATGCTCCGTTGTTGATTTACTCTGATTTTATATTAATATTACGTTGTTGGGAAAACGGGGTGTTACAAGTGACAACGAAGATACCAAGCTAGTTAACTTCCCTACCTCGGCCCAAAGTGTTGTTACCTCTTCACGAAGCTTGTGGACCTCTTGCCTAAGCTGATCCATTCTATTGTGTTTGCGCGAGTGTTTGCATATGTGAGTCCAGTTTGGATGAAGACATCAGACCACTTTACTGATGGAAAGACCTTTTATTGAGAAGACATAATGTGAGACACGGACTAGAAACTATGAATGCAAAATGATGCATGATACGTTTATGCAAAAAATGTATTTTTTTTTTAAGGACTTAACAAAGTTTATTGTAAACATTTAGAACATGGTTTCACTTGAAAATTGTAAAGATATTGCAATAAAGTCCTTTTTTCAAAAGGTAAGAACGAAACCAAGGGAGAAATTCTTAACAAAAGCAAAAGCTTATCTAAGATTTTTTGAAGTTGTATTTCTTGGTGTTCCTTCTCACAACGTCTAATCCGTTGATGTTTACAAAAAGCTTGTCTAAGTCTTTCGATATTTTAATGAGAAAAAAGGTGTTTATGAATGAATGCATGTATGCATGATTATGAAGGTGAGAAAAACAGAAGAGGGGGGGGGGGGGGGGGGGGTTGAATTGTGTTAGCTATTTCTTCGTTTTCTCTTAAGCTGAAATGCACAGACCAGATGCAGTTCAAGAACACCTTTTGAAGTGATGTTCAGAACTAGGTTGCGGCATATAAAAATAAAGAGAGAGAGAGAGAGAGAGAGAGAGAGAGAGAGAGAGAGAGAGAGAGAGAGCGAGAGAGAGAGAGAGAGAGAGAGAGAGTGAGAGAGAGAGAGAGAAGGAAGAAAGACACAAAGCAATTATACAGGTTCCTTCCACAAACCGGAAGTAGTCCTGTCCCCCTTGCACTTCCAAGGAGAGTTCACTAAAATGTAATATCTGATTACAAATGTTCATGCACCACTGCAACAGACTTCCAATGCTCAAGAACACAATCAAGAGACTTCTATGATCAAGCACACAAGCAAGAGACTTTTAATCAAACAGAATTACAAAGAAAAATGTTTGACACTGAACACTTGATATACAATCAGAGGTGCTCACAATACAAATCAGATACAGACTATTAAGACTCTAGAATTTCTAAGATATGAACTTTGAAAAGAAATTCTAAGTGAACCTTTGGATGCTGAACAATTTTGACAGAGTTTTGGCGCTTTCAAATTATTGTTGAGTCTTATTGTTCTTTAAGTCTTCACTCGTTTATATAGAGGTGTGAAATAAACGTTTAGTTGCCAGCACATCCAAAAGAGTCGTTTGAAGCTTTGATCAATCACCAATGATTCATTGCCTGATATTGTTATTGTCCTATGAAGGATCAATTTCAAATGCATTCTGTAACACCCCAATTTCCCGTCTTAAAAATTTCATTTAAATAAAACGTATATCAGAGTAACATCACAAAGGAGTGTCACATTTTACAACAACAAAATCCTTTAACCAAATAAATATTAGT
The DNA here is from genome assembly GCA_958299785.1 of Medicago lupulina. Taxonomy (NCBI): domain Eukaryota; kingdom Viridiplantae; phylum Streptophyta; class Magnoliopsida; order Fabales; family Fabaceae; genus Medicago; species Medicago lupulina. Next base: position 43,969,726 of record OY283142.1, read on the forward strand.
TAATCCTTCGCATAAATAATCAAATATAGCAGCGGAATCATAATTAAAAATCCTTCATAAAGGTCTTGGCTTAAAAGCCATCAAACGTCTCAAAAACATTAATGTTTCAACATCACTAAGTCTTAAAGTTAACATTTATTGAAAACATGATACATAAGGAATAGACTCTATGGAAAAGACCCCATCCCGTTACGTATCAGAGCAACCCTACTTCACACAGACTCCTCGCATCAACGCATCTAAGACTGGGTACCTGCACTTGCCCACAAGGCGGCAATTCCAGCAGAAGGGGTGAGATTCACAACAATAATATTAATATATAAATCAGATGTCAAGATTAACAGTCATACATCCAACTCATAAACATATACATTTTATCACTTCATAACATCGGTATAAACATCATCATAAGCAGCATCACAAACATACATCAACATCTCAAGCATCGTCTCATATATGTCACAATTGACTCGACTATATGCAACACCTAACGTCTCAACATCATGCATGTGGTACCATATGATTATAGCATTAATATGCTTCACCGTCGCTTTGAGCAAATGCTCCACCGTCTCATAGTATGCAAATGCATGGACTCGTCACTTAACAACTTAATACACCGTCTCAAACGTCATTTACAAATTATAGACTAACACATGCAGTTATAATAATACATGGCAGAACATCAACTCATTATACATACACATTGCAACACATAGCATCATCTTATTCAAATAGCATCATACTCATACATCATTGATATTCAACAACACATCATTTATCAATGGCCTAATAGAACCATCAGCATTCATCTTTACATAACTCATCTAAGGGTATAAAACAGCACTAACTCTACCCAAAGGGTTCCTCTAAACGTCCTATGCGAAACAGCTTGCAAAACAACAAAACATGACAAAGGTCAACTAACTCGCCACGGCGAGTAGATCTGCTCGCCACAGGCGAGTACTCGCATCAGCTCACTCGCCAAAGGCGAGTTGGGGGCGAGCTGGAGGCGAGCAATCCTGGGTGCTCTCGGCCTTTTTGACATTTTTCACCAAAAATCCTCATTTTTAAGCTCTCTAAATCCAATTTGACCAAACCAACTTCACAGGTCATCTCTATAAATATAAGGGCACTCAAAACCATCATCACTTGGGCTAAAGTCCTAAAATTAAGGGACAAGCTCGCCACGGCGAGCTATGCTGCTCGCCTCGCGAGCAAACAAAGGCTACTCGCCACGGCGAGTGATCACTCGCCACAGGCGAGCGATCTCAGAACCCACACGGGTTCAGACCTAAATTCACCAAAACGTGCCAATTCTCTCAAATCAAACCCCTAAATCATCTGCAATGTCATCCTAGGGGATAATCTAGGTTCTGTAACAAGTTCTACAGCCTTACAACATCAAACCCTCATCAATTCATCACAAATTCACCTTATCCCTAATTCTCAAATTCATCTTAATTCTCACCAAACTCTATGCCAATCAAGAACACATGATTTACAATTAAGATTATTGAAGTTAGGCTCACCCTTACCTGGAAAATTGTGCAGAAATGGAACCTAGCTTCTCTTCTCTCTTGAACCGTTCTTCTTCCCTTTTCCAAAGTCTGTACGCGTTTCTAAAGTGTTTCCTCTTAACCTACTTCTCTTATATACTCCCTCACAACTTAATTAATTCTCTCTTAACCCTCACAACTCTTCTTATTTATAAATATAACCCCATCTCTTAAAATTATATATATATTTCCAACAAATCTCTATATTTACCAAATAAATATTCATATAACATCACTTATATTATTTTATTAAACAATAAAATAATAACACGTCACACGTCACAAATACGTCACATAATCATCAAAATCATATAATATATAAACATATACCATATCATCTAATAAAATAATTAAATAATTAGAGAGGGCGTTACAACTCTCCCCCTCTTAAAGGATTTTCGTCCTCGAAAATTTACCTCGCTCAAACAACTCTGGATAGGATTCCAGCATCTTACTTTCTAGCTCCCAAGTCAAGCTTTCACCCGTCGCTCCGTCCCAAACAACTCTAACGAGAGGTATCTCTTTGCCCCTCAGCGTCTTCGTCTTTCGATCATCAATCCTCACGGGTAAGGTCTCAACCGTAAGGTTGTCCCTAACTTGCACATCGTCACTTTGGATCACATGAGACGGATCCGGAACATACTTCCTCAGCTGAGATACATGAAAAACATCGTGCAAATTCGATAAGTGTGGTGGTAATCCAACACGATATGCCACCGGCCCAATCCTCTCTGAAATCTGATACGGACCAATAAACCTCGGAGTCAACTTCTTCGACTTCAAAGCACGTCCAACACCCGTCATAGGAGTCACTCTCAGGAACACATGATCCCCCTCTTGGAACTCAAGGTCCTTTCTACGCTTATCATGATAGCTCTTTTGTCGACTCTGCGACGCTTTCATCTTTTCTTGGATCATTCTCACCTTCTCAGTAGTCTGTTGAACGATCTCCGGTCCTAAGACCACTCTTTCACCCGACTCAAACCAGCACAACGGAGTCCTACATCTCCGGCCATATAAAGCCTCAAACGGTGCCATTCCAATACTTGAATGGTAAGTGTTGTTGTACGTGAACTCTATCAATGGAAGATGACTATCCCAAGTCCCTCCCTGCTCCAGTACACAAACCCTCAACAAGTCCTCCAACGACTGAATCGTCCTCTCCGACTGACCATCTGTTTGCGGATGATAAGCCGAACTCAACCTCAACTGAGACCCTAACGCCTCTTGCAAACTCTTCCAAAATCTAGAAGTAAATCTTGGATCTCTATCTGATACGATGCTCGAAGGAACACCATGCAGCTTTACTATCTCTTTAACATAAATCTCCGCCAACTGAGCTACATGAAAGGTAATGTTAATCGGTAGAAAGTGAGCAGACTTCGTCAATCTATCAACAATTACCCAAATAGCATCGTTCCATCTAGGAGTATTGGGCAAGCTCGTCACGAAATCCATGGATATACTATCCCATTTCCACTCTGGCACATCTAAAGGTACCATCATACCAGTCGGTTTCTGATGTTCAATCTTCGATTTCTGGCAAACCAAACAAGAATACACAAATTGTGCCACATCGCGTTTCAAACCAGACCACCAAAACAGCCTCTTTAAGTCATGATACATCTTCGTAGCTCCCGGGTGAATACTCAAGCTACTTCTATGACTCTCTTCAAGGATCATCTTCTTAATCTCTTCATTGTCAGGAATGCAAATCCTACCTCGGAATCTCAACACTCCTTGATCATCGACCTTAAAGTCACCATCCACAGTCTCATTATTAGCAATTAACAAGTCTACAAACTTGACATCTTCTTTTTGTGCTTCTTTGATATGCTTCAGGAAATCATTATCAATTCTCAACATTCCCAATTTTATGCTCTGAGGTGTCCTTTCACACACCAAGCTCAAGTCTCTAAACTGTTCTAACAACTCAAATTCTTTCACCATCAACGCGGACATATGCACAGTTTTCCTACTCAGGGCATCTGCCACTACATTTGCTTTACCAGGATGGTAATTCAAACCAAAATCATAATCTTTAAGTAACTCAAGCCACCTTCTCTGCCTCATATTCAATTCCTTCTGATCAAATAAATATTTCAAACTCTTATGATCACTGAATACTTCAAATCTTGAACCATACAAGTAGTGTCTCCATATTTTCAATACAAAGACCACAGCTGCCAACTCTAAGTCATGCGTCGGATAATTCTTCTCATGAATTCTCAATTGTCTTGAAGCATATGCTACCACCTTACCTTCTTGCATAAGCACACCTCCTAAACCCAACTTGGACGCATCACAATATACCACAAAAGGTTCATCAGGCTTCGGTAAAACCAGCACTGGAGCCGTTGTCAGACGCTTCTTCAGCTCATTAAAACTATTCTCACAATGCACATCCCATACAAAAGACTTACCCTTACACGTCAACTGCGTTAACGGAAGAGCTAACTTAGAGAATCCTTCTATAAACCTTCTATAGTAACCAGCTAGTCCCAAAAAGCTTCTAATTTCCGTAACCGACTTAGGAGTCTCCCATTGCGATACCGCTTCAACTTTCGACGGGTCAACCGCGATACCGTCACCAGAAATGACATGGCCAAGAAAACTCACTTCCTTTAGCCAGAATTCGCACTTAGATAACTTAGCATACAATTTCTTTTCTCTCAGCACCTGCAACACAGTCTTCAAATGTTCAACATGCTCCTCTTCAGTCTTGGAGTAAACCAGTATATCATCAATAAACACTACTACGAACCGATCCAAAAATGCATGGAAGATGCGATTCATATACTCCATAAACACTCCAGGTGCATTGGTAACTCCAAAAGGAATAATCTTGTACTCGTAGTGACCATAACGGGTCCTGAAAGCCGTCTTCTGCATATCTTCGTCTTTTACTTTGATCTGGTGGTAACCTGACCTCAAATCTATCTTGCTGAAAACACGTGCACCCACTAATTGATCCATCAGATCGTCAATTCTCGGAAGTGGATACCTATTCTTGATCGTCACCTTGTTCAGCTGTCTGTAATCAATACACAGTCTCATACTGCCGTCTTTCTTCTTCACTAGTAACACTGGAGCTCCCCATGGTGAAACACTAGGTCTCACAAACTTCTTCTCAAGCAAGTCTTCCAACTGTTTCTTCAACTCTGCTAACTCAGAAGCAGACATACGATAAGGTGCCATCGACACCGGCTTCGTTCCAGGAACAAGGTCAATAGAGAACTCAACTTCTCTCTCCGGAGGCACATCAGGTATTTCGTCTGGGAAAACTTCAGGAAAATCACACACCACTTGCAGTTTATCAATTACCGCTTGATTCTCTAAAGATAATGAAGCCATCAGCGAAAACATCAACATCCCATCACGTTCTAGTTGCTTCAGCTGCTTAGTAGATAGAAACTCTACGCCCCACTCTTCTTCGATAGAAGAAAAATGTACCGTCTTTCTAAAACAGTTGATAAGAACCCGGTTGTACTCTAGCCAGTTCATACCCAGAATCACATCCATACCACTTAAAGGTAGGCAAACTAAATCCATCACAAAGTCACGGTCAAACATAGGTAAAGGACAATTTACACACACGAGAGAAGTAGTCACCGAACCCTTAGCTGGAGTCTCGACAACCATCTCTCCATTCATATCAGAAACATCAAGACCCAAAGCAGAAACACAATCTAAAGCAACAAACCTGTGCGTAGCACCAGTATCAATAATAGCAACTAAAGGAGTATTATTAATATAGCAAGTACCTCTGATCAACCGATCATCATTCTCAGTCTGAGTGCCATTCAATGCAAACACTCTCCCAGTAGTCTTAGTCTTCTTGGGTTGCTTACACTGCGAACCAATGTGTCCTTGCTCATTACAGTTGAAACACACAACATCATCAAATTTGCAGTCATTAGTGATATGCCCTTTTTGACCACAACGGTAGCACCTCTTCACATCAACAGTACATGCATTGCTCTTATGGCCTTTCTCGCCACAAGTGTAACAAGTAATCTCAGCAGGAGCAGTCTTCTTCTTGGGCCTCCTCTCATCATTCACTCTTTGCTTCCCTTTATCTCTAGGGGCATCATAGGGTTTAGGGCGACTCTGCTGGCTCTTAGCTTTCCTCTCATTCACTACCTTGTAGTGAGCCTTGGTATCCTCTTCATAAATTCTGCAGCTACTTACTAACTCAGAAAAGTTGCGGATCTTCTGATAACCAATGGCTCGCTTGATGTCAGCACGCAAGCCATTCTCGAACTTTATGCACTTCGAAAATTCAGCCGTCTCAGGAGTATAATGCGGGTAAAACTTCGCCAGCTCCACAAACTTTGCCGCGTATTCAGTCACCGACATGTTTCCTTGCTTAAGCTCCAGAAATTCTATCTCTTTCTTCCCACGAACATCTTCTGGGAAGTATCTGTTAAGGAACTCCCTCGTGAAAACAGCCCACGTCACCACAGCTCCATCTTGCTCCAAAATGGGTAGGAGACTAACCCACCAATCATCAGCCTCCTCCGCGAGCATGTGCGTGCCAAAACGCACCTTCTGCACATCATCACACTGCATGACTCTGAAGATCCTCTCTACTTCCTTGAGCCATGTTTGAGCCCCATCTGGATCATAGCGCCCCTTGAAAGTAGGCGGGTGATTCCTCAGAAAGGTCTCCAACATCCTAGTCCCGTCGTTTCCACCAGCATTGTTCTGATTACCCACAGCATTAGCCATTGCTTCCAAAGCAGCAGCAAGAGCAGCATCGTTTCTACCAGCCATCTTAGTTCTCTGGAAACAAACATAAGTCAGAATAATACGATAATACTATTCTAACTCTAAGACAACGTCACTCGACTCTCTACTTGGCCGGACGGACCGACCTGCTCTGATACCAATTGTAACACCCCAATTTCCCGTCTTAAAAATTTCATTTAAATAAAACGTATATCAGAGTAACATCACAAAGGAGTGTCACATTTTACAACAACAAAATCTTTTAACCAAATAAATATTAGTTAATCCTTCGCATAAATAATCAAATATAGCAGCGGAATCATAATTAAAAATCCTTCATAAAGGTCTTTGCTTAAAAGCCATCAAACGTCTCAAAAACATTAATGTTTCAACATCACTAAGTCTTAAAGTTAACATTTATTGAAAACATGATACATAAGGAATAGACTCTATGCAAAAGACCCCATCCCGTTACGTATCAGAGCAACCCTACTTCACACAGACTCCTCGCATCAACGCATCTAAGACTGGGTACCTGCACTTGCCCACAAGGCGGCAATTCCAGCAGAAGGGGTGAGATTCACAACAATAATATTAATATATAAATCAGATGTCAAGATTAACAGTCATACATCCAACTCATAAACATATACATTTTATCACTTCATAACATCGGTATAAACATCATCATAAGCAGCATCACAAACATACATCAACATCTCAAGCATCGTCTCATATATGTCATAATTGACTCGACTATATGCAACACCTAACGTCTCAACATCATGCATGTGGTACCATATGATTATAGCATTAATATGCTTCACCGTCGCTTTGAGCAAATGCTCCACCGTCGCTTTGAGCATAAAGCTCCACCGTCTCATAGTATGCAAATGCATGGACTCGTCACTTAACAACTTAATACACCGTCTCAAACGTCATTTACAAATTATAGACTAACACATGCAGTTATAATAATACATGGCAGAACATCAACTCATTATACATACACATTGCAACACATAGCATCATCTTATTCAAATAGCATCATACTCATACATCACTTATATTCAACAACACATCATTTATCAATGGCCTAATAGAACCATCAGCATTCATCTTTACATAACTCATCTAAGGGTATAAAACTGCACTAACTCTACCCAAAGGGTTCCTCTAAACGTCCTATGCGAAACAGCTTGCAAAACAACAAAACATGACAAAGGTCAACTAACTCGCCACGACGAGTAGATCTGCTCGCCACAGGCGAGTACTCGCATCAGCTCACTCGCCAAAGGCGAGTTGGGGGCGAGCTGGAGGCGAGCAATCCTGGGTGCTCTCGGCCTTTTGACATTTTTCACCAAAAATCCTCATTTTTAAGCTCTCTAAATCCAATTTGACCAAACCAACTTCACAGGTCATCTCTATAAATATAAGGGCACTCAAAACCATCATCACTTGGGCCAAAGTCCTAAAATTAAGGGACAAGCTCGCCACGGCGAGCTATGCTGCTCGCCTCGCGAGCAAACAAAGGCTACTCGCCACGGCGAGTGATCACTCGCCACAGGCGAGCGATCTCAGAACCCACACGGGTTCAGACCTAAATTCACCAAAACGTGCCAATTCTCTCAAATCAAACCCCTAAATCATCTGCAATGTCATCCTAGGGGATAATCTAGGTTCTGTAACAAGTTCTACAGCCTTACAACATCAAACCCTCATCAATTCATCACAAATTCACCTTATCCCTAATTCTCAAATTCATCTTAATTCTCACCAAACTCTATGCCAATCAAGAACACATGATTTACAATTAAGATTATTGAAGTTAGGCTCACCCTTACCTGGAAAATTGTGCAGAAATGGAACCTAGCTTCTCTTCTCTCTTGAACCGTTCTTCTTCCCTTTTCCAAAGTCTGTACGCGTTTCTAAAGTGTTTCCTCTTAACCTACTTCTCTTATATACTCCCTCACAACTTAATTAATTCTCTCTTAACCCTCACAACTCTTCTTATTTATAAATATAACCCCATCTCTTAAAATTATATATATATTTCCAACAAATCTCTATATTTACCAAATAAATATTCATATAACATCACTTATATTATTTTATTAAACAATAAAATAATAACACGTCACACGTCACAAATACGTCACATAATCATCAAAATCATATAATATATAAACATATACCATATCATCTAATAAAATAATTAAATAATTAGAGAGGGCGTTACACATTCCATGTATGAAGGAACATTGTTGCAGGCAGAGCTGTTATCGTTGTCTTGTAGCAGAGACAAACTCTATGAAGTGGAGGTAGTGGTTGTACACTTCGTACAATTGTACTTTGTCAACGCTTAACAAAGGAATAAGCATCCAATTGTACTCTAATTCATGCTTCTTCAAGTTGAGCTTCAGTTTGAGTCTTGTACTCTAATAGCATCAGCTTCTGCTCCAGAAGCTCCTTATTTAACTGATGATTCTCCTTCTCCAGAAGAGTATTCCTTTGAAGCAGAGCCAGTTCAGAAGAAGCTTATTTGAAGTTAAGCTTGGTTAGCCAGTCCAGGTTGAGCTCTCTATGATGAACGCTTGATGGAATGACACTCCTTGCTTCCAAGCACAAAGGAGTCTTCACCCATGTTCTGAGAATTTTTACTTCATCCAAATTTGAGACAACACCTTTCAGCCATGCTTGAAGTTTTGCTTGAGCAAGCTCTTGTGCATCAAGGCAGGATCTTTGAAGCTCTGAAAGGACGAATTCCACTCTGTCCTTTAGTCTGATCCACAACTTCTCATAGTTGTCCTCATGGATGACGTTGTTCCTTGCTTGAATAAGACAGTTGAGCTCCTGAAAGATACTATCACATACATTTTCAAGAATAGTTGAATTTAGGAATAAGGTGGGTGGAGAGGGGACATTTGTTTTGGTCGGGGCTACAAGTTGTATAGCAAGGTTAGATGATGAGGGTTGGTCATTTGTGAGGGTTTCAGTTTCATGAAAGTTGGTTGTTGATGATTGGCTTTTTGTGGTGAGTTCAGATGCATTCTGTTCAGAGGCAATCTGTTTAGAAACAATCTATTCAGAAGCACTCTGTTCAGAAGCAGTTTGTTTATGAACGGTTAGTTCAGGAACAAGTATTTCATAAGTTGGAACAAAGTCATTGTTGGTTGATGTTGTCATATCTGAGTCTGGTGTGTGTTGTGGGGGGCATTCTGTCATAACTTCATCAGAAGCTATGCCAGAGGCTATTTGTGAGTTAGATACATATTTAGGCAGTTCACATGAATAGTGGCTTTCTAGGTTTGATATAATTGAGGATTCAGGAATATCAATGTTTTGGGTTGTTTGTGAGTTTGGTTTAGATGATACAATTGTTTCAGATGCAAGATCTGTCCCTACATGATCACTTTCACCTTCTACAGCAGCAGGTATAAATTCAATGGGTTCAATTACAGGTGGTTGCAATGGGTGATCTGTAGGTAGATGCTTGCATGCATCAATCTTTCTTTGTTGCATACTAATCAATCTCTCCTCAACAGAGGGATACGTAGGCACAAAGATATCATCTGGTTTTTGAGTGGTTTTGGTTGATGTTGATGGGGATAGAGTTTTGTTGAGAGAAGAATAGACTTTGCTAAGTAGCATATCATCTAATGATGTGGTTGATGATGAAGAAAATGGTGAGTTTGACCTAGTGTAACGCCCTAGTTTATATTTTACTACTTTTTAGGTGCTTAGAATATTTTATTTGAATTTATAAATGATTATGTGAATTTGTGGTGTGTTTATGTGTTTATAATTATTTATGTGATTTTATGTTATTTAAGAAAATAGAAGAAATATTATTATTTTGGGGAATTATGAAAATAGAAGAAATAGTAATATTTAGATTAAAGGGATTTAATTGATATTATTGGAATTAAGGTAGTGGGGGTTACACTTTAATTAGGAAGTTAAGACGGAGTTAAGAGAAAGAAAGGTTTTGGTTGGTAAGAGAATAGAAAGAGTCAGTAAGGAAAGAAAAACAAGAGTACGTATCAGTAAAACAAAAAGAAACAGACTTTTGGGAAGAGAGAAGAGTAGAGCCAAGAACCAAAGGGAGATTGCTAGGGTTGTTGTAGCTTTTGTTTAATTCATCTAATCAGGTAAGGATGGGTTTACTCTTCAATTGTTAATATATATGTATGTGTTTTCATGAAAATAGATTGAATTTGGTGATTGTTGAACTAGGTTTATGAACATGATGAATTGCTCATTTCTTGATGAATTGTGTTGTTAATGATGTTGTTATGATATGTTCTGATGTTTTGTTGTGCCTTAAACCCATAAACATTGTTTCTAAACCATTTTGGGTGATTGGGGGATTAAAATTGGGTTTTTTGGATGAAAATGGGGTTAGAAATCGTAGGTTATAATTCTGCCCAGATGAGCACTCGCTCAAGCGAGATACCCTTCGCTCAAGCGAGAAACTCTTTGCAACGACCAGTCTGAAATTTTAGCCGCTCGCTTAAGCGAGCCACGAGCGAACCAGGAGCGAGTGAAAACCAAACTTTCGTCATTTGCGTCGCTTAAGCGAGATTCCCGTCGCTTAAGCGAGAGACGCTAATTTTTGCCCAAGATTGTGTATTTAACCTGTTCGCTTAAGCGAACCAGGAGCGAGCCGTAAGCGAGGAAAAACCCAACTTACGTGATTTGACTCGCTCAAGCGAGAAGCTGCTCGCTTAAGCGAGCTGGGTCCTGTGCGACCCAAAATGTGATTTTTCTAAGGTGTTCTAAACCCAAACCTAAGCTTTCTAAGATGTTTATTAGATTTATTAAGAATTGTTTAGATGGTAAAAACTATATTATGAAGATGATTAAGATGGAATTATGTATGCTTATGTGCAAATAATTATACTTGCTAAGTTGAGTTGCCTTGTTGATGTCGAGTGGTAATGTCCAGTTGGGGAGGGTATCCTAAGTTGTTGTTGTTGTTGGTTGCATGCTGATATGCTCCATTAAGATGTTGGGTTGTATGCAGATATACACCATAGAGTCATTCATACTCATACGCATTTGTTGGGGGCTTATTGCCCTGGAATGTTTATCATTCACCTGTTGGGGGCTTATTGCCCTGGAACGCTTTATCGTTCACCTGTTGGGGGCTTATTGCCCTGGAATGCTTTAACCATCCAACTGTTGGGGGCTTATTGCCCTGGAATGCTTAGCATTCAACGCGCGTAGTATGGTACCACATGCATAATGCATTAGATGTTGATGGAGTCTTGCATTAGTTGTAGGTGTGAGTTGTCCTTTTTGGGATCGTTGTTGGTGAGTTGTCGCCACAAGTGTCGTTGTTGTTATTGCTGATATTAATCAAAGATGAATTTAGATTATAAAGTTCAGATGATATTAATGATGTTGTTGCTGATAGTTGTTATGAACTGTTGTTGTTTCAATTTACCTTGATGATTCATATATTTGTATATTACTTTTGATTTGTGAACTCACCCCTTCTGCTGGAATTGCCGCCTCGTGGGCAAGTGCAGGTAGCGAAGACTAGGGATGTTGGCTCTTGCGTCTAGGGCTCTGATACATAGTAGGGATGGGGAAACGTTATCTTTCTTGTATTCCTTTATGTATCATTTCTTTGAAGAAGATGTTGTTGAGATTTATTTGTTGAATAATTTTACTATGTTGATGGCCTTTGTGCCAAGGATATGATGTAGTTGATGAATATGATTTCCAATTAAAGATTTTCCGCTGCAGGATTTTAATATGATGGAATTGTTGATGGTTTTTAAATAGTTTTTATACTCTATTTAAATAATTTTGAAAAAGAAGTGTAATACTTCGTTGTTTGTTGAATAACTCTGATTATTATTTTATGATTATTACTATTACGTTATTTCGGGAAACGGGGTGTTACAAATTGGTATCAGAGCAAGTCGGTCCGTCAGACCATTAGTAGAGTCGTGTCGAGCCATGTAGAGTTGCGTGACAGGTTTAAACTGTCTTTGTTATTCTAATTCTTGTTGTTATGTAGAACTATCGAGATGGCTGGAAGGAATGATGCTGCTCTTGCTGCTGCTTTGCAAGCAATGGCTCAAGTTGTTGGACAACAGCAAGGTGCTGGTGGTGCTGGTGAAGGTGTAAGGATGCTTGAAACCTTCTTGAGGAATCATCCACCAACCTTTAAGGGAAGGTACGACCCTGATGGAGCACAGACCTGGCTGAAGGAGGTCGAGAGGATTTTCCGAGTGATGCAGTGCACCGACGCTCAGATGGTGCGGTTTGGCACCCATATGTTGGCCGAGGAAGCTGATGACTGGTGGGTGAGTGTTCAACCGGTGTTAGAGAATGAAGGCGCTGTGATTACATGGGCTGTGTTTAGGCGGGAGTTCTTGAGGAGGTATTTCCCGGAGGATGCCCGTGGTAGAAAAGAAATAGAATTCCTTGAGCTGAAGCAAGGAGACATGTCCATTACGGAGTATGCTGCTAAGTTCGTGGAGCTTGCCAAGTTTTATCCACATTATACTGCGGAGACTGCTGAGTTCTCCAAATGTATTAAGTTTGAAAATGGTCTGCGAGCTGATATCAAGCGGGCCATTGGCTATCAGAAGATCAGAGACTTTTCTCAGTTGGTGAGCAGTTGTAGGATATATGAAGAGGACACTAAAGCTCACTACAAGGTGATGAATGACCGCAAGGGAAAGGGGCAGCAGAGTCGCCCGAAGCCTTATAGTGCCCCAGCTGATAAGGGCAAACAGAGAATGCATGATGAGAGGAGACCTGCACGTAGAGATGCTCCTGCTGAAGTGGTTTGTTATAAGTGTGGTGTTAAAGGCCACAAGAGTAATGCTTGCAACCGTGATGAGAAGAAGTGCTTCAGATGCGGAAAGAAGGGCCACACTGTCACCGAATGCAAGCGTGGGGATATTGTTTGCTTCAACTGTAATGAGGAAGGTCACATCGGTTCTCAGTGTACTAAGCCTAAGAAGGCGCAGACCAGTGGTAGAGTTTTTGCCTTGACCGGTACTCAGACCGATAATGAGGATCGACTTATCAGAGGTACTTGTTTCTTTAATGGTACTCCTTTAATTGCTATTATAGATACTGGTGCAACGCATTGTTTCATTGCTATTGACTGTGCACAAAGATTGGGTTTGATTATGTCCGATATGAATGGGGAGATGGTTGTTGAAACTCCAGCTAAGGGTTCAGTAACTACTTCCCTTGTTTGTTTAAGTTGTCCGTTGTCTGTTTTTGGTAGAGATTTTGAAGTTGATCTCGTTTGTTTGCCATTGGTGGGAATGGATGTAATATTGGGAATGAATTGGTTGGAATACAATCATGTCCTGATCAATTGTTTCACGAAGACGGTGCGGTTTTCTTCTGCCGAAGAAGAGAGTGGAACAGAATTTTTATCCACTAAAGAGATGAAACGTTTAGAAAAGGATGGCGTGTTGATGTTTTCTTTGTTGGCATTCTTGTCGGTGGAGAACCAAGCTGTGATTGATGGGCTGCCTGTTGTGAAGGAATTTCCTGAAGTTTTCCCTGATGAGATTCCAGATGTGCCACCAGAGAGAGAGGTTGAATTTTCGATAGACCTGGTGCCGGGTACGAAGCCTGTGTCGATGGCTCCTTACCGTATGTCAGCTTCGGAGTTAGCTGAGTTAAAGAAACAATTAGAAGACTTGCTTGACAAGAAGTTTGTGAGACCGAGTGTTTCACCATGGGGAGCGCCGGTGTTGTTGGTAAAGAAGAAGGATGGTAGCATGCGGTTGTGTATTGATTACCGACAGCTGAATAAAGTGACGATTAAGAATAGGTATCCACTACCGAGGATAGATGACTTGATGGATCAACTAGTGGGTGCCCGCGTTTTTAGCAAAATTGATTTGAGGTCGGGTTACCATCAGATAAAGGTGAAGGATGAGTGATGACATGTTGTCATTACGTAATTTCTATGTATATTTTATCATTTTATGGAGTCACAAAGCAACTTAAGCAGCAAGAAACGCATGAAAAGCAAGAAAAAGCAAGAAAACTGAAGAATGGTGCAAGTCACAAAAACGTGTCACGCTTGCTACAAAACGTGACACGTTTTCACAAGTCAGAGAGCATGTTTTGAGAAGAAAGAAGAACGTGTCACGTTGGCAAAAACGTGACACGTTTTGTGAAACCCTAATTTGGTTGCTTGCTACTGAAGGAAAAAACGTGACACGTTTTACTTAAAACGTGACACGTTTTGGGCGAATTTCTGGGCCTATTTAAGCTGAAGTCTTTTCCAAAAACAAGGGTTACGAATCTTGGAGAGCAAAGTGCGATTTGGACATCAAGGTGACTGCAAGGAGGGCGATTTCTTCATCCTTTTACCAGTTACATGTATGTTTTAATGATTCAATTGATTATGCTATTTGTAAACTCAATTATGAGTAGCTAAATCTCTTAGAGATTAGGTCTGAGATGATTCTGTGTAAACCCTAATTGATCCATGTTGCTGTGATGAAACTCTATTTATTGTGAATGACAATCTAGTTTTTATTCAATTCAATTGTTCTTAATGCTTTTTATATCCTGATCAAATATAAACATGATTTAGTGAGAATGAATGACTACTGACCCTAGCTTTCATCTTAGACCCATTGAGTTGTTCTAATAAACATGGTTAGTCTAGGAATGGATAATCGTTTGTTAGTGATATTAGGTTAACGTGTTTAATCCTTCGAAGATTATTAGACCACCTAAGGAATTAGGGGCTGTAGTTTAAGAAGAGGGTCCTAACTCAAGGGATTGATTAGGACTAATTTGTTAACTATCGTGGGACTAGAGAATCATCCATAAGAATAGAGTGCAGTATACCAATTAGGGGAACATTAGAGGATTCGAAGGACCTGATCTCATCTCTCTATATTTTCTAATCAAATCTATATTTTCTAAACGAATTTATATTTTCTAACTGAATCTATATTTTCTGTTATTTAATTTTATTCAATCAAATCAAATATACTTTTAGAAAATAATTTATACATCCTAAATATTAACTTTATTGCCAAATTGAGATTAACGCAGTCCTCGTGGATACGAACTTATTTTATTACTTCGATGCATTTTTAGTACACTTGCTAAAAGTCTATCAATGAGGATATGCAAAAGACGGCCTTTAGGACACGATATGGTCATTATGAATATAAGGTGATGCCTTTCGGTGTTACTAATGCGCCTGGTGTGTTTATGGAATATATGAACAGAATTTTTCATGAGTATCTGGATCAGTTCGTAGTGGTCTTTATTGATGATATATTGATTTATTCTAAGACTGAAGTTGAGCATGCAGAGCATTTGAAGATTGTTTTGCAGGTGCTGAAAGAGAAGAAGTTGTATGCCAAGCTATCCAAGTGTGAATTCTGGTTGCATGAAGTAAGTTTTCTTGGCCACATCATTTCTGGTAATGGTATTGCTGTGGATCCTTCGAAGGTTGATGTTGTGTCGCAGTGGGAGACACCAAAGTCAGTTACTGAGGTAAGAAGTTTTCTGGGGTTGGCTGGTTATTACCGCAGATTTATTGAAGGATTTTCGAAGTTGGCACTTCCTTTGACGCAACTGACCTGTAAAGGTAAAGCATTTTTGTGGGATGCTCAATGTGAGAGTAGTTTCAATGAGTTGAAGCAAAGATTGACGACTGCTCCTATTTTAATTTTGCCAAAGCCAGAAGAACCTTTTGTTGTGTATTGTGATGCATCTAAGCTGGGATTAGGTGGTGTTTTGATGCCAGATGGCAAGGTGGTCGCGTATGCTTCTAGACAGCTGAGAGTGCATGAGAAGAATTATCCTACACATGATCTAGAGTTAGCGGCCGTGGTATTTGTGTTGAAAATTTGGAGGCATTATTTGTACGGTTCTAGATTTGAAGTGTTTAGTGACCATAAGAGTTTAAAGTACTTGTTCGATCAGAAGGAGTTGAACATGAGGCAGAGGAGGTGGCTTGAGTTGCTTAAGGATTACGATTTTGGCTTGAATTACCATCCTGGTAAAGCTAATGTTGTGGCTGATGCGTTGAGTAGAAAGACGTTGCATATGTCCGCTATGATGGTAAAAGAGTTCGAGTTGCTTGAACAGTTTAGAGACTTGAGCCTTGTTTGTGAAAGGTCGCCTCAGAGTGTGCGGTTGGGCATGTTGAAGATTAATAGTGACTTCTTGAATGATATCAAAGAGGCGCAGAAGCTTGATGTTAAGTTTGTGGATTTGATGGCTGCTAGTGACCAGAATGCAGATAGTGATTTCAAGGTTGATGACCAAGGTGTGTTGAGGTTTAGAGGAAGGATTTGTATTCCTGATGATGATAGTTTGAAGAAGTTGATTTTAGAAGAAAGTCATAAGAGTAGTTTGAGTATTCATCCTGGAGCTACTAAAATGTATCGTGACTTGAAGAAATTATTTTGGTGGTCCGGTTTGAAGAGGGATGTTGCTCAATTTGTGTATGCATGTTTAACTTGCCAGAAGTCTAAAGTTGAACATCAGAAACCTGCAGGGTTGTTGGTTCCGTTAGATGTACCTGAGTGGAAATGGGATAGCATTTCGATGGACTTTGTAACGAGTTTACCGAATACTCCAAGAGGGCATGATGCCATTTGGGTCGTGGTCGACAAGTTGACTAAGTCGGCGCACTTTATTCCGATCAATATTACTTATCCGGTAGCTCAGTTGGCGGAGATTTACATTCGTGATATTGTGAAGTTGCATGGTGTCCCATCCAGTATTGTGTCGGATAGAGATCCGAGGTTTACATCAAGGTTTTGGAAGAGTTTGCAAGATGCATTGGGTTCGAGATTGAGGCTGAGTTCGGCTTATCATCCGCAGACAGATGGTCAGTCGGAGAGAACTATCCAATCCTTAGAAGATTTGTTGAGGGTGTGTGTACTCGAGCAAGGTGGAGCTTGGGACAGCCACTTACCGTTGATAGAGTTCACCTATAACAATAGTTACCATTCGAGTATTGGTATGGCACCGTTCGAAGCTTTGTATGGTCGAAGGTGTAGAACTCCTCTATGTTGGTTTGAGTCGGGTGAAAGTATTGTGTTAGGACCTGAGTTAGTGCAGCAGACTACGGAAAAGGTCAAGATGATAAGAGAAAAGATGAAAGCATCTCAAGATCGTCAGAAGAGTTATCATGACAAAAGGAGAAAAGCCCTTGAGTTTCAAGAGGGTGAGCATGTGTTTTTGAGGGTTACTCCGGTGACGGGTGTAGGACGTGCATTGAAGTCGAAGAAGTTGACTCCAAAGTTCATTGGTCCTTATCAGATTTCCGAGAGAGTTGGAACCGTGGCGTATCGGATTGGATTGCCACCCCATCTATCGAACTTGCATGATGTGTTTCATGTGTCGCAGTTGAGAAAGTATGTAGCTGATCCTTCGCATGTTATTCCTAGAGATGATGTGCAAGTAAGAGATAATCTTACTGTTGAGACTTCGCCCTTGAGGATTGATGATCGCAAGGTGAAGCAGTTGAGAGGCAAGGAAATACCTCTGGTTAGAGTTGTTTGGGGCGGTGTAACCGGTGAGAGTTTGACTTAGGAGTTGGAGAGCAAGATGCAAGAATCCTATCCTGAGTTGTTTGTTGCTTAAGGTAATATTTCGAGGACGAAATTTTCTTAGTTGGGGAGAGTTGTAACGCCCTAGTTTATATTTTACTACTTTTTAGGTGCTTAGAATATTTTATTTGAATTTATAAATGATTATGTGAATTTGTGGTGTGTTTATGTGTTTATAATTATTTATGTGATTTTATGTTATTTAAGAAAATAGAAGAAATATTATTATTTTGGGGAATTATGAAAATAGAAGAAATAGTAATATTTAGATTAAAGGGATTTAATTGATATTATTGGAATTAAGGTAGTGGGGGTTACACTTTAATTAGGAAGTTAAGAGAAAGAAAGGTTTTGGTTGGTAAGAGAATAGAAAGAGTCAGTAAGGAAAGAAAAACAAGAGTACGTATCAGTAAAACAAAAAGAAACAGACTTTTGGGAAGAGAGAAGAGTAGAGCCAAGAACCAAAGGGAGATTGCTAGGGTTGCTGTAGCTTTTGTTTAATTCATCTAATCAGGTAAGGATGGGTTTACTCTTCAATTGTTAATATATATGTATGTGTTTTCATGAAAATAGATTGAATTTGGTGATTGTTGAACTAGGTTTATGAACATGATGAATTGCTCATTTCTTGATGAATTGTGTTGTTAATGATGTTGTTATGATATGTTCTGATGTTTTGTTGTGCCTTAAACCCATAAACATTGTTTCTAAACCATTTTGGGTGATTGGGGGATTAAAATTGGGTTTTTTGGATGAAAATGGGGTTAGAAATCGTAGGTTATAATTCTGCCCAGATGAGCACTCGCTCAAGCGAGATACCCTTCGCTCAAGCGAGAAACTCTTTGCAACGACCAGTCTGAAATTTTAGCCGCTCGCTTAAGCGAGCCACGAGCGAACCAGGAGCGAGTGAAAACCAAACTTTCGTCATTTGCGTCGCTTAAGCGAGATTCCCGTCGCTTAAGCGAGAGACGCTAATTTTTGCCCAGGATTGTGTATTTAACCTGTTCGCTTAAGCGAACCAGGAGCGAGCCGTAAGCGAGGAAAAACCCAACTTACGTGATTTGACTCGCTCAAGCGAGAAGCTGCTCGCTTAAGCGAGCTGGGTCCTGTGCGACCCAAAATGTGATTTTTCTAAGGTGTTCTAAACCCAAACCTAAGCTTTCTAAGATGTTTATTAGATTTATTAAGAATTGTTTAGATGGTAAAAACTATATTATGAAGATGATTAAGATGGAATTATGTATGCTTATGTGCAAATAATTATACTTGCTAAGTTGAGTTGCCTTGTTGATGTCGAGTGGTAATGTCCAGTTGGGGAGGGTATCCTAAGTTGTTGTTGTTGTTGGTTGCATGCTGATATGCTCCATTAAGATGTTGGGTTGTATGCAGATATACACCATAGAGTCATTCATACTCATACGCATTTGTTGGGGGCTTATTGCCCTGGAATGTTTATCATTCACCTATTGGGGGCTTATTGCCCTGGAACGCTTTATCGTTCACCTGTTGGGGGCTTATTGCCCTGGGATGCTTTAACCATCCAACTGTTGGGGGCTTATTGCCCTGGAATGCTTAGCATTCAACGCGCGTAGTATGGTACCACATGCATAATGCATTAGATGTTGATGGAGTCTTGCATTAGTTGTAGGTGTGAGTTGTCCTTTTTGGGATCGTTGTTGGTGAGATGTCGCCACAAGTGTCGTTGTTGTTGTTGCTGATATTAATCAAAGATGAATTTAGATTATAAAGTTGAGATGATATTAATGATGTTGTTGCTGATAGTTGTTATGAACTGTTGTTGTTTCAATTTACCTTGATGATTCATATATTTGTATATTACTTTTGATTTGTGAACTCACCCCTTCTGCTGGAATTGCCGCCTCGTGGGCAAGTGCAGGTAGCGAAGACTAGGGATGTTGGCTCTTGCGTCTAGGGCTCTGATACATAGTAGGGATGGGGAAACGTTATCTTTCTTGTATTCCTTTATGTATCATTTCTTTGAAGAAGATGTTGTTGAGATTTATTTGTTGAATAATTTTACTATGTTGATGGCCTTTGTGCCAAGGATATGATGTAGTTGATGAATATGATTTCCAATTAAAGATTTTCCGCTGCAGGATTTTAATATGATGGAATTGTTGATGGTTTTTAAATAGTTTTTATACTCTATTTAAATAATTTTGAAAAAGAAGTGTAATACTCCGTTGTTTGTTGAATAACTCTGATTATTATTTTATGATTATTACTATTACGTTATTTCGGGAAACGGGGTGTTACACCTAGTGTCAGATGAGGAACTAGATCCTAATTCAACTATTTCTACATCAATATGTAAAGTATCAGACATACCTTCAGGAGCTTCTGGACTGACAAGAGCTTCTGATGTACCGGCATTTCCTTCCTTAGCTTCTTCAGATGCTACCAAAGCTAGAACTTCAGCTTCAGTTGTTGTAAGCTCTTGCACAACTTCAGCAGCCTTAATAACTTCATGAGCAGCTTCTGCAGCATCTTCCCTTGCTATGCTGGAAGTAGGAACTTCAATCTGTCTGGGCAGTTCTACAGCTATTTGCACAACTTCATCATTCACCTTCTTCCTTCTAACTTCCCTAGTTACAAGTTGTGTAGCTTCAACACTTTGTTCTTCTTCTTCAACATACTTTGACTCCTTCAATTTCCTAACAACATGCTTTCTCTTCCTTTTTGGAATAGAAGGCTATTCAGGAGCAATCATTGAAGTAGTAGCACCCTTACCACTTCTGGTTCTTTCAGGTAGGATCTTGTCAGCTTCAAGATCTTCAACCTCATCTTGAATATCTGCAACTATTGAACCGGTTGCTTTAGAAGCTTTGTCTTTCTTGGCTTTCTCTACCTTCCTGGCAGATTGTTCAGAAGCACCTTCCAAGTACTCAGCTTATGACACAAGATTTCTTTTGGTCTTCCTACTCTTAGCCACCTTGACATTGCCACCATACATGGTTTCTGGGATGTCTTCCAAACGGACTTCTTCTCTCGTGCTTTGCAGATGATCATGAATGTAGAACAGCTGAACATCCAAGGGATCTTGTTTGCAAATAGAGGGGAAACCATCCATCAGGTTTGAAGAAATTCTAGACTCCTTCATATCTGTTTCAAGCTTAATGATAGCTTCTGGCTTGATCAGCTTCATGTTTGCTAGAGTTCCTCCATTGATGATCTTGCCAGTGACTGTGCCTAGCATATCATTTGTGCAACCTCTTGTTTCACTTAATCCTCTTAGCAGACCTCCTTGGTTGAAGATTTATGAGATTAACCTTCCATAGGGAATCCAAGCCCTATTGTTTAGCTGACTTTCCTTTAAGGTTTTGATCATGTGCTTGAATATGTATTTTGACACATTAGCTTTCTCCTTCAGAATCATTTTCTTTTCCATTATAAGGTTGTTGTAAGAACCTTTCTTCTTGTTGTTGAACATTGTTTCATTGACCACGTCATTCCAAGGGCTCTTCTTGTTGTTGTCTAGCCCATCCTTGTAATTTCCTTCATAAGCCCTCCCAATCACGTAAGCTATGATTTCTTGATTGATGAAGACTGGAACACCCATTATGCTGGATCTGATCTCAGTGTCCACAAATGGTTCCAATCCCATCTCTTCTCTTGTCATGCCTTCTACAGAGGGATTAATCAAGACTTTCTCATCTTCTTCCAATTTAGCAACGTGTTTGTCGTAAACAGAGGCTCTTACCCAGAAATGCTTGATTAAGCTCTCATAGGTTGGACCGTTGAGCATGCTGAAGTAATGACTGAGGTTCTAAGCTTCATAATATTCCACGATGTCACAGCCATCATGAAATAGAGAAGCAAAATCAACAGGTATTTCCACTTGAACTGTTAACTCCCATTCTTCAAGAGACATAGTTCTGCCCTTGATCTCATAAGCCGGAACTTTTTGTTGAGAAGATGTTCCTTGAGCTCTTTCTTGAATAGCTGAGCTTGAGGATGCCATTGATGATGATGATGAAATTTTAGGGTTCTTAAGTTTGAATTTGGGGAAAAGAGAGTTTTACTTCGCATAGAGTGTTCGAAAAATAGAAAGTGTAGGTAGTGAAGTGAGATGTGTGTGGTTGTCTAAGTGTTTTGAGTAAAATAGATTGCAATATTAGAGGGGACAAACAAACACAACATTAATGACAGTTGGGGGCGCGAGAATAGTACATTCAAAGCATAAACATCATCATTGCCCTTTAAGTTACACACCAATACAAATAAGCCACGTTGGCAAACCTCAGATGCGCTGTCTAGTTAGTGAGACAGGTGTTACCAGAAGTAACTCCAGCAATTCCACTAACTTCTACCATTCAGAAGCACAAAGTCTAGCTACTGAAGTTAAGATCCAGACGTCATCTTCAGAAGCACATTTTTCTCAGAGTCTCAGTTAAGAGCTTCTGATGGACCATAGCTTCTGAACTAACTTCAAAACCTAACTTCTAGTTCAGGAGCAAGCAATTTCAATCAAACACAAAATACATGTTCAAATTTTTCTTAATAAAATCAAATCTTTCAACAGTTAAAGGTTTTGTGAATATATCAGCCCACTGATGTTCAGTGTCAATGAATTGTATATCCAGAATCCCTTTTTGAACATAGTCTCTAATAAAATGGTGTTTGATTTCAATGTGCTTGACTCTAGAATGTAGAATTGGATTCTTTGACAAACAAATAGCAGCAGTATTATCACAAAAGATGGGAATACTGTTAGCATTAATCTGATATTCTTCCAACTGATGTTTCATCCAGAGTAGTTGTGTACAACAATTGCAGCTGAAATGTATTCTGCTTCAGCTGTAGACATTGCAATAGTTGCTTGTCTTTTGCTAGCCCAGGATATCAGATTCTCTCCTAGGAACTGACAGTTGCCACTGGTTGATTTTCTTTCAATCCTGTCACCAGCAAAATCAGCGTCACAAAATCCAATCAACTTGTAATCTAAGGATTTCCTATAAAGGAGTCCAAGATTAGTTGTTCCTTTCAGATACCTGAAGATTTTCTTACCAACTGTTAAATGAGATTCCCTTGGATCTGACTGGAATCTTGCACACAAGCATACACTGAATAAAATATCTGGCCTAGATGCAGTGAGGTATAACAAAGAACCAATCATACCTCTATACAGCTTCTGATCTACCTTTGATCCAGTTTCTTCTTTGCTTAAGGTGCATGTTGGATGCATTGGAGTCTTCATCAGTTTACAATCTTCTAACTTGAACTTCTTCAGAAGCTCCTTTGTGTACTTTGATTGATGAACATATACTCCATCGCTACATTGATTGATTTGAATGCCAAGGAAGAACTTCAATTCTCCCATCATGCTCATTTCAAATTCATCCTGCATTAACTTAGAAAATTCCTTACAAAGAGATGCATTAGTAGAACCAAATATTATATCATCAACATATATCTGCACAACAAGAATGTCTTTCTCATGGGTCCTTCTGAAGAGTGTTGTGTCAACTTGACCTCTTTTAAAATCTTTTTTAATCAAGAAATTACTTAGTATATCATACCAACCAAATCTTTTTTTGATTCTGTTTCAGCTTCTGAAGTTGTTGTAGCTACTAACCCAACAACTATCTTTCCACCTTCATCAGCATCATCTTTATCAGATTCATATTCACTATCTAAATCTTCCCAGGTAGCCATCAAAATTTGCTTGATCTGCTTCTTGATCTTGTTTGATTTGAAAGTTGACTTGTAACACCTTGTTATCCCAACAATTAAATATTTAATAATTAAACAAGTAAATCAGAGTTCAAGAAACAACGGGCATGTCACACTGCTTTTCAAAAATTCTTAAATAGAATAAGATACTATTTATTAAAACCAATGGTGATAAATTATCCAACATCGCAGCGGAATATTCTTAACATCATAAAACATTAAATTATCATCCATAAAGTTGGCACAAAGGCCTCTACATGAGTAGTCATTTGCATTAAATTTAACAACAAACAAATCTCCAACAACATGGTTTAAAATTTGATACATAAGGAATGAAAAACACAACAACAATTCCCGTCCCGTTACGTATCAGAGCCCTAAGACACTTGAGCCACCACTTCTACTATTCTGGATCACCTGCAAGTTACCCATACGAAGGGCAACATTTTCAAGCAGAAGGGGTGAGATTCACAATCAATAATAATAGAAATATAACTCATCAATTGAATCTAACACCCTAATATCATCAATACTTCAATAATTCATGGTCAACATCATATCAATATAATTCAATTCATCCAGCAATACACCGACTACTCAACCGACGACAACGACTCATGCAATGACATGACAACACCAGAAAGACTCAACAACAAAATGTGACAATGCACATGCATGTGGTACCATTTAACGTGTTTGAAAGACAAGGCATTCCAGGGCATAAGCCCTCACCAATTTTTGAATGGTTAAAGCATTCACAGGGCATAAGCCCTCACCAAAATTGAATGAACTAGCATTCACAAGGCATAAGCCCTCACCGCTTTGAAGGACAAGGCGTTCCAGGGCATGAGCCCTCACCAATTTTATGATTATGCAATGGACTCCACTTGTGTATATCGGCATACAACTCAACTACTACTCAACAGTGCATATATATAAATATGACTTACACTCCCAACAACTCAACAAATTTTACTTCGACCTTCGAGAAGAAATTCAACAACATGTATAACTTATTTATATAAATACACATAAACAGCCTTTAACAAAGAAAATCCTTAATTCAACAGCTCCAGTGAAATAACACAATTAGTCATAATCGTTATCCGCACAAGAATTCAATCAACAGTAATCAAATGGGGAGAAACCGCTTCAGGTTCTGGGCAACTCGCCTCGGCGAGTACATCTACTCGCCATGGCGAACTCAAGGAATGGGTTACTCACCTTAGGCGAGTTAGGGGCGAGCTGGAGGCGAGTAAAACTGGGTGCTCTCGGCGTTTTTGACATTTTTCTCACTAAAACTTCATTTTTAAGCTCCCTATTCATCTTTTTAATCTGAAAATTGTCCCAACCCTCTCTAAAAATATCTAGGTACATAAAACTATCCATCCCCCGCCTTATAACAACATTTCAAAAATCAAGATTTCTAAGGCACTACTCGCGGTGGCGAGTGGTTTTGCTCGCGAGGCGAGCTATGAACATTGCTCACTCGCTGTGGCGAGTCATGCTACTCGCCGCGGCGAGCGATGAATGTCAGCACCGGCAGAATGCAGTTTTTTTTTTCCAAAAATCCCATTTTTCCCAATTTCAATCCCCAAAACAATTTACAGAAGTGTTATAAGGTATTGCCTACCACCTGAATGCATTCTAACACTATTACAGTGCTCTCTACACCTTTTCCATCCAAAAATGATACTCCAAAACCTAACCCCCAAATCCCCAATTTCCACTAAAACCATGTTAAACTTAAAATCAAAGTTATACAATCCATTATTATTGAAAGATAGTCTCACCCTTACCTTAATTCGATGAACAACGCTCCCAAAATCAGAATCTTCTCTCCTGGCTCTTCCCTTGCTTTTTCTCCCAAAAACTGACAGTACGTGCAAAACTGTTTCTCTGCCTTCTCTAATTCTTACTTAACTCCCCCTTAATTCTAATTAACTCCCACTTAACTCCTTTAATTAAAAAAGTAATCCCCAACCTCTAAATAAATTCTATTTTTCATATTAATTAAATAAATAATAAAAATAAACCATTTAATAAAAATACACCACACCACACCACACCATCAACAATATTTATTTAAAATCATAAAAGGACTCTAAATAAATCAAAAATAATTAAATAACGACTATGGCGTTACAACTCTCCCCAACTTAGAGAACTTCGTCCTTGAAATATTACCTCAAGCAAACAACTCCGGATAAGACTCTTGCATCTTACTCTCCAGCTCCCATGTCATGCTTTCACCAGTTACTCCTCCCCAAACAACCTTCACTAAAGGTATATCCTTGCCTCTCAACTTCTTCATCTCACGATCTTCGATTCTCAATGGTAAAGTCTCAACCGTAAGGTTGTCTCTAACCTGTACATCATCTCTTGGAATCACATGCGAAGGATCCGCTACGTACTTCCGAAGCTGCGACACATGAAACACGTCATGCAAATTCGAAAGATGTGGTGGAAAACCCACTCTATATGCCACGGTTCTAATCCTCTCAAATTGTTGTAGTTGTTCTTCTTAATCCAGGTAAGGGTGAGGCTAGCATTCAATTTTAATATATATATATATACATGATTCTGAAAATTGGATTGAATTGGTCTGTTTTGTTTAGGTTTTGAGAACTTGAGGAATTGTTGAATTGTTGATTGATTCTATGTTTTTGTGTTGCTTTGAGTACTATGATGTATATAAGACCTGTAAACGTTTCTAGAAATCATTTTGGGTGATTGGGGGATCAAAATTGGGTTTTTGGATGAAAAAGGGTTTTGGAAATCGTAGGTTTGAACTGTTCAGATGATGCGTCGCTTAAGCGAAGCTTCCCGTCGCTTAAGCGAGCATTCATGTAGTTGCCCAGAATTCTGAAAAAGCCAGTTCGCCTAAGCGAGCGTCAAGCGAGCTATAAGCGAACAAAAACCTGACTTTCGTCATTTAGTTCGCTTAAGCGAAATTCCCGTCGCTTAAGCGAGCGACCCAAATTCTGCCCAGAACCTGTAGCATATGAGCGTCGCTTAAGCGAACGACAAGCGAACGCGAAGCGAGATACTCCCAGACTTACGTCTTTTAGGTCACTTGAAGCGAACCACGAGCGAACCTTGAGCGAGCGAGAACCAACCATTCTGTGAAGATTTCGCTTGAAGCGAAATGGCCTTCGCTTGAAGCGAGATAGGTTTTGTAAGACCAATTTCTGAATTTTGCTACGTGCACTAGGACATCTTTCAGAGCATCTTAATATGTCTATGGGATTTATTAAACATTGTTTACATGGTGAAAATTATAAAAGATGGAATATATCGTGGGATGATGCATATTGAATTAATTACAAGTATGTACGTCGTGTTGTTGAGTGGTGTTGAGTCTGATGTCCAGTTGGGGAGTGTGTCATAATTATTTCGGCACAGGTGTTGATGTTGTATGTAGATATACACAAATGGAGTCCATTGCATAATGCATAAAAGCGGTGAGGGCTTTGCCCAGGAACGCCTCGTCGTTCAAAACGGGAGGAATCATGTCCTGGAACACTTGTTGTTCAAAAGCGGTGAGGACTTAGGTCCTGATGAATGCTTTAACCATTCAATTTCCGGTGAGGGCTTCTGCCCTAGTTGTTGCATTGGGTGAGTCGTCATTGTTGTTGACGTGTCGTTGATATTGAGTTGGTGTCGGTGTGTAGTCATCATGAAATGAAATTGATGCAAATTAATTATAAATAAGAGAATGGTTGATAATCAAGAATAATGTTATATTCATACATATGTTTTGATTGATGTTGTTGAGGTGTATTTTTGTTGTTTCCTTTCAATTGATGAGTTATTTATATATATTATTTTGATTGTGAATCTCACCCCTTCTGCTTGAAAATGTTGCCCTTCGTATGGGTAACTTGCAGGTGATCCTGAGTAGTAGGTGGTGGCTCAATGTCTAGGGCTCTGTTGCGTATGGGATGGGGATTGTTTTATTATTTTCATTGCTATGTAACGAATAATGAGACATGATGATGTAGACTTTGTTGAATCATTTTGATGAGGCCTTTGCGCCAAGATTTTATTTGAGGATTAATTATGATTGAATGAATATTCCGCTGCAAATTTTTATAAGTTGGTTGTTGATGTTTAATAGTTTATTTCTATTAAAGAATTTTATATAAGCAGTGTAATGCTCCGTTTGTGGTTTAACTCTGATTTGCTTTATTTAAATTACGTATTTTTGGGAACGGGGTGTTACAAACGCCTTATCGTTCAATTGTTGAGGGCTCATGCCTTGGAATGCTTTAACCATTCAAACTGTTGAGGGCTCATGCCCTGGAATGCCTTGTCATTCAAACGCGTAAAATGGTACCACATGCATATTGCATTAGTAGTTGTCGTAGGTTGCATTGTTGTTGTTCGTTGTTGTGTCGTTGCATAGTCGTTGTCGTCGGTTGAGTTGTTGTTGTGTTGTTGTTGATTGGATGAATTTAATTATGTTGTTATCTATAAAGTATATAGAAATATAATGAAGTATTTTGTTGATATTAGGGTGTTAGATTCAATTGATGAATTATAATTCTATTATTATTGTTTGAGAATCTCACCCCATCTGCTTGAAAATGGTTCCCTTCGTATGGGTAACTTGCAGGTAGCGAAGACTAGTAGAAGTGGTGGCTCTTGTGTCATAGGGCTCTGATACGTAACGGGATGGGAATTAGTTATTGTATTTTCATTCCTTTATGTATCAAATTTTGAAGCATGTTGTTGGAGTTTCATTTGAAAATAAATGTTGAATATTTCTTATGTTGGGTCCTTTGTGCCAGAATTATATGATATAGTTGTAATGTTTAAAAAGATTTTTCCGATGCAATAATATGTTGTTGACGTTGTTGAATAAATAGTATTTTTAATCTATTTATGAATTTTTTGAAAAGCAGTGTAATGCTCCGTGTTGTTGATTTACTCTGATTTTATATTAATAATTAGTTGTTGGGATAACGGGGTGTTACAATTGGTATCAGAACAGGTTGGTCCGTCCGACCAAGTAGTAGAGTCGTGTCGAGCCACATAGTGTCGTGTATTAACCTTACACTGTTTGTTGTTCTGATTGTTGCTTGCGATATAGAATTTCGTTATGGCTGGAAGAAATGATGCTGCTATTGTTGCTGCCCTCGAAGTTGTTGCTCAAGCTGTAGGACAACAGCCGAATGTTGGTGCTGGTAATGATGGGGTATTTATGCTGGAAACTTTTATGAGGAACCATCCTCCAACATTCAAAGGAAGAAATGATCCGGATGGAGCTCAGAAGTGGCTCAAAGAGGTGGAGAGGATCTTCAGGGTTATGCAATGCAGCGAAGTGCAGAAGTTGCGTTTTGGTACGCACATGTTGGCTGAAGAGGCGGATGACTGGTGGGTGAGCCTTTTACCTGTCTTAGAGCAAGACGGTACTGCTGTGACCTGGGCTGTGTTCAGAAGAGAGTTTCTGGACAGGTATTTTCCGGAAGACGTCCGAGGTAAGAAGGAGATTGAATTCTGGAATTGAAGCAGGGAGACATGTCTGTGACTGAATATGCTGTGAAATTTGTGGAGCTTGCAAGTTCTATCCATATTACACTCTTGATACTGCTAAGTTCTCGAAGTGTATTAAGTTTGAGAATGGTCTGCGTGCTGATATTAAGCGGGCCATTGGTTATCAGAAGATAAGGAATTTCTCTGAGTTGGTGAGCAGTTGTAGGATCTATGAAGAGGAGACGAAAGCTCACTTTAAGGTGATGAGTGAGCGTATAGGTAAGGGACAGCAGAGTCGTCCGAAGTTGTATAGTGCCCCAGCTGATAAGGGTAAACAGAGGCTGAACGATGAGAGGAGGCCTATAAGAAGAGATGCTCCTAAGGAGATTGTTTGTTTCAAGTGTGGTGAAAAGGGCCACAAGAGTAATGTTTGTGATCGTGATGTGAAGAAGTGCTTCCGATGTGGGAAGAACGGACACACGATAGCTGAATACAAGCGTGGTGATATTGTCTGTTTCAACTGTGACGAGGAGGGTCATCTTAGCTCGCAGTGTACAAAGCCTAAGAAGACTCAGACCAGTGGAAAGGTGTTTGCTTTGACTAGTACGCAGACTAGTAATGAAGACCGACTTATCAGAGGTACTTGTTTCTTTAATAGTATTCCTTTAATTGCTATTATTGATACTGGTGCCACACATTGTTTCATTGTTGTTGATTGTGCACGTAAGTTGGGTTTGATTATGTCTGATATGAATGGAGAAATGGTTGTTGAAACTCCAGCTAAGGGTTCAGTAACTACTTCTCTTGTTTGTTTGAGTTGTCCGTTGTTTATGTTTGGTAGAGATTTCGAAGTTGATCTTGTATGTTTGCCGTTGACGGGTATGGACGTAATCTTTGGGATGAACTGGTTAGAATATAACCGTGTTCATGTCAACTATTTTAGTAAGACGGTGTATTTTTCTTCTGCTGAAGAAGAGAGTGGAGCGGAATTCCTAACCACTAAGCAGCTGAAGCAATTAGAACGCGATGGGATCTCAATGTTTTCCTTGATGGCGTATTTGTCGGTGGAGAATCAAGATGTCATTGATAGGTTGCCGGTTGTAAATGAGTTTCCATAAGTTTTTCCTGACGAGATTCCGGATGTGCCACCAGAGAGGGAGGTTGAATTTTCAATTGACCTTGTTCCAGGAACGAAGCCGGTGTCGATGGCACCTTATCGTATGTCGGCGTCCGAGTTAGCTGAATTGAAGAAACAGTTGGAAGATTTGCTAGATAAGAAGTTTGTAAGACCGAGTGTTTCACCTTGGGGAGCGCCGATATTGTTGGTTAAGAAGAAGGATGGTAGCATGCGGTTGTGTATTGATTACCGTCAGTTGAATAAAGTGACGATAAAGAATAGGTATCCACTTCCGAGAATTGATGACTTGATGGATCAGTTAGTGGGTGCACGTGTGTTTAGTAAAATTGATTTGAGATCAGGTTACCATCAGATTAAGGTGAAGGATGAAGATATGCAGAAGACGGCCTTTAGGACACGATATGGACACTATGAATATAAAGTGATGCCTTTCGGTGTTACTAATGCGCCCGATGTGTTTATGGAGTATATGAACAGAATTTTTCATGCTTATCTGGATAAATTTGTGGTTGTGTTTATTGATGATATTTTAATTTATTCTAAGAATGAAGAGGAGCATGCAGAGCATTTGAAGATTGTGTTGCAAGTGTTGAAGGAAAAGAAGTTGTATGCCAAGTTGTCCAAATATGAATTCTGGTTAAGTGAAGTAATTTTTCTTGGCCATATTATTTCTGGTAGTGGTATTGTTGTAGATCCATCGAAAGTTGATGTTGTATCACAATGGGAGACTCCGAAGTCAGTCACAGAGATTAGAAGTTTTCTGGGTTTGGCTGGTTACTACCGCAGATTTATCGAAGGATTTTCGAAGTTGGCACTTCCATTGACTCAGTTGACCTGTAAAGGTAAACCTTTTGTGTGGAGTACTCAGTGTGAGAATAGTTTCAATGAGTTGAAGCAACGGTTGACTACTGCTCCAATTTTGATCTTACCGAAGCCAGAGGAACCTTTTGTGGTATATTGTGATGCATCCAAGTTGGGCTTAGGAGGTGTTCTTATGCAGGATGGCAAGGTAGTGGCTTATGCTTCGAGACAGTTGAGAATTCATGAACGGAATTATCCTACGCATGATTTAGAGTTGGCGGCTGTGGTCTTTGTGTTGAAGATTTGGAGGCATTATTTGTACGGCTCTAAGTTTAAGGTGTTTAGTGATCACAAGAGTTTGAAATATTTATTTGATCAAAAAGAATTAAATATGAGGCAGAGAAGGTGGCTTGAGTTGTTGAAAGATTATGATTTTAGTTTGAATTACCACCCCAGTAAAGCTAATGTGGTTGCAGATGCTTTAAGCAGGGAGACGTTGCACATGTCCGCCATGATGGTAAATGTAACACCCCGTTTTCCCAACAACTAAATATTAATATAAAATCAGAGTAAATTTCATAAATAGATTAAAAATACTATTTATTCAACAACGTCAACAACATATTATTGCAGCGGAAAAATCTTTTTAATCATTACAACCATATCATATAATTCTGGCACAAAGGCCCCAACATAAGAAATATTCAACATTTATTTTCAAAATAAAACTCCAACAGCATGCTTCAAAATTTGATACATAAAGGAATGAAAATACAACAACTAATTCCCATCCCGTTACGTATCAGAGCCCTATGACACAAGAGCCACCACTTCTACTAGTCTTCGCTACCTGTAAGTTACCCATACGAAGGGCAACATTTTCAAGCAGAAGGGGTGAGATTCACAAACAATAATAATAGAATTATAATTCATCAATTGAATCTAACACCCTAATATCAACAAAATACTTCATTATATTTCTATATACTTCATAGATAACAACATAATTAAATTCATCCAATCTACAACAACACAACAACAACTCAACCGAAGACAACGACTATGCAACAACACAACGACGAACAACAACAATGCAACAATGCAACCAACGACAACTACTAATGCAATATGCATGTGGTACCATTTTACGCGTTTGAATGACAAGGCATTCCAGGGCATGAGCCCTCAACAGTTTGAATGGTTAAAGCATTTCAGGTCATGAGCCCTCAACAATTGAACGACAAGGCGTTCCAGGGCATAAGCCCTCAACAGTTGAATGATGAACATTCCAGGGCATGAACCCTCAACAAGGTATGAGTATGAAATGGAC